>JAESVK010001301.1:6200529-6308329 GCA_017140935.1 Hamamelis virginiana
ACCTCTCTCTCTCTCTCTCTCTCTCTCTCTCTCTCTGTATATATATATATATATATGTAAAGGGTGTTTAACCAATAGAAGTATCAAATTGCATTGAGCCTCAAAGTAAAAAATTATGTACTTTGTATGGATGGATTCTCTGTGGCACAACCAACTTAGGGTTAATGACTCAATGCATCTTTTAAGTTAGTTGTTTAGGGTTTTTGGTTCATTTGAGTGGTCTCCTAACCCCACCATATTCTTTTAGTCTTCTATACATTATAAAATAAAATAAAATAAAAAAGTCATTCTAAAAGAAATGAAAAAGAAAAGGAAAGAAACAGACAGCACAACTCACAAGCCACAGTATATTAACAATTTCTAATTCCCCCAAATTTACATATAAGTCCCAAAGGTGGGATAATTAATGGAAGACCTGTTAGAAAGAAAGAAACAAAAATACAATTAAAAAACCAAATCTTTTTTTTTTTTTTTTTTTCAAATCTAAAAATAACCCAAACAGGGTTTAGGCCTGAGGACAAAAAACTAATTACCTAAAAATGGGGAGGAAAAATAAACAGAGAGAGAAGCAAAAAATTTTTTTAAAAAAAGTGTTCCACTCTATATATGCTATGCCATTTTCATTAGCCATTAGGGACACTTCACATTCCTTCCAGGGCCTCCATAATAAAAGTAATTTCCCCAAACATTATTTTTCCCTTGTCTTATATCATAACAATTTGAATGATCAGCCAAAAGATGAAGGTTTGTTAGAGGAATTAAGCTATTATCCCAATCAACAACCTGCAAATTTCGAAAATATGATGCTTTTCCGAAGCCTTCTTCTGCAAATTGGCCACTACCCATTTGGGTTGATGTGTGAAACCCTGATGATCGAGTGTTAACAATTTCTCCCCCAAACTGTACCATGCTTGCATGGTTCCTTAAGTGACTAAACAGGAATGATGGCCAGTATCCAACCAGCAGCCCGGATCCGAATTCGAGCCACCAATGCCCATGCTTTGGATCCTACATAAAAATATTTGTATTTTAGTACTCATTGTAAAAATTATATATAATCAAGAATGATTAAATAAGCATATGCTTATATAAACTTCTGTCAGCATGAAAAACATATAAAATAAGCATTATACACCCAGGAAGGAAAACATATAATAAACAATTGTGAAACATATATGTGTGTGTGTGTGTTGGACATCACTTGGGTCTTAAATCTTGTAATGTGATTTGCATAATGGCAAACATGATTAGTTTTTTTCTTTATGGGTATAGTCTTACTAGCTAGCACTAATTGCATATTTAGAGGAAAAGAAAATAACCGACAAGGAGGGAAAACAACAGAAAATGAGAAAAAAATGCTAGGAAAAAAACTGTGCATTTCCTTTAAGCCTCAAAAGCCAATCCAGAGTCAAAATTATTTATGTTATCTAAAGGGAAAGAGAAAGGAAAATTGACACATTAGGGAATTCCTTCATAAAGAAAAGGAGAGAATCTCACATTTTATTGGTAAGAATTGGGGAGGAAAAAAGTAAGAAGAAAAGGTAACGACGACGACGAAAAGGGTACTTTGGTAATTTTACAAAAAGAAATACATCCAGCTTACTGTATCAACGCGCGCGGCGCACTTGATTAGTCAAATGATGCTTAATGGCAAAGATTAGTTAGTGTTTGATTCTCAAGACTTTCTGTCATAAGGTAAAGCAAAACTGTAGAGTTTACCAAATAACTATAAAAACTACCTTGAATGTAAAAGTGAAAGAAAGAAGAAAAGAAACCAGAGCTATATTGATCTGGATAAAATTCAAATAATTATTCTATTATTTTTCTTAATTCACCTCATCATATTAAGTAAACCTCACCTTCCAAACCATTAAGCCAATATCAAATTGTCTGCCTCTGTAAGACGATCGTGGTGAGATCGCTGCTCCAATCGCAATCTTGTTGTTAGTTTGAACAAAACCTGAGCAGAGCAAGTTGTAACATCCAGTGGCTTGGTATGCATCAGTCTGTAAATTAAAGAGCAATTAACTCTCATTTCCTAATAATTTTATTTTTAATTAATTAAGATTTTTGTCTTATAAACAACTAGATAATACTAATACTTACTGTCCAGTAAGTGAAGAACCTTGGATAGATGTCTCCATATAACTCTGGGCTAACCTGAATAAGAATGAACTCATTATTAACTTAAGGAAATTTTTTTTTTCTTTTTAAAAATTTAACTAACTTAGGGACTTTGAAAAGCAGTTAATTGAACTGTAAAAACTGACCAAAATTTGGTTTTTAATAATTTAATGAGATTCCTCTATATTGTTAAAAAGGAAAAAAGAAAAATACTATAGGACCAGACACTTTAACCCGAAATTAAAAATCACCCTAATATGTCATGCTTTGAGTGGTGAGATCTCTCCTCTTAAACTCCTTTCATATTTTTCATACACCACTCAAACCACGATACGTCAGGATGGTTTTTAATTTCGGGTTAAAGTGTCAGGTGATATAGAATTGTTGAAAAAAAAAAAAATCCGCTTTCCAAGAGAATTTCTGAGTTTCATCATAGATATGACTTAGGACCGGTTTGGAGAAACTTTTATGTACTTTCTATTGTTTTCTTTACTTTTAAAATTAACTACCAAAATTTTGTCTATAAAAAGCTTTCAAAAGTAAAAAAAAAAGTAGAAACTTAGGACCTATTTACTTGGTGAAAATTTTCACAGAAAATAAAAATTGTAAAAATTTTCATGAAGTAAACAGGGCCTTAGGACCTATTTATTTGGTGAAAATTTTCACAATATTTATTTTCATTTTCAATAAAAACATAAAATGGTAGAAAAAACGTGTTTACTTGTATAAAATGAAAACTATTTTTAAGAAAATGAATACAGTTTTTAAGAAAATGTAAAAACATCAAAAAGACGTTTTTTGTATTTTCACGAAAACTGAAAACAATGATTATCTCGTGGCAATGCTTATAAACATAGAAAAAAAATATATAGACCAACTGTAAAACCAAAAAATAAAATAATAAAATATATAGAGTTAATATATAGTTTTAGTAAATGCATTTAGATTATTTTTAAATTTTGAAAACAGTTTTAATTTTTGCAAAGTAATCACATTTTTTAAATTTTAAAAATTGAAAATGAAAACTATTTTTAAAAAATTTTCACAAAAAATAAAAATTGTAAAAATTTTCACGAAGTAAACAGGGCCTACCACCCTTTAGCAACTTTAATACTTTCTAAAGAAAAAATATAATGTGTCATAAATATTATTTTGGGACAGAAGATTTTGAATGAACCGGCCTATAAATAAATAAATAAATAAAGTTTTCATGATTTTCAAATAAAGAGGATTAATAAGCATTAAACAAGAGTAGATAGACAGTAGACATGCCTGCCAACCGGCTTCAATGGTATTAAGATCATCACCAAACGAACCAGAGATGACCCATATTTGTGACAAGCTGAATTCATATTCATCAGCTACATGCGGAGCCCATACATTAATGCTTGCTTTTGCTCCATAGTACTGCTCTCCATTTACAAAAACCACCGCATGCTGTATTGAGAAAAAATAATAATTATACATAAATAAATGAAAAAAAGATTCAAGAAATTTTTCTAAGTAATATTCAAGCTCTCATTGGAGGCTTTCAAGGTTTTTAATTAGTGTAAATTAATAAGATTAATGATTTATGATCAAATTGAGAGTACCCATTTTCCAAATATCAAGTACAGAGTAATACTCTGTAATGAAAAACTGACTTTCACAATATGTAATTAATCATTATACTGCTTGAGACTGTTTGATTGCCGAGAAAGCAAAGGAAAATAAAATTCCTGTGTTTTTTGTAATTCTGTTTTCATGTACTAACCTCGTGGTTACTGCTTGTTGAGTCTCTCCTTACTTTCCTTCTTAATTTTGTCCCAAATCTTTTGATGGAACTAGCTCTTAGAATATCTTTCTCTGTAGTTCTTCTGATTGGAACAGTTCCTTCTGGGCATGATTCACCAGAATTTGTCCATAGCTGAAAGCTCTCTGTCACTGTATCTTTGGAGTCATGCCCTTTTGGCCTCTCTGGTGGATCCTGCATAAACAAGAAAATGTTTCAAGTCTTTTAAATTCTTAATTGAGCTTGTTTTGGTCAAAAATAAAAATTACAATAATCCAAAATTTGTTTGTTTCCACGGAAAATTTTCATTTTTAAAAGGTTTTATTTTCTTCGAGGCTTTATTTATCTTGATGGGTATTTTACAGACAGCGCGTGAAGAAAATTTACTGTCTTTTTAGTCAATTATGGGAAGGAAAAAAAATATCTCTTTACAGTCTACGCATTAAATTTTCTTTTTCTTTGTCGGGGGGGAAACTTTCCTGAAAACATTTTCCCAGGAAACAAATGGAAATATAAGAAAAAATCAATATGATTCAAAATTTTAAATACCAGTGGCCTTTGTCCTTTGAGCTTAGGATGATCAAAAGCTGGTTGAAGATGAGACAGAACACAATCTATTACATCACCATCAGGACTCTGCAGCCAAAAAAAAAAAAACTCAGATCATTTTTTTATTTTTTTTGAGGAGAAACCCAGATCGTTGAACCTTAAACCCATCAAGAAAACATCAATTTTTATTTTTTACAAAATAAAAAAAAAAATAAAAAAAATATGCCTGAATGGTTTTGACTGCAGGCTTGTTGATCTTCTTGAGATAAGCGCTAGCTCTGACCCTCTTCCACTTATGCAACTCTTGACCTGGCCGGAAAGTTTGGTTGGTCGGCCGGCGGTGGCCGGAATCTGACACATTGTGTAGTGACAGAACAGGGGTAGGAAGTGAGGAAGCAAGGAGGAGAAGAAAAACAACAAAAATGGGAATGATTGGAGATGTAGAAGATGCCATGATTGAGGAATGTTTCCGTGGGGTTGTTTCTTGTGCTAAAACGGTTTGTATTTGTATACATTGGTGTTGTCTTGTTGCGTAATGAACACAGTATCGTCTATGTTTGAGTTTTGTACATGAAAATGCACCATCTCTCTCTGCCAAATGCAAATCCATCCAAAACAGAAAGAACCATTCAAAAATGTAACCTAATGAACTGCCTCACCATTTCCTCAACTTTAAAATGCCAGCTCTTTCTCTCTCTCTCTCTCATAGACAGCAGATTCTAGTGTCTTGATTTTGAGGTCTGACGTACAGAACCTTCAGGCACGAGCTTATTAAAATAAGGGACCCGGCTAAGTGCGGAGTCTTCTTTTCAAAGTATTTTTTTACCCATGACGGGTTGTGGTCAGAAGACTATGATAGATACATATACTATATATATATATATATAATATTAAAAGATTAAGAGAGAGAAAGTGCTGCTTTTTAATTTCTTTCTTTTTTTCAATAGAAAATATCATTTAAAGGTATACAATTTATTAGTAAGGTTGGTCTCCAGGATACATGTATAGGACAAAAAAGAAAAAAATTACAATAGAAATAATTAAAGTAGATTCTAAGGCACAGTTTGGATTTATTTTTTATAAATATTTATTTATTTTTTAAAAAATTTATAATATATAATTTCTTATAAAAATTTTTAAAAAGCAAATAAGTATTTATAAAAAATAAATTCAAACTGTACTTTAGTTTTCCATCTTTGCCTCCCTCAAATGCTTTGTTTCTCACATCCCCTATATTTTGTGTCACATTGTAATTTTGATTTTTTTTAGAAGTGTTTAGCTTCCAATTATTTTGCAATATGTAATGTACTATTTCATATATCTCTGGTTAAGTAGTGAAATTGTAATGAAGAGAAAGGATATAAACCAGGGGGGCTGAGAATAGTAGTCCAGTACCACCCACTATTAAGTGGACCAAATGTAGACCACAACTGAACGTTTGGTGGGCCACACCTATTATGATGGCATGGAAGAAATTATGATGATGGGAGAAAAAATATTTAAAATATTTATTTTTTAATGTATAGAATTCTCTTTTCTTGGAAAACAAACAACCCAAAAGAAAAAAACAAAAGAATTTTCTTTGACTATTTGTACGACCTATTTGATGATGAAAAGATAATTTTAGAGAAAATTTGAACACCATGTGCCTCTTGCACTGTTACGTAAGAAATTGTGTATGTGTACTATGCACCAGCAAAGGCTCTGGCTTGTTTACTGGGGGGCAAGGCAATTTTTTATTTTTTATTTTCTCTTCACTGACTAGGTGGAATGACACATTGTGGGAGAGATTAAGGGAAAATAATAATAATAATAATAATAAGGGAATTTTTTTTCAATATTTTCATAGTTTTCAAAAATTCCCTACATCAATCCATATTTTGAAAATTTTTCTTCACGCACCTTCGTACATTTAATTGAACATTTTTGCCCTCATTAACGATCAAATTTTGTGGAAAATGTGCCAAATTTTTACATACAATCACCAATATTATGCATAATTCTCAATTTACTAAGTAATCCTTAATCCATTGAATAATGAATAATCCCCCAAAATAATGAATAATCCTCAATTTTGATAACAATCCTCAATGTCCATTTTGTTGAATAATCCCAAACTTTGCTAATAATCTCCCAAATTGCTGCTTACTTTTTTACATCAAATTACAATCTTACATATCCCATCAAATCCAAAAAAGGTGTTGAATACCCTAAATCATACATAATTTTCAAATTAATTCATGATCCCCGATCCCCATATTAAACCATAATCCTCAAATTAACAGAAAATCTAAAATACGGAATTTTTTTTCATAATCCCCAAAAAATGTATATAATCCCCAATTTTCATTATTTTTTTAAAAAGATTTATATTATGATATAATCATTGCATAATTAATGTGATTTGACATTATTAAAATTGAAGATTATATTTTAAATAGAGGATTATATGCAATTTGGGAGATTTGGGATTATTCACAAGATTGGGATTTCAATGTAAATGTGGGAATTATGTTATGTCATGGGCATTTTGGACCAAAAAAATATTTTTGTAAATTCTAAAAACATGAGTTCATGTAGTAAATTTTTGCAAATTATGGGAATATTAAGAGAAAAATCCTTTAAAATTAATAATCTATATTTGTTTTAAAAGTAATGTTAGATGAACCAAATTTTAGACCAAAATTTTTAAACCAAATGATGTATCAGAATAATACAGTCTTGATTTATGTGCATTTAAAAAATACACAAAAATCAAAACAATGTTATCTTGACAGACTGACACATCATTTGGTTTAAAAAATTTGATCTAAAATTTGGTCCACTTTGCATTTTCGTTATTTTAAATGCTCAAATAGCCGTTATCTATGTGCAAAGTTTTTGGTTCTTGGTTTTTTTAAGTGAAGGAACAAGTTAATTAAGTGGGGTAATTAATTAGTAGTTTAGCTCAAAATTTAAGAAATAATAATAATAATGAGTTGGCAAATTCTTTGGAAACTATAATAATGTTGATGACAGTTATGAGTAACTCTTATTGTCTAACTGCCCGTGCCCTAGATTTTGTTTATTTTGTTTTTGTTTTTGTGTTTTTGTTTTAAACAATGACACATGAATGATGTGATATTTCTTTCTTCTTCTAATTCTCCTTGTTTATTACTAGGGTAGGCCAATTAGGGGCCATAGGCTCGTAGGTATCTCTTTTAAACTATTTTCTAAATTGAGTAACGCAAGTTGTACTTTTGTATCAATTAATTTGACATGCTCACATTAAAGATCTAAATATTTTTAAAATATAATTTTTCAGAAATAGCAAAATACAATTGAAAAAAAAAACTATGACAATTTTCAACTGTGACAATTTTTCATATTCTATATTTTGAGACGTTGATATTAAATTATCGTAATTTTTAGTATGCATGACATATATAAAAAGAATATTTAATCTAATAGCCGGTTTTTCATAATATGTATCCTACAATTATATATTAACTTTATTGGGAATGCTTTGCACAATATCAAAAGTTTAAAATAGTATTAAATTTACTCATGTTAAAGATTTTGTTTTACCCTTATTCCCGACGTGGAAGGCCAGCTGCCTTTAACTAGATCTGGGAGGAGGATTAGTCGAAGTGCGCGTAAGCTAGTTTGGACACCTTGACCGTTAAACCCAAAAAAAAAAAAAAAAAGATTTTTCTTTAATGGAACCAATGTTAAATAATGACCTTATCTATTTGAATTTCAAAATATTGCTATTTTTAACAATTGCTTAATCATTGTAAAACCATGGCTTCACTCAACTAAACTGTTTCCAAACAATAGCCACTCATCAGTCATAAGTGAGAGAGGTCAAATTATCATTTACCCAATAAAAGGGTCAAATTATGGTAATAATTGTGCATGCAAATGATGCCCTAGACTTTTTACAGGCCAGGCCTTTCATGGCACAGATGTCATGATCTAAGGTGTGTGATCTCATGGTTAACCTTATCAAACATGTGTCACCCCGAAGGGTTTTGCAGAAACCTTACTCGTTAAGGCCTTGCTTGTTTTGTGAATTTTTTTTAATTTTTAATTTTAGCAAATAATAAAAATAATAAATGTAGTTACAAGTAAAAAATAAAAAAGTTTTCTAAAAAATGAATTCGAAACTGTGAAATTTGAAATTTGTCAAAATAATATTTTCAGAATTGTTTTTGGCCTTTTCAATGAAATTATGGGAAAAAAATACAAAAATGAATACAGTAAATCCAACACATTTTCTAAATTTTAAATAAAGAAAATATTTTCGCAAACAAAACAAGCCGTAATTTTTTATCATTATAAGAGACCATAACTATCACTTTTATTTTTCATCTTTAAAGACAACACGTCCAAACGAAATTTCAGACGGGATAAGAGGAGTATTAATCCTTCCCTTTCAAGTCTCTCACTCTAAGGTTCACAAATTCAAGTCTTAAGAGCATTTTCAATACTATAAGTTATTTTGGGTCCTTCAAGGTCATTTTTTGGCTAGTTACAGTAAAAATGGCTAATCATTTAGTTAAAGATGCTCCAATACATAAGAACTATTTTTGCCTTTTTTTTTTCTCTCTCTTCACTTATCGCCATGCACAATTTTCCATACATTTTCTGTGTCTCAGAGATTAATGGTAAGAGCCAAAATTTGGAGATATATTTGGCTAATGCATTAGAGCAAGCAAATTTAGGCTCTTAACTAAAGAATAGCATTGTCTCTTCCTTTAACTAATGCATTGGAGTTACTCTAAGACCTCTGTATATTGTAAGTAGTTCACACGAGCCCAAGATTATGGTCAGTCTTTTGGAATATACACATTCATCTTCTTCTTCTTCTTTTTGCCTTGAGGATAGCGCAAACAAACTTCTGAAAATATATATATATATATATATATATATATATATATATATATATATATGCTTGTAACTGTTAAAAATTTGTACATTCAACTTATACCTAGTAATTGCTTTATTTTGTAGATGCACAAAGGTATGGGCCCTTACTTATGATTCTCTTTATTGGGTACTGGGCAGTGATGCTTGCCACTTCCAAAGACTTCTCTTTAACTTACTATTTCTTTATTTCTCTCTTCTTTTTACAAAGACCCACTCACACTCCATCACCCACCTCTGCCCAAGGAATAAAAGAGAGCCTCTGAAAAATATTGGCCCACAAAGACTCACTTTGATTTCATACTCAAGGCAAGGAGATTATTAAGTTATCTTAGTGGAATCATGCCTCTTTGTAAAAGTTGGGTTGAGAGAATTGATTCCCACCCACAACCTAGAATATTTATGTATTATATATATATATATATATATATAGAAATTCTTGTGTTTTTAATTTAGCTCATATGTTAGTGTTAGAATCATCTTCTTAAAACTTGTGTTGGTGATATATAAATCATATTTATCCCCAAATGGAATGTGATTTGGGTGGGATATGGCTTTAACAATATTTAAACTTTAACTCCCTCTAAGGCTGCAAGAAAGGCTGCCAATGCCATGCTTTTTGAAGGGAGACAATATACACAATTTTTTTTAAAAAAAAAAACTTCAATTCAAAAGAAACTTTAAAAAAAGAAGTGAGAATGATTAATTTTATGAGATAAAATAGTTTATCTTAATAATTGAAGAAGTAGAAGAAGTAGAGGGTTTCAAGTCCAACTCCCTCTCATGGGACCAACTACTAGTTAAACATTTTAGAATGTGAACATTTTAGAATGTGAACTGTAAAATAATATAATTCACTCTATTCCACATCGCCTAAATAAAAGGCTTACTATAGCTTCATATACCTGTATAGGGCTCTCTATCTACAAGTTTAGGCTTTTAGATTGGAAACTTAATATAGTCTTAAAGCCATATTATTCACATGACAAGGCCCAAACGAGAAGTTTCTTTCTACAAGTTAGTGGACAAGTATTATTTCTCGTAACAATTTTTGTGAGTGATCCTTACGATTGGACCACTTATTCATCTAGTTGGTCGTAACAATTTTTGTGAGTGATCCTTACGATTGGAGCACTTATTCATCCGGTCAATGGACAAGTATTATTTCTCCTAACAATTTTTGTGAGTGATCCTTACGATTGGACCACTTATTCATGTATTTTGCATTATGAATCGTGGTATTTGCACACTATAAGAGGGGCATGCCATGTGGGAATCGAATTCCATTTGGAATGGGAAAGATCGTATAAAATCATCATCATTTAATTCTAGAAAAGAATGAGAAATAAAGGAAAAAGGAAATTATAAAGCAATTAAGGTTGCAAATGCTAGGGAAACTTTTACCCATAAGTTTTTTAAATAAATGGGATTGGGCTTGGGAATAATTTCAATTCAAGCAATAAGCTAATTAATTGAGAATTTTCACTACAAGAAAATTAGGCTTTAGCAACGCAGTGATTTTCGTTACCTTTAGTGATGCAAACATGCATCATTGCTAATGATATCCAACAAAATTATTTTTTGCAACGAATTATTTGATATATACACACAAATTCCAATATTTGAGATTGTTTACCCTAATCTTAAGACATTTCAATCACAACTCACTATTATAGTGACAAATCATGGGTACACACAGAGGAATGCGACAATGGAAGGAAGGTGACACTTGGTTTCCTAAGCACAAGTACTTGATCCCCACAGAAAATAATGCAAAACAGAGGTTGACCACTACCATCTTAGTGCCTACTTTGAGGGGGGGAAGGGGGGCTTGAAGAATATAATGATTTGGATGTGGAGACCATGTGATGTTTTATCTTTTGATGCTTCAAATGCAACCCTTTTTCATCATCTTTATGAAACAAAAGCTGAAAACACTGTAGCTTTTTAAAGGCACCATTTTTTAAAAACCTTGGAGGCTCAATGGACTTTGGATTGGTATGGAGGGACTATGAAGGTGTGAGGGCACTCATCCTTCTTATCTTACTATAAAGTCTCAATTTTAAATTATTTCGAGCATTGAGTTCATTCTATTTATTTAAATTTAACTAAAAATATATAAAAAAATGAGTTCGTACGTGTAGTTAAAGTTAATGGAGTTTTTGAATTGATTATTGTTAAATGAGAGATCGACGTGCATCACACGTATGGCTTGATAATCTAGTATGTAGTATGTATTCCAACTCTCAGGGATGAAGTTTTGAATTTGAAAATATAAAATTGAAACCCTAACTTTTTATTGGATGATCATGATACTTTCCAAAAATCTAAATTCTTAATTAATGGAGGAACAATATCACTATTTTTGTTCACTGAGATACCAAAGTGGATGATTGACTCATTCCATACTAGGAAAATCACAGGAAATCCTTCGATAACACGGATTCCCATTTCTCAATTATATTCCACGATCAAGATAATTGATTGAATCCAGTGAAACCATTTCATGAAAGTTCATCAATATCTTCTTTTTTATAAAGAGGACGTTTGGGAAAAAAAAAATTCACATTACATCTTTTAATAAAATTTTGTACGTAAAACTTGTAAGATCTTTTATTTAATGGCGAGATTGTATCTTGGGATTAATGTAATAACTCAAAAAATACATCCAAGAGCTGGAACTTTTTTTTTTTTTTTTATTGGTATAGAGTATTTGAAGGTTTTTGGCCAAAAACCAAAAAAGGAGGACAGAACTTATAAGGCATTGTTGGTTTTAGATATAAAATGGAAAAGAATGTTGGTTTGGAGGTCAAAAAGCTTCTGTAGTAACTTTAATCCGAAACAGATGAAAGACAGACAACCGCATAATTATGACATTACCCAAATCTACTCAATTACTCAAAGCACTCCTCTAACAACTTTAATTAGTTGCCATATTTGACAATTTAAAGTAAGAAAAAATTGTATTTAAGGAAACTAATTAGCCTTAAACAAACTAATGAGCCTCTCAATTAGGGCTGAAATGAGCCCCATTAAAGGTTTAATTCAACAAGTTATCTCACTATAGATGCCCTTTAAGTCAAAAAAGAAGAAAAAAAGATCAAAAAAGGGAAGCTCTGATTGATTAAGCATTCTCATTGTTAGGACCATTTGATCTAGTTTTCAGTAGCATTACATGGGATAGTGGAGATTCTTGAAAAAAATCAATATATAGACCATGGAATCAAGTAAGCTCTACCATAAAACTGAAATAATCAAACACGTACAACATTCTATATATATAAATGTGTGCGCGTGCGCTTTATTATAAGATGTGACTTATATAAAATTGCGTAAGGTGACTTGCTTAGGTCAATTACAAAACAGATTTTGAAATTTATATGGACTTGCATGCATTGATTAATTAATCGCCATTCGTTCTTATTCAATTATATATGATTTATTGTCTGTGTCGACTAAGGGGAGCCCCTTGTAACGTACAGACTTCATTAATTAGTGGGGCTCTCATTCTGGGTTAGCTTTAATTCTCTCTTGTTTGTATATGGTCTTTTTTTCTCCTTTGAGATGACTCATGCATATATGCTCTGTTTCAGGTAGCCCTCTATTAGGCACATTGTCTTTGAGATTCGAGATGTGCTTAGATCAATATGTAAACCAAAATCTTAGGACTAATTATGAAACGCTTCAATTAAATCTAAATCTTATAACCTTTAATATTTGTGTTAGAATTATAAAACAAATCTTCTGAGCAGTAGCTAGCTGTTGGCTGCAAATAGCATCTAGAGGAAGTGTGAACTTTGGAATGATAAAAGAAAAGGGGCAGGAAGAATATGAATGTCATTCTCTATCCACCATTTTCTCTTATCCCACTGCAATAGTGTCATGCACCCTTGGATTCTCTCAAAAGTAAGGTATACTTTAAGGGCTTTAATTCGTAGAGAAAGAGAGAAAGAGGAAAAAGGAAAATTCCACGAATCCCATTTTCAACCTCCCATTTCAAATATTTGTTATATATAATATATTACTTTTCAAATTAATAACAAAATCATTATGTTGTTTTTGAATGAAAGACAAAAATAATATACAACACATTAACGTGAAAGATGATTTCACTAAAATTTTAATTTTAGTGCCACATTATTGAAGTATATTTTTTCATGAAAAATATTTCTCTAACCACCAATTTTACCTTGCACATGCTCATCAATTGAGTGACATGGTATGTGTTAATGATCTGTTAGCCAATTAGCATGTTTTCTTACGTTTAGAATAGAGATCTCGAATTTGAGCATATGAAAGTGTATCACTATCCACTTATTAATATTAAGGAGGATTTGGGATAGGGATATGTTAATTTAGTTTAGAAAAAAAAAAATAAAAAAGTAATATGATAGGTGACTTATTAAAAAAGTAATATGATAGGTTACATGATCGACATCCGTGTCAACAGACATATCAACACTTCTAATGCTATTCCATTGGTATGTTTCCCAACACATCATATCATGTTAGTTGACACACCAAACACCTTTGAGCTACATGTGTATGGCTTCTTAATTATGTTAGTTAACACACTTCCCTAAATACATAACTGATCCAATGATGCTTGTTGGACTAGCTTAAAAGTTTATTAAATTTATACAACATTAGTATATATGGTCGCATTGCTTTTTCAAAAGAATGGAGGAGCATGAAACGGGCGACTACAGTTAACATTCATGTTAAATTTTGACACATTTGAAGAATCTTCTATCACATCCATTGGAGGGGAATTTTATAAGGAAGCTAACACTAAAACTATTCCGAACTTGTCCTTTGGAGATGACCTAACATATTGTTGCTAATACGATATGCCAAGTCAGCTATAATGCTACCATAAGCATGATCACACCAATGCCATGGTAGATAATTGATGGAAAATTATAAAATTTCTTGTGAGAATTATAGGAAAGGAAAAGACAAAACATATGGAAAGAGTATCACTTTTCTTTTCCATTGAGAAGAGGCATTTGGAAGAATAAAGAAAAAGAGTGGCATCCTTACATTCTTCCACTTTACTCATTCTCTCTCTTTAATTAAAACTGTCAAAAAGAGGAAAGAAATCCAAATAATTGATAACAAACCATCTCTTTCATGGTTGATTAACCATCTCTTTCATGATTGATTAATTACAACTAACAAGGTTCATATATCAAGATCTCAGCTTACCAGTAAGAATTTATCTCACAAATTTGCAGTTGCATCAAAGAGAAACCCAAGATGTCTTCAATGATGAGGGAAAATTGGAGAGCAAAAGGAGATGTTTCTTGCACGGGAATTGTTCGACGAATGGTCAGCCTCCCTCGGAGCATCATTGGCGGCGTTTCAAGAGCAATGAGTCATGGCCTAGATTTCATGAGAGCAGGAGGAGGAATCAGAAGAAACCATCATCAGCATTTACCCTCAAACTTTCCCTTTCCATACCCACAAAATGATCAGCCTCTGCCTGCAGTTGTTGCAGAGGAGTGGGCTTTTCTAGACAATTTTGAGCAGCAATTTGGGTCCACGCACCCTTTCTTCTATGCGTGCCGATTCATGGAGGCTCTGAAGATAGCTGAGGATGATCGTAAGTTTATGTTCATGTATCTTCACTCTCCTCAACACCCTTTTACGTCTTCTTTCTGTAAGGACACTCTGGGTTCTGAGCTGGTGGTTCAGTTTCTTGATGCTAATTTTGTTAGCTGGGGAGGGCTTGCAAGTAGAGGAGAGGGTTTGCAGATGGCTGCGAGTTTGCGACCTGCTAGCTTTCCATGTTGTGCTGTGGTGGCTCCTGCTTCTGGTGATAGCATAGCTGTGCTGCAACAGGTTGGTTGGAATTTAATTGGGATTTTATCTGCTCTGTTTCCATTTTGTTATGTAGTTAAAATGTATTCCATTCCCATCATTGATTTCTTCCCTGTAACTTTATATGAATATACAAACTCACATGCACTATATTATAATTTCAAGACATGGGACTCACCATATTTAATTAAAATGCATTAATAACCGTGTGACTGTGAAGTAGAACAATTGATCTTAGTAATTACGCTTTAGGATACTGAAGGTCTCAAGTTCTACTGTTCTCATGCAATCGGTTGGTCATTGGCTTAATTTTTCGAGTATTAACTGTTGCGAAATGAGCACTACCCTTTTCCTTAATTTAAAATACCTCGTTGGCAAAAAAAATAAAAAATGCAATTTCTTTCTTCTGTTTATTCTTGGTTTGTTTGTTTGTTCGTTCGTTTGTTCTAAGGGGTGCCTAGATGGGCACTACATATGTACAACGAGGGGAAGCCTTCCTTGATCCTTGATCTTCCCTTACCCACCCCCCCACTCCCTCCCACCCCAAGAATTCAAGGATTCGAAACTAAGACCTTCCTCTTGTACCCTTTGCCAGTAGCTCTAGTAATAATAATATTAAGGATAACAATTAATTTCCTTTGCCCTGCCCTTTTTTCGCAGATAGAAGGGCCAATTTCCCCAGCTGAGCTGGTGGAGATTCTGCAGAGGACAGTAGAGGAGCAAGGTTTGGCTTTTGGCAGTACTGCAAGGGCCAAGGAAGAAGAAAAGATAAGGGCAGATCGTCGGCTGAGGGAAGAACAAGACGCTGCGTATCTTGCTGCTCTCCAAATAGATAAGGTGAATGCTATTTGTATGATATATAACATGCCTCAAGTCTAGGAAAATGAAAAGGGGGTAAAAAAATTGACAATGAACCAAACTTTCTTGCCAATTCCAGGAAAAAGGACAGAAGAATTCACCTTCAGGAGAAAGAGTGCTTCAGAAACAAGTTGAAGCCTCAAACATCAATGAGAAGCTTATAAGGCATAATCCTACAAAACAGCAGTATGGTAAAGTGAAAGAGGCAAGTCAACAGAATGAAATATCGAGTCGCGGAAAGGATCCTCAGGCTACACAGGTATATGACTATATGCAACCAAATTTTCATGTTGTCTTGATGAGTGATACCTAGGGCTGTAAGACGAATCAAGTTTATTGGGTTTGGCTCAAATTAAGCCAGATAAAAAGCTCGTTTGAGCTCACTCGTAAGATAAAGGAACTAAGCTCAAATTTTATATTCAAGTTCATTAATTTATCAAGTCAAGTTTGAGTAGAGTACAACTCAGTTCAATATGTTGATTAATACCATTTAATCAAACTATTTGAGATTGGCTCGATAAAAGATTCATTTGAGTTCTAAGATAAACGAGTCAAACTCAAATCTTATTTTAGAGTTCATTAATTTAGTGAGCTAAGTTTGAGCAACCCACTACTCAACTCAACTCGTTTACAGCCCTAATGTTGATACCTTGCTTGCATCCATGTGAGGTTGTGAAAATTGAAGTGGCATAATGAACAATTCTGCAGATACTGATACGGTTTCCAAATGGAGAAAGAAGAGAGCAGAACTTCTCATCCACAGAGAAGGTCCAGGCACTATACCGATACATTGACTCACTGGGCTTGCCTGGAATTGGAAACTACAGACTAATATCAAGCTTCCCAAGAAGAGTGTATGGCGTGGAACAGATGGGAATGACTCTCAAAGATGCTGGTCTCCATCCTAAAGCAACCATATTCCTGGAGCTTTTGTAACATCAATTAATTAGTACCACAAAAACGTGAATTTAACTACACCAATTCATGTATATATATATATATATGTTCACAAAATCACCACTTAAAGTACTTATTCAATAACTTGTATTTTAGAGCAACTTATATTTTATACCCATTGCGTAAATTTTACTTACTCAATTTGGTCTATTAGATTCGGTTCTCGATTCGGCCAAGTTCCATCCCTATGCAAATCGACTCCATCAATTCTTAGATATGTTATGAATTGGTTTCTGGTTAATACTTTGAATTGATGTCTGATTTTATTTTTCTTTTCTTTTCCTCATTTTCTCGACAACCATTTTTCATTTTTTCTTTTCTTTTCCTTGTATTCTCAACAACCAAACAAAGCATAGAAATCGTAATGGAACCTATTAGAGCTTAGTTTTCCATCTCTTGCTGATCTGGGAATTAGTTAGAAGTCAGTTACTGAAACTAGTTCTGGTTGTAATATGCTCAACTGTTTTGGCTATAAAAATAGGATTGTAATCCATCACTGTGTAACAAATTTTTCATTCAATACAAAGATTTCTTTTCTTCTCTCTTCTTTCTCTCTCGTCATTTCAATATTTCTTTCTCTGTTTCATTTTTTGTCAGAACCCATGATAATAATATTTAATCCCTCCCCCTTTCCCGTCCCTCTGAGTCCGAATCCTCTATTTGGGTTTTTCTGAGTTTGGGTTTGCTTGGGCTGTAAGATCATGACACACCATCCACCATCCAAATATATTGCTAATCTCTCACTTTATATAATGTGTCACAATCTTAGGTATCTAAATAAACCCTAACACTTAAAAATCCAAGCAGAGGATCGGACTTCCGTCCCTCCTCCTCTAGTTAAGGATAGATTGGCTTTCTTGAAAGGACAAGGAAATGGGTTAATTATTATTATTATTTAAAAAAAAAAAAAAACTCTTTTAAAAGCATGAAATGGCGATGGGATGTAAAAGGTGAAGCTTTTGTAGGGGAAAAAGAAAGCATTAAGTGATGTCCAAAAAACAGCTCATAATTTAAGTGTTCCCGGCCATTTTGATTGAAATATGTCACGGAGGCCTGCATAGCCTTTTTCTTGCCTAATTACACACCATGATTTGAAAGGACTAGTGAATCTTTATGTGAGATGGAAATTAAAAAGTGTTTCTGAAACCATTTTGGTAGATAGGTAGGTTAGGTTGTTGTGGAACCCTGCTTGTCGCCAATTTTTCATCACAGGTCTCATTCATGTTCATATAAATTGGACAATGCTAACGAGAATAAAACGTTGCTGGCCATGGCCAGGTCTACAGGACACATGATGGTGGTAACTGTTAAGCCACATATGTCTCCAAATTCTTCTCCCAAACATGTGGGACGAAGCAGAATATATGGTGATAAAGAAAAGAGGACTTATAGTTGGATTACCTACCGTATATATCCTTATGGAGAGTTATGATCTAGTTAGCATTTGTTAACTTATTTAGTCACCATTTAAGTGGCCTAGATCATCACTTATATGGCTGAGATCTAACGGCAATTTGAGTTTTTGTTGATTTTGACTAAGTCAGCAAATGCTGACTATCATTTCTCTTCATATGGGTTGTAAAGTTCTATTTGTACCAACTCATTCCGTATGTCTACTTGTTAAATTTGAATTATATATATATAGGGTACTAGATAAGTATAGTTCATGAGTTGGTGAAAAAAAAACCAATCATAGAGCCCATGTTTCCTCTCATGAGTATACAGTAATACGGTAGTCTTATAAATTTTCTTAAAGAAAAACTAGGAAAGCAAAAATGAAAAAGAATTGACTTTGTCACTTTGAGGTGACCGATGAGAAGACAAGTGATAACCATAGTTATGAACTGGTAAAGAGTAGTGGGGAACTAGCTCCATAGGTAGAATCGCTAATATATATGGAAAAGAAAGGTTTCAAGTTTGATTTCAGTCCTTTGTTTGATTTTCGACTATTAATTGATGCAGGGTAGGAAGTGCTCTTACTCGTACTCAAGGATGAGTCTAAAAGTTATCTGGATAACCGAAAAAAAAAAAAAAAAAAGAGAGAAAGAGAAAGTAATGCTATGCACCGCTATAAAGTATTGCTATAAAGAAATAATATGGTTAGTTTTGGAAATTTTTCAATGGGTATTGATACTTGAAGCAATCATTTTAGTGAACTAGTGATGCATAGCATTTTTCCAAACAACAACCCATAGAGCGCAATTTTTTTTTTTTTTTTAGTGGAAAGATAAGAGGGTGGTAGGCATCAAGGAGGGAGCTAGAATCCCAACTAGGTTGATACCCTAGACCCTCAAAATCATGTGTCATAGGCCCCAAAATTTATTAGAAAAGAAACAAAAGAGATAATACAAACCTAAGATCAAAAAGAATAAAAGTATGATAAAGGTAACTTATATTTGTCACATTCCAGCTCACCAAAAAAAAATCAATCAATAAACCTACAGTTGGGTAATCCGGACATATCTCTATGAAGGTAAGGAGATAAAAATCCAAGATCTGAATGTCACCAACAGAGAACATTGTGTGAAATAGCTTTAATAGCCTACTATATTACCTTCTTTAAACATGAGAGACCCTTACATTCATTTTCTCCGTTAGAAGATTCCACTTCGCTAACAAATCCCACGGAGGCTGAAAATTTTTCTTTAAAATTCCATTTACCAAAACTAGATAGTCACTTTCAATCCACAAATTATGTCAATTCTTTTCCCAAGCAAAAGAAACTGCCAAAATAAAACTTTGAACTTCCGCATAAAAAAGACGTTTGGATGCCAATACTGTTGCCAAAAATACCTTTGACAAAACCCCTGTGAGACCTGAAAACACCTCTACAAGCAGTAGTTGGTCCAAGACAACCCTTAGCAACCCCATCAGTATTAACTTTAACCCAACCAAAAATAGGAGGAAACCAATAAACATGAATGAACTTAGGAGCTTTTCTCGGAGTCCCAGGAATCTGAAAAATCTTGAAAATCTGCAAATCTATCACTCAGTTACTCATGTGAGAAGAACTCAAATGACTACAGTGTTTCACCCAATGAAAAACCATGTCCTTAGCTTTAGACAAAGGAATTTGCCTGCCTTAAAATTTTAAAGCATTCATAACCTTCCAAATAATCCATAAAATATAAAGTGTGGCTATCACCCACAGATCTATTAATTGAGGGCTAAAAGTATGAGAAAGTAACTTCTTTAAACAAAACTTAATGCTCTGATCAAGAGAAAACCTTACATGAAAAATAGAATGAATCCGGACCATAAAGCCCGAGCAAAATCACAATGGAAAAATAAGTGATAGTCGATTCAATATGAGAAGGTTGAGCACATAAAGAACAACAAGAAACCATTTGAAACCCTCGAGCCTGTAAATTATCCTTTGTTGGCAGCTTATTATAAAATAATCTAACAAATAAAACTGACCATCTTGGAGGAATAAATTTTCTCCAAACAATTTTTTTTTATATGACAGAAGATTGTTTAGGCCTACAAAACTCATAGGCGTCTTTAAAAGTAAGAGAGCCCAAAAAAGAATGCTTCCAAATCAATTGATCATTCATAGGTTTCAAAGGAAGGAAAACATTGTGAATGTCTGAAGATAAAGGAGAAAGAACATGACCAATTGGAATATGCCATTGCTGATTATAAATTAAAGAAAAAACTATTTGACACAAATCCAAATGATTAGAATCAAATCCATATGTAGAAGAGGTCCAGAATCCAACCAATTATCTTGCCATAAATTAACTTTTGTTTTATCACCAACCACCCAGAAAGAATGTAGTCTAATGATATGTAAAGCCTCTTTTAAACCATGCCAGATAGAAGAAGAGAAGTATGAATTAGAAGCATTATAAGATGTTACTTTAAATTGAAATTTTAGAAAATTGGCCCAATCAATATCAGCAGTAAAAAGAGACCAAGCTAATTCTAGATAAGAAGCTTGATTGATTGCTTTGACACTTCTAATACCAAAGCCTCCCTCTTGTAAAGGCAAGCAGACCTTATCCCAAGCAATAGTAACCATTTTTCTTTGATCAGTAGAACCACCATACCAAACAAAATTTCTCATCCAAGTCTGAACTAATTTAAGAAGTGCAATAGGCCACTTGTAAACTGACATAAACTGCCAAAGCATAAGCATAACAACAACTTTAATTAATTGCACTCTCCCAGCAATGGAAAGAAGTTTGCCTTTCCAACTCTCAAGTTTAGATTTAATCTTGTGAGCAATAGCTTGAAGATAAATTCTTTTAGGTTTACCTTTAAATAAAGGCACCCCAAGATATGAAAAATGAAGCTTCTCAACTTTCATACTTGTAACTTCAATAAGTCTTTTTGCCCTATAAAAAGCAAATTTACCAAGAATCAACTTGGACTTACCTTTGTTGATAATTTGACCATAATTTCTCCCATAAATGTCAAAGAGCTTCAAAACATTTTTAATCGATCTTAAGTTCCTTCTGCAAAAAATCAAAACATCATCTGCATATAGCATATGAGATGGTGCAGTAGAGCCTCTCGGAGAATAAATAGGCAAAACCTTCTTTTGAAGAACAAGTTGTTGCAAACCTCTACTTAATACTTCATCAACAAAAAAAAAAAAAAAAAAAAAAGAGGAGAGAGAGGGTCCCCTTGTCTTACTCCTCGAGAATAAGAAAGAAAACCCAACAGGAGATCCATTGAGCTTAATAAACAGTTTAGCAGATTAAAGAATACAATAAATCCATTGCTGAAATTGATCGGAAAAACCAAAAGCCTTAAGCATTGCAAGTAAGAAATCTCATTCCACTGTGTCAAAAGCTTTCTTAATATCAATTTTTAAACCAACATTCCCCCCACATTCCCCCCATAAGATTTCAAATCTAGAAGATTGACACATTCCGAAGCCATAGAGATATTATCTGAAATTCTTCTATCTTTGATAAAGTTACTTTGCTGAAAAGAGACAATCTTTGAAGCAATCGTATTTAATCTGTGTGAAATAATTTTAGAAATAATCTTAAAAAAAAAAAATTAGCCACTGCAATAGGCTTATAACAATCCAAAGAATTTGCGGAAGGGGTTTTTGGGACAAGAGTTACAACGATAGCATTCAAGTTTCGAAGAATGTAACCGAATGAGAAAAAGTGTTGAACTACTCCAGCAACATCATGACAGATAATTATCCAGCAAACATGAAAGAATTTACCTCCAAAGCCATCAGGACGGGGAGCACTTGAGGGATCCATACCAAAAACTGTATCTTTAACTTCATCATAAGATAGCAGAGCAGTAAGCATTGAGTTATCATCATTAAAAAACAATTTGGGAATTAAATCTTCTATCCAATTTCTATTAACCTCATGAGGAGTTGAGGAAAAGAGATTTTGATAATACTCACCAATATAATAAGCAATGTCTGGAGGAGAATCAATAAATCTGTCTCCATCTTGAAGAGAAAAAAATACTATTTCTAGAACTTCTAATCTTTATAGCCAAATGAAAGAAAGCAGTGTTTCTGTCCCCATCTTCCAACCATTTCATGTTAGATTTGTCCCTCCAAAAATATTCATGGACCCTGAAAGCAGAAAGAAGTTCATCTTTAGCCAAAGACTCCGTTTGAAATTTATTTTTAGAAAAACCTGACACCAAAATGTCTTGTCGAATAGTTTTCAAGGCAGACAGAGCCTTATCCACTCTAACATGCACATTCCCAAAGACTTCTTGATTCCAATTTTTAAATATTTTTTTCATTCCCTTCAACTTACTGACCATTACATACATCTGGCAACCATATAAAGAAAAGGAATTTCAATGAGCTTTAACTAAGTCCAAAAAGGAAACATGAGAAACCCAAATATTAAGAAACCGAAAAGGAATAGGACCATTATAAACAAAATTTTTAGCAGTAAAAAGAATAGGAGAATGATCCGAACAAAGTCTTGGAATAGATAAAACAAAGTAGAAGGTCAAATATCAAGCCAATTGTCTGAAATCAAACTTTTTGTCCAATTTCTTTTCAATATGATGCCTAATTCCCTTTCCACTTGTCCAAGAAAACTCATTGCCCAAAGTAGGCATTTGAATAAGATTACAAGAATCAATAAATAACTGAAAGTCAGCACAAGACTTTCTATTAATTAGAAAGCATACCTCCTATCTCCAAATGAGCTCCCAAAACAGCATTGAAATCTCCCATAATATGCCAAGACCCATCCCATAAACCTTTAACTTGAAGAAGGTCAGACCAAAGAACTCTTCTACCAATAGTTGTAGTACTAGCGTAAATAAAAGAATGATAATAAACCATTCCATCAAAACAAGCACTAACATTAATTTGTTGATCAGAAGCAACAATCAAATTAACAATAGGCAAAGAAAAGAAGACCCAAAGAGAACCTTTATCATTCACAGCAACCAAACTACCTCCCAAAGAAGTCCAATAAGTAGCTCTAACATTTTTAAATTCAGTCATAGGTTCTGCAAGGCAAAAAAGAGTAGGTTTAACTATTTGAAAAACATTTTTGAAAAATCTTCTCGTTAGGGCATTAGCAAAACCCCTAGCATTCCAAAACAAAGACTTCATAAATCAAACTTTTGAGAAACTTTACTCCTAGTGGGGTATCCATCTTCCTTTAGAAGCTTTTGCATCTTCTTAAGTTTCTTTTTTTGAGATTTAGATAAGGATAAAAAAGAAAGGTTCAGAATTCTCAGCTTGGTTTAAATCTGGATCAAGATCTTCAACAAGAGCATCATTATCTGGCATAGATTTTTCAATAAGATTCCCAATTTCAAAAGCATTTTCCATAGGAGAATTCTGAGCATTAACAACATTATCATCATTATCAACCACATCATTACCAATAGGATCAACGATAACAGGACCAACAATAGCGCCAATAACAGGACCAGCAATAGCATCAACTATATTGTTCACAGTATCAATAGCATGAGAAATAGAAGGAACTGTAGAATACTGCCAAAATATTAGCAGCAACTTCTCCATTCCAATGCTCATCCATACTTTCAAAATCAGAAATATCTCCCAAAGATTTGTTTGCATATTGTGTATCACTAACATGTGAAACACTATTAACCAAAGGAGAGGAACTCCCATCAAGATCATTCACTTTTGAAGAGGGAATAATGTTAACAGCAGGTTGCTTCAGAACACCATTAGTAGAATTAACTACCCCATCAAATTTTGAAGCAATATCCTTATTAACCACCACTTGAAAACCAGAGTCATCCTGTTGCTTATAAACCTTCTTAAATTTACTACTATGTTTCAAATCATTCCTTCCTTCCTTTTGACCATTGCCATTTTAAAAAACGACACTGAGAAATATAATGGCCAACAATATGACAATGTGTACAGAAAGATGGAAGATTTTCATATTCTAAATCAACAAAGAAACCATAACCTTCCTTCTCAACCTGAATCTGCAATGGATGAGGATTGGATAGATCAACTTCAACCAAAATCCGAGTGTAGCAGCCATAGATGCTATCAAGGGTGTTCCTATTAATCTGTAAAGGAATTCCCACTCCTCTAGCAATCCCTGCAAGGATATTCTCATCACAGTACTCTTGAGAAAGACCATGTAGATTAACCTAAACTTGTGAAAGCGGATGGGATTGATTGTAGGGATTAAATCCTTAATCCATTATGAAACTCGTAAAAATCCTAGAGAAAGAGTCCAATTGCCGCCAGCCCAAACTATTTTCATATCATCCATATCATTAAAATGGATATCAAATAAACCTTTCTTAATTGGAACTATTCTCCATTCTCTCAAAGGCTTCCAGAGAAGAGCAAGTTTTGATTTAAAATCCACCAATCTAATAGGTTTTGTTCCTATTGGCAACAATAATCTACCAATCAAACTAGATTTGCATTCGAAAAGCTTGGATTTATACTGATCTTCATCAATGGTAACAATAACCATGTCTCCAACCATTTTAGGGGGAGGGATTTGACTAACTGGAACATCAACAACATGTTGTTTAAGCATAGATGCATAAGACTTAGGAACTATTGTAGAAGCAAGTTTTGAAGGAGATGAAACATTCCCTAAAAAATCTCATAGACAGAGAACCCTAGGATTGAGATCAGCAGTAGGAGAAGAATTATTAATATGTAAATCCATCCCCTCAACAATGTGGATTCCAAACCTTTTTGCCGATTATCGCCCCCAGAAAACAAGACAACAAAGACCCACCGGCAGCGAAGGTGAGATGGAGCATAGCTCGGCTCTATTCTCCCCAACTCCCAATTCAAAAGTTTTGATATATATATCATAGAACGCAATTGAAAGGTGGATTTATTTCTATTATTTGGCATACAAATTCATTGATAGACTTGTTACTTTTACATACGATATTTAATCTAAATTAACAATACACTAACAAGCATATCGAAGAAGTTTCATAATTTTTTTCAATATTTTTAATTTTTATGAATTATTTTGTTCATGCAATAAAATAAATAAAATATATTGAAAAAGAATCATGGAACTTTACTGCATGAAAAAAAAAAAAAAAAGCCATACATCAATTTTCAGTCGAAGAATCAAATAGTTAATTAATAAAAGGATAAAATGTATCATAAATCAAAACTATAATGAATCAATATATTTAAAATTAAAGGGATACAAAATATAAATTGGTGATACTTGAGAGATCAAATTATCATTTTCCAAAAAATATATATCTTGGGCCACTCCTTGACACTAGTTGACAGACAGCTAAAGCCAGCCCACCGACCCACGAAAAAATAAAAAAATTAAAATTAAAAAAAAAAACGACGCCGTGACGTTTCAGAGGCCTTGGGTTCCCGGGAAGCAGACACCAAACGAGGCATTATCATCTTCAAAGTGCAAAGGAGGAGGAGAAAGCAGCAACAAGTGGGAAATGGCGCTCCGTCTCTGTAATCCGCTTCCTAGTCCCTTCATTACTCCAACTTTTTCTAATAAACCCATCAGAACCTGCAAATTCTCTGTTCAAACAAATTGTGTCTTGGCACCAAGCGACTCGCGCAAGGTATTCATCTTGCTCTTTTCTGCCACACATATTTGCAAAAATATGTTATTAATTTTTTGGTAAGAAATATGTTATTAATTGGTTGTTTGTATTAGGCTTTCTATGGCATCTTTTGGGTTAGCATTTTCAAAGTGATTTTCTTGCTTCTGAAAGCAAAAATTGCTTTGATTTTAGCTCTTGGAAGCAATAAAAGTCCAAAATACTGACCAAAATGTACCTAGATTGTCTATTTAAACTTTGTTAATTGAGGGTTTTGTGACGATTATCCGATGATAGTGCAGTATTAGCAGGGTGTCTGATTTGTGGGCAGGTTTATATGTATTGTTTACCGTATTCTCTCTCTCTCTCTCTCTCTCTGATTTCTTTTAGTATTTTTGGAGAGCTATTAAGGTTGGTGATTCTAATGCACGGCAATACTTTATTATTCAGTGATACCCACTGGCCACATCTTGTGTAAAAGACCAAAATAATGCTCCTTATAGAATAGCAAGAATTTCTTACTACCTCAACTTTAAAAAGTAATACCAAAATTTCACACTCAAAACTTTCTTTTTCAATATATATATATATATAGTGGGGAATAGGAAGTAGAAGCTTTTCGAAACGAGACCTTAATTAACATAGTACAGAAAAATCACAATCTCAATGTTATATCCCTCATTAAACGGCAATGATACCCTCATTCATTGAAATAACTAAAATCGGTCTTTTGAGATTTCTGAGAAAGTTTTGCCCACATTGCATTCAGTTTTGTTGCTTCTGCATTTTCAATGCATTATCCAAATTGTGGCTGATCCTGAATTCTGTGTTTCTGAACTCCACAGTTAGTAATGGAAGTAAAAGAGAAGCTTGAAAGAGATCATCACAGTCTCCCTGTAGGCAGAAATGGAAGAGACGATGAAGACATGATCCTCTGGTTTCTCAAGGATAGGAAATTTTCCGTTGAAGATGCTGTCACAAAATTGACTAAAGCCATTGTATCCACAACCAGCACATTCATGCGTTAAGGATACTCAGTTTTTAAATTTATTTATTGTTATTGTGCAATCTTTTTTTCTTTTTTATTTAAGTATCATCCAGTATTCGATTTATGTAAAGTCTAAACTTGGCATTAGATGGAGACTGAGGATGACTGAATGTGAATTCAAGGATCCATTTTTCCTTCACAAAAAACCAACTTGGCCTCTTAAGATTGTTTTTCATTCTGTTACTCATTCACAGCTGCCAAGAATTATCTTTAACTACTTGTATCTTTAGAAAAATGAACAGCTCTTTGCAAAAATGTTGCTTAGCAGTTTACAAATGGAAATTTATGTTTATTTTAAAGAATCATACATAAGTTTCATCAAATTATATATTTTTCGATTTTCCTTCTACCCATATTAGAAATGGCGTCAAGAATTTGCAGTGTCCGAATTGTCTGAAGAGTCGGTGAAAAGTGTAGCTGAAACTGGAAAAGCCTATGTGCATGACTTTCTTGATGTCAATGACAGACCAGTACTGGTAGTAGTGGCAAGCAAGCATTTTCCTGCAGTAAGTCTAAGTTGAAACCCACCACTCTCTTAATTCGTAAATTTTTTTAGCTTTATTTCTTTTATTTTAAGAAACATTTTTTTTTTTCACTTAATAAACTTTTTTCTCTAAAATATTTAAAGTGTTTGCCCCCTGCAACCAAAGTTTCTTTGCTAGATCACAATCTCTCTTTTGGTTGAGGGAAATTTTGTTGAAGTTGCTGTAAGGGTTGGGAAAGTAAAAGGGACATGAAGACATGGTTCTGCAATATTGGTGATCCTGAAGACCATGGGTTTCATTCTTAAAAGACTATCTTTTTAAAAATAAAAAATAAAAATTTGGTGGGTGAGTATGGGGAGGGGTGAGTCGCTGTTTGAAATTATACCATTCTAGGGAGGTTTCTGTTATGGACAATGACTAGAAGAATTGGAGAGTTGGCAGACAAAAGTCGAATCAAGAAGAAGGATCCTGTTAACTATTGTCCTAAACAGTTACCCCTAGGATGGATGGTAGAGCTCGAAGATTAAAAGAATACCTGATGATATGTCTGTGCATGACTTTCTATTAAGATATTTTTGCATGTGCTGACTTACAGTCAATACTACCATCCTGTAAGTGTAAATTATTTTTCGTTCTC
Source organism: Hamamelis virginiana (assembly GCA_017140935.1). Taxonomy (NCBI): domain Eukaryota; kingdom Viridiplantae; phylum Streptophyta; class Magnoliopsida; order Saxifragales; family Hamamelidaceae; genus Hamamelis; species Hamamelis virginiana. The sequence continues at coordinate 6,228,690 of JAESVK010001301.1, forward strand.
TTGCAAATATGGTAACCTTTTATGTATTCATCAGGATAACTGTGGATATTGGTGATTAACCTAATACTTTTCATTTTGAATGTCTAGTTATTCTTATCATTTTTAGCTTCAAGAAATATATTACGTAAATTTGTTTGAGATTTTGTATTATCCACTTCCGTTTTCTGGTGTAGATTCTATTAATATGCATAAAATGAGTTGCCTACAGATACAGAATCCTATTGAGGATGAGAAGCTATGTGTGTTCTTGATTGAGAAGGCATTGAGTAAACTCCCAGCTGGGAAAGAAGAAATACTTGGAATATTTGATCTCCGGGGCTTTGGTACTGAGAATGCAGATCTTAGTTACTTAACATTTTTGGTAATTTCTGCAGACTGGCTGCTGATTGTCTATTGGATAAATCTTTGTCTTTTTTTTTTTCTCTTTTAAGTCTGGTATGAGTTGAAAGTTGGAATTTAATTTCAATGTAACCAGTTTGTGAAAAACTTCTCAAATCTGGAACCTCGTGAAAATACGAAAATCTGTATGAATACCATATATGCGCATTATTTTTTGTGGTTTTTTTTATAATTATTTTATACTTGTTATGTTCTGTCCTTGCTGCTGTGGCTGGCATTACATTGATGAAAGAATTTGTTGGGCCTGTTAAACATATAAAATAAAACAAAAATTGAAAGCATCAGTTTCACCTGACAAGTTTGTTCTCAACTGATACATTAGCTTAATTTGTTTCAATTAAGAGAACAGTATGACATGTACGTAGTTTCTTTGCATTTCCTTGGTTGGAAAAGCAATCCTTTTTTGCTGTTAATTACCCTTACAGTCATACCACTACCATTTCCGCTACCTCTTCTGGCTATTTTTAAAATAGTTGAGGTGATGATTTACAGGTTTATTGATTACTTTTTAACCAGTAGAATCAAATGAGTTTTATTCTTTCAAAATCCCTTTGTTGGGTTTGAGCTTATTTGTCATTAAATGTGACTGCTGCTGATGGTAGCAAAGATTAGACACTGGATGAGTTTGGCATGTCAATTATCATAACCATTAAGTTTCAGTTATGTTTTTATAGCTAAATCACATTAGTTTAATTTATTTTCTATCAATACCCTTTGGAAATTTGAAGTCTGTAGCATAATTGCCTGTAATACAGACATTATGAGTTGATTTCTTATTCTGGTTTTGACAGTTTAATGTATTCTACTATTACTATCCAAAGCGGCTGGGTCAAGTCCTCTTTGTGGAAGCTCCCTTTGTATTTAAGCCAATTTGGCAGCTCATCAAACCCTTGCTAAAATCGTATGCTTCTCTGGTAAGTACTGTCCATTCTAACCATGAATTCCTTATTTCTGAGCATCCTTTATATTTTCAGTAATTTTTTTTTCTTTTTACGGATAACTGTGGAGGATATATTCTTAGATTCTTACAGTCTCAGAAAGTGCTTTCATGCTGCATCCCATGCTTTATACTTTCTTAACCAGCCCATCTTCCAGTTTGTTAATTGTTAGGCTGCTCTCAAATAGCCATTGTTTGGAATGCATGCAAATAGGATGGCTTAACTATATCAGTGTTGGCTTTAATGTGCTAGTCATAGTTGTTTTACTCCCTAGACGAACCCTGCTTCTATTTCTTGGCCTTTTATCTGTCCACTCTGTATCCCAATCTCTTATACGATCCTTAACTCTGCTGACACAACATTTGACGTTGTTTTTGGCTGAGGAATATCTACAATTTGGTTAAGAAAGTGCATTTTTTACAAAGTATGATTCTGACAAAACTGCTAACACCATGTCATATTTACATTTTCGATGAAGTATGACCAGATTTCTACTACTCCTGTCATTGAATGTTTTAATTGTTACAACACTTCAATATGTGAGCTGAACTTGCAACTGCTGAAAAACTTCGGTGGTGTTTGGTAATTTTGTTGTTATGACCTTGCGGATTTTGTATGCCTTGTCATTTCTTTTTATTTATTTTTATGTTTTTTGAAGGTGAGATTTTGCTCTGTGGAGAGTGTTAGGAAGGAATATTTTACAGAAGCGACATTGCCAGCCACTTTTAGAGACTGAGGACATTACCACTTTGTGAACATCCGTGACTTTGGGTATGGAAGTATAATCTTGATCATGTACTGAAATGGCTAATAAGAAGATAAAATAATTATATCCAATTTTTATATTTTGGTTGGTATAAAAAAAATAAAAAATAAAAAATAAATTTCAAGTGCACAAATTCCAATCTCACAGCAATTGCCAGAAATATTTTTTAAAGGATGAAGCAAATATTGATTGGCCTATAAAAAGGTCCAGTTGCACTCGAATTATAACGAATCAAATGATGCACAAATTTGTTGTTTTCTTTCACACTGGAAATTATACTGTGGACCAATTTTTTTTGTAACTCTACATATGATATGCAGGCATTTCAGCAGAACCCAGATAGAGATGTTGTTGGGTAGGCTGTTGACTGGGGCCTTGGGATATTGGCAGGTACAAGTTGTCCCTCAGCCTACCATCCAGAGAGGGATACTTCATACTTGTGACTCTCTCTGGCCTAGAAAATGCATGAGATGGACCTCCCCTGTTTTCCAAAAGTTATGGGCGAAATAATTTATTTTCTTGAACATAGACGAAAGAACCGTCGGGGTACCTAAATTGATTTGATTCAATAATTACATCCTAATGTAATTTTGCACTTCCATGTAGTTGATGAACCATTTTGAAAGAATAATTGCACAGAATGTGCAAGGTCTATAATGCGAAAATGGCTGTGTATCCTAAAGTTGTGTGAATGTGCAACCAAATTAAATAAAACTTCAGGACTTAATGAGATGTCCCAACATGCCCTCAGATTTTAGGACTTAATGAACATTTTTTTTTTTTTTTGCTGTTATGATTTATAGTGATAAGTTCATTCTTTAATTACTACAAGGCTGAACTAGAAAATGAATTGGTGCTTTATTGTTCAATTTATTTTAATTCTCTTATCAATGTCGTGGTTGAACTTGATCCCACAATTGCCCATGGTGGCAAGCGGCAAAGTCTACCACCAGGAATGGTGGTGAAAATGACTCTTTATGCCCTAGAAAATAAGATGGAAACTCAGAAAAATTCAACCCTAATGTTCCACGAATTGTTCCTGTTATACGCTAAGCCAAATAGTTAACTTTGAAATCAATTTTTAGCCAATGCAAATCTACACGAGGAAATTGAAGCACTGCGGATAACAGACAAATGCTTTATGATCTTTATTTTTCATTTGCAGGTAATATGCACAATTAGGAACAGCATTTATCAAACAGTGCTCAAGATAATCATTTCTCTTAAAATGGGAGAATTTATTTCTAACTGAAAACAAGTTGCTCACATGCTGGCAGCCAATACCCAACAATTTTGAGAGGGGTTCAGATTCCCCCTCTTTACATGCATTCTGCAAAGCAAGTTTTGGCTTCTTTTTCATGAACACAACAGGTAACCAAAAACAAACAATTGAGAAGAATGTCACAAGGAAAGACAATTTCCTCATAATGCACTGGCTCACTACTACCACAGATTCCAAATTATTTCTTACATGTTCACCACTTTCAACTTCTTTTCCTTGAGGAAAACACTCCACTCAACTTGTTTACGGGCTGCTCCGTCATAGGCAACATACTTGGGTAATTTCTTCTCGTACGTGAGGAATGTACCCCCACTGGTCACTGCTTTGCATACAGCAGTTGCTTGGTACCCATCACTGAAATTCAAACCTGCCAAAGGGCTCAGCTCACTAGATAAACGCTTCATGTACCTGCCAGCAAAAGCAAAGCATCAGGAAGATGATGACCAAAGGGAAAAGGATTTCCCGATTTGTAAATAATGCTGGAAGCCGAAATTCTCGGGTTTTGGAGGAATCAGTTATGGTAAAGTCAGTGACACAGTCAGACAAGCCATACAACAGAATAAGCTGCAGTATACATAGAACTATAGAAGTTCGTATTGCTTACCATGTTGTTGACATCTTCTAATGCAGCCAAATTTAAAACTGGAAATAACAAAAACAATACCAGATGTCCAAAAATCGACCAAGGAATGCAGAACAGCCTGCATACTGAAACTAACCTAAAATGATCGTGTTCAAAGACATGACATGAATATATAGATGATACCCTACACAACAAACCAGCACTAGAACTCAAAAGGGGAAATATTGCCTTTCTAATTACAGATAAACTTCTTTTTTCTTTTGCGTTTGTGTGGGTTGGTTAGTGGGTTGGGGTGGGGAGGCGGTCTACATTTACAGCTTCCAGAAGTATAGGGAAGGCCAAAGTAATGTAGCTTTATTTAGGACATGCAGTAGAAATTCGACATATATTGTGAGCCCACCCCTCCCTCCCTCCCTAACCACCACCACAATGACCACTAAGAGTTCCATGACTATTTAAACAATGCATCAAATTTGTATGTATTTTAGTGACTCAGAATATTTAATAAAATGTCACAGAGACAACTCTTTAGTTGAGAGTCTTAAGACAAAAACGGGGGGAGGGGGATAAAATGTGCTCCAGCATTCTATATATATCATAATATTGTGATAACATTACATTTAAACTATTATTACACTACGATTAAGCTACTATTTTTCCAAGCATTGATATTTCCTGCAAAGCAACACTTGCAAGGTGAACTGGCAAAGGGTGGATACAAGAACATAACAACCACAAAAAAGATCAAGAGTGAAATGCAGCAGCCTAGCCCTGTCTATAGGTGCAAAGAATACCATGCAAACACCCTTTAAACTCAATGTTACTAAATATGGAACAAGCTCTACAAATGCCTCTACTTTCAAAGATAATTGGTTCTTTGCTCTGCACCAACTAAGAAATCCATTGCATAGGCAAGTTAAAACTTCCCCATCAAGGGATTCCAGCAGTATCAATCACTCCCAGTTCTCTGTCTCTAAAAGTTATATGTTACTCATGTTTAAATCACAGATGCTTGAGTAATTATGTAGGGCAGAAAGAAAATAGATAAACTAAGCATAAAAAAAGAATGCAATTAAAATTATAGATGCTATACCCATACAGAAGAGGAAGGAGGAGGATGAGAAAATAAACAATGGGATGGCAATTTATAAGGAGATGCAATCTTAATTAAAGCAAACATTATTTGAATACATAAATGGAATCACTTCAAATTTGCAACGAGTGAGTAGGAAAGTATGAGGGATACTCAAAGTTCTAAAAAAGTTCTTTAAAAAAAATTTAAAAAAAAAATAACCTCCCTAATCGGAAAACTGTTTCATTGAAAGCCCATGTCTACACCCAATGGGAAACTTCTCTAAAACTTACAGGGAATCCAGTTTACATTTTCAACCAAACCTTTTAGATACTTTCATAAATACACAACAAAGGAACACATACTTAATTTGCTTGGGAGTTGGGACTTCGTTCTAGAACTACTCAAAAACAAATTTCTAATGTTTTTGAAACTTTTAGAGAAAACCTCTTCTGTTCAAATCTTTAAACATTTCGCCATTGTTCATCATTACATTTTGAGCTAAGTTTCGTAGCCATCTTCAAATTGATCACCAAATCCCATATGCCGTATTTTTCAAGGATCACATTTCCTGTTCCTTTTCCCACATTGTTATCCATTTCTAACTCCTAAATCTAAATGGTACTGCATATTTGTTCCTAGAAACTGAATAAACCTACACAATATATACTTCTCATTGCAAGTTTAGAACTCAAAGAAAACCAAATTACAGTCCTCATCTAAAACGGGCAAACAAGGCCTGAATCAATAATAATAGCTATCTGATAAGTTATATGTTAAATACCACAACCTAGAAGAGACTGGAAAGATTGTCCATCCATCATGCAAGTAAATCAACCAATTGGGTTGTTTTTTCAGATTGATATATGGCCTGCAAGGGCTCAATCCCTGACCTGAAATGACATGCATGGAATTACAAAACTATAACACACAAGAGTATGTAGAAGAAAGTACCATGTCTTTGTGTAACTTGCTGGAACAACTATATCGCCACCAAGTGCCTTAAGCTCTTCAATAGTATCGGGGTTTCCAGGCTTGTCATCAATTATGCTTACGGTCTGCAGATTACGTTCTTTCGCCACTTGAATTACAATCTTCCCAATTTCACTGTCTCCACAGTTCTGCACCAACGTTGCTCCTATTCACCATTAATTTTCACCATCCAAAACAACAATGCAACCATCAGCAGAGTTTATGTTACCCATAACGATAAGAAAGATCCAAAATTTTCCAACAGACTCTCTTTGATTGCTGAGAAAAGTAGGCAAAGATTAAAAAAAATCAAATAAAAGATAACTCCTAAATTTTTCATCGTTTAGAGACCCAAAAAAAGGTCCACTCAGCTGAGCTTAACACAACTATTTGACTTCGTTAAGCTGAGTTTCCTCCTCCACACCTTTTTCTAAAAAAGAAAGATAAAACGTCAGATCCAACAATTCACTTTCTTTTATTTTCCTCAATTTTTTCGGCAACCAAACAGACGGTTAAGGAAACTATTTACAATGAAATTAAAAATTTTATAGAAGAAACTGTGTAAATTAAGCTGCAATTAATGGCGAGGGTTTGCAATACCTGGTTTAAGAGAAAGGGAATCCAAGATAGAAGAGACGTTCTTTCTCATAGAAGCAGAATCGGTCGTCGATAGAGTTCGGATTCCGATCCGAACAGCTTGATTCCGATAGCTTCCGGCGAGAAAGTTGCGAACGGATTGCATCGTTTTCTCTTAAATGAGAGCGTCTGTTTGGTTCAATAGAAAATGTCTCTACTGTACTCAAACCAGTGCTCGTCTTGACTTTACCAGAACTCGAACCAAGAGGTATGTTTGGTTACGGAGTTGGATTGGAACACTTCTTGACTTTCGCGTTGTTTGATCCGGGGCCTGATTCTATATAAATGGCTAGATGGCTACCCACACAATCACAAAATTAAATTGTACATATGTAAGTTTTGATTAACTTTATTTATGTGTGAAAAAAAAAAAAAATGTAAAATTGTAAACTAATAAAAAAAAAGAAAAAATTATCGAATAACATCTTTGAGTTTAGAGCTTTATCGCGCAATGTCCAATTTTATACCATGAAATTTTTGAAATTTTTAAATTTCTATTTATTACTTGAAAATATTATGGAATCCAATGATATAAAAGATTTATGTTTAGGACTTATATGTATATAATCTTAGAGAAAATAACACTAATTTAGTACTCCATCCGTCCCATAAAAATATACCTCTTTCAAAAAGCATGCATATTAAAAAAAATCATTACTGTCTTGATTTGTGATCTTTTTTACCTTATATTTCCTAAACTACTCTTCTTCTACAATTGCATGTGAAATGATGTCAAGGCATTCTTAGAATAGTAAAGGGTAATATGGGAAAATAAAAAAGAAATATATTTTGACTTTTCAAAGTGGACTATCATTTTAGGACAGACAAAGGAAAAAATGTCTATCATTATAGGATGAAAGGATTATCATTGGGCTAATCAAACCTAAGTTGTAATAGTATATTTAGATTCAGAACTTATCTATTAAGAATTAGTCCACAAATTAATTTGTAGACCACTCACTAGCCAACCTTCCATTTCTCATAAAATCAATTTATGTCAAGCCATTACCTTAGATGGAGAGTTGGACCTGAGTGGTCCACAAATTAATGGATCACTTTTGTATTTAGACACTTTGAAATTGTTTTAAGTGGTCCATTCTTTTCATGCAATCTAGTTTTGAAATAAGCATACATACTATTGATTTTTAAAATATATGTATTTATCAATTATTTTCTCTACAAGACTAAACATACTTATACAAATAAGGAAATCCATAATAGTAAAATCAAAAATTTGATTAGATTCGTAATCATGTCATCAAGATTTTATATTTTTGGAAGAACCCTAACCTATAATTCAACATAGAAAAGAAAATGGACTAGAAATTGAGACCTCATGTAGCCTTGTGAGAGCATATTTAATTCAAATCATCTAATTTAGTAGTCTTATCAAAGACTTATCAAGACTAGAAATTGAGACCTCATGTAACACCTTAACAAGAAAACTTAATTTTATTTAGGAGGAAAATTCTGATTAAAGGAGTGAATTTGATATCTACTATGTTTTATATATTTTTTATTTTTTTTCTTTATCATAGAACTATAATTTAAAAGAATAGCCCACAAAAAACCGATGCTATTCAGCGACTAATGGAAAGTAGAGTTTGAACTAGAATTGGTAGGGGTGCGCCAGGCCCGTGCAATAGTGCAACGCATGGGCGACGCTCAAAGATCCCAGCAGCAAGCTACTGTGATGGACCCTTCCCCTCAAAAAATTAATTTAATATCATGTGGACCGATGGCCCACGTATCAGATATTAAACTGATAAGAACAGATACTACACTTGATCTTAGCCAAAAGGCCGAGAAAGGTATGCTTTTGAACTAGTTTGGCTTCCCATTTTATAACTCTTCTTGGCTATGCCCCTTCTTTTGGTTGCCGATGTGGGACAAATACTCATCTCCCTCTGCCAGATCGACAACTCCTGCCGGCCCAAAACGACTTCAACATTGGGATAGCCCAAAAAATTAGTGGGATCTTCCTATGCTTTAACATGGAGCCTCCAGGCAGGCCACAGTGACTGGAATATAAAGCCCAATCTTATTTTCCCCTCTCATTGAGAGAAACCTATCCCTATCCCAACTTTTCCTTGTTTTTTTTTTTGTTTTGGTAGGATATCCCAACTTTTCCTTGACATTAACAAAAAGATATTAAATTATTAATGGATTTTTAGGTACTGGAACTCAAAATCTCTTCCTTGAAGAAAGAATACATGTCACTAGACCGTCAATAATTTATTTATTTGATAGCTTTTCATTTGATATGTTATTTGTCAAAAATGAAGCGTGATTCTATTTTTCTAAGAATCTACACGACGCATGAGAATTTTTGGTGCATTTTCATTATTTTTTTGCTAATCCATTTACTTATTGTCATTTATATAAAGTTACGAAACCAAAAGTCGCAATAAATCACTAAGTGCTTTAAAATTATTGAGTTTCGAATATGTTGTCGAGCTTTATTTTACATATTTTTAAAGACAAAATCATTGAAAATAAATTAGTAATTTTAGATAAAATTTATAGAAAATTTTGAAACAAAATTGGACAAAAAATGATGATGTGACACTGCTGCATCATCAATTTCGTTAGTTTTTTTAACAGCTGTTGGGACAGGCGAACTTAATTACAAATGAGTGAAAGATAACAGACTTGACTGCAAATTTTTAAATTATGTTGACTTAATTGCATTTTCGGTGAAAATATGTTGCACTAAACTGTTTTTAACCCTACTTTTTTTTCTATTAGTATTCGATCCATGTTACCGAATTACATGGTAGGATTTTCATTTATTTTGTTCTTAGTTGGTTTTAAATTTCCAATTATACAACAAAAAACGTTGTGTGGTTCTCATGCCATACCATTTAGAATAGATATTTCTCAACTTAATTTTTTAATTAGTATGATCCAAATTTCGATTGTATGTTATTATCGGCCAATTACCACCAATTAATAAAAATACTTTCAAAATGGGTGTTAGGATTAGGCTAGATATAGGGGTTGACTCCCCTACAACGTAAGCGAAAAAGAAACTTTTTGACAAGTATTTAATTCATGATCAACAAATTTTTTTTAAGGTCTAACAAGCAATTTTGTAGTACTAATCTAAATAGCAATTTTCTTGTGAAAACTGTGTCAAATAGTATTTTAAATTATTTTTAGGTAAATTACACTTTGTTCCCTGAACTATTAGCCATTTTTTACGTTGACCCCATGTAGTTTCGACTGCAACATTGTGCCCCCTAAACTAGCAGATTGTATCAAATTACTCAATTCGATCAGTTAGCCAAGCGGAAAAATGATGTTAGACTTGTTATTTTTTAATACAGTATTTATCCTAAATTGCTATTGTGTCTTTAAGCGTATCGGTGAAGTTTCATGATTTTTCTCAATATGTTTTATTTTTTATGAATTATTTTCTTCATACACTAAATAAAATATATTGAAAAAAATCATTAAACTTCACCGATATGCTTATAGACACATGAAAAAACTTTTATGAAAGAACTTTTATCATTTTTCATAAAATTGATGGAAGATGCGTGAAATAAAAAAATAAAAAAATAAAAAAAAAAAAAAAAACCCAACAATTTGAAAGAAAGAAAAAAAAAAACCTAACAAAAGGAAATAATAATGGGCATTCCACCTACTATGATGTGTGGCATTGTAACATCATAACAATTTAATAATTCATGTAACATGATGTGTCACCTATAATACCACTGTAACTATAGCTAACATATTAACTTCAATATGACATATCATGTGACATTTAGTCATTGTAAGGACATACAAAGATTGTAAATTGTAAAATTATAAATAAAAAATAATAATACTAATTCATCGCATATTTTATTAACCATCCATCTTATTTATATTAATGGACTTTATAATATTAAAAAAATAAAAATATTATTTTTATTAATATGAATCAAACATCAAATATGTGAGACAAAAAACGAAAAGATTGATGAAATAATATTGCTCAGTTGATAAAAAGAGAGAATGAAACCTCCTCAATCTGCTGTCTTTCTCAACGTGAATATTCAATTTTGTCCCTGGTTACCATTTTGTTGTCACCCGCACGAGCAAGGCAAATAGCTATGGACAAGATTGTAAATTGACATGTTTCCGTGATTATTTAAGCTAGTTAGATGAAAGTATAAAACGGAAAGCGTTCTTCAATTTTCAGCACAAGAGAGATGATGGAGAAGCCATGGTTCTCATTCTCTCTGGTCAACTTTCTCATTATTCTTGCTATATGTACCGCGATCGAGTCACCTCAGTACACAGTGACTCACTCAGAATCGGACTTCGAGATCAGACTCTACAGAGAATCGGCTTGGATGTCTGCTCCCGTTCGTGATATCTCCTTCGAAAAAGCCACCAGAAATGGCTTTCACAGGTCTTTTTATTGTTTTTATGCTAATTTTTGCGTTTACTTTGGTGGGTTTGGCTTTGATTAATAATTAACCCTCTGTTCGGTTGATAAGAAAACGTAGGAGGAAATTGAAAAATAATAATATTGGGTCTTGTGTTCTGTTTTGGGAACTGAGAAAACAAAGTCTTTTCTAAGCTTAGCCCAAATAGATTTTGTTGGGGTTTATTTACTGGGTACAGAAACAACATGAGGTATAAAATCCCAATTTTCATTTCCCTTATTTTCCTGACAGCCAAAAGGGTTATTTCTTATCCCGTGAGTTGGTAATGTCTTCTGAGTAGTGAGTATTGATTGTTTGTGTTTTATGATATTGTATAATCATTTGCCAACTTTACCTGTTCTAGTCTCATGATGACTGTTCTAAAAAAAGAAAAAAAAAAAAGATTTTTAACTAAAAATGATTTTTGATCAACTGGAGTGTTGGAACAAGGTTTGTTTTGATAAGACCCTAAACAGGTTGGACAAGAAAATGATTCTTAGCTCTACTGCAAATGCATCATCTTGGTAATAACTTACTGCAACTTCTTGGAGTTCTATTAATTTATTGTTGGACTGGCTGTTGTGGGTATTGAATTATCCATTTGAAGAACCCAAGAGACTATGTTGACTAGAGAGCTTTAGTTCTTTTAAATATCAGATTGAAACATCGAATTGAAGAATTCAAAAACCATTGGTGAGTAGTGACTAAAAATAGTTAGTGCATTTGAATCTATGATTACTATAAATGAATCTCAGTGTTTTTTTCATCATGGATCCTCAGAAATGTATAGTTCCTTATCATCTAAAAGGAAACCATCACCTGCTGCTGGGAAACATCAGATTTATGAAACCCAATTGTTTGCCAAAAATATCTTTGTTAAAACTGCAGCTCATGTCCAGGTGTCGGATTCATCTACTTTCTAAAGATTTTCTATTATTTTCAAGTGTCCAGTAGGCACCACCATACCCATGTCATATTGTGTCGACAGATGTACTCTAGTGTGAAGCGAAGGGTCTGAGTAACATAGCACACACCCACTACCGACGCACAAGCCTCACTCCATGTTACATTGGCTACATTAAAACTTAACATATCGAGTGCACAATACCCACTTCATTTGACTGTAAGATATGGCAGAGAAAAAAAGAAAAGAAAAGGAAACTGATATAATAGTATGATTATGTTCTTGTGTCCTATGATATAGGAATTAACAAGTCGGCATCCAAACATACTTACATCGCACTCACATTTAACCAAGATGTTGCTTTTAAATATTCTCCTATGTTCTTTTAGATTTCTGTTTTAATGTCACTCTTACATCCTTTTATGAAATTTCAGTATCCCGAGTTTTCCATTTGTTTAACAAATGGAGTTGCCCCTCCCCCTTTAATTTTGAAGAGTTCGTCAATATGATATCTATCCTGTCTGGCAAATTGCAATGTATGTTTTTTAGAACCATTTGCTAGTTCTACTCATCCCTAATACCAATTGGCAATTGCATCCTTCCCAAAACTATTTTTCCAGGAAATACCAATAGCATTTTAAGTGTTATTATTTCCTTATCGTACCCTGCATATGCATTTGTATTTAGAAGCCTGGTTCACATTTCTACATATTTTCCTCTTGTCCACCTTATAGGTTGTTCCAGTACATCCAAGGCGCCAATTTAAACTACTCACGGATTGCAATGACTGCTCCCGTCTTGACAAGCATCGTCCCAGGAGCAGGGCCCCTTCACTCATCAGCATATTTCATCCGATTGTATTTGCCTGTGAAGTTTCAAGCCACCCCACCAACTCCCCTTCCTGAATTGGAGCTGGAATCTGATGCTTGGGACAGTCACTGCATTGCTGTTAGGAAGTTCTCTGGATTTGCTAGAGATGGTAACATTGTGGAAGAGGCAGAGAAACTCGCCATCAGCTTGAGCAGGTCTCCATGGGCAAACTCTACTTCTTCCGAGAGTGATTACGCGTACTCAATTGCACAGTACAGTTCTCCATTTCGGTTCATTGGACGTGTAAATGAAGTCTGGGTGGATGTTAATGGATCAGGATTAAATGGCTGTGAATCCAGTGGAGCAGCTGCATACTGAACGAACTTTGGATGGCGCAGACCATAGACCATGTAAATTTCTATTTTTATGTGCTTGAAGGAGTTAACTAAACGTGAATTACTGTATATTTTAGTTTATCTATCTGTGTGTATATATTATAAAATCTTTGAGGAACACGTAATGTGCTTTTTATACCAGCATGAATGCTTCTATATTTAAGCTCAGTTTGGATCTTGGAAAGAGTAAGAGAAAAGAAAGAAAAATGTTGAAAATTGGATTAAAATGATTTTTTCTCCAAAGCATTTTTAAACTTTCTACTTTCCTTACCTTTGCTATTTCTAAGATCCACATAGAGGTTTAGATGATCATATTTCAGTAAAACTATGAGTCAAATATTCAGCTTGAATAATTCTTTGACAAGGGTAGCACCATTGCTCACTTTGTATCAATTAACAGTTGAAAAAAATGAACTGGTAGTTGATTCTTCTACTGAGGTGTAAGCATCAAAGACCAACTGTTCTATCCCAATGGGATTGGTCCTTTATATTCAATACCATTTGTAGTTCATTGCCGTTTTAGTTAGGTTATTAGTGCCTTTTTATTTCCGATGCAGTGGGCTGCATCATAGAAAGTGTAGAGAATCTGGATTATATCCGGGTTAACCTGGGAGAAAACTGAAACAGAGGAAAGACAGATAATAGCACTGAAAATTTTACAAATGCCATTGCAAAGACCCCAATTCTTTTGCCGTACAGACCAAACAAAAAATTCTCCAAAAACAGAAGAGAAAATTAATCTCTCAACTTCAATTATGCAAGCATTCTCAAACCATTTACAAATGCCATCTATAATTATGCAAGCATTGTTAAAACTCAAACCCCTGCTACAAGTTCATCATTCTTGTCGTGATCTTTCCAACATATATAACAGTTGTCAACAAAATATCCAAGTAATCAGTTCTGTAGTTGCATCCTAAAAGAATAAATGAATGGTTTTTGTATAAAGAAAACGATTAGAAAAAAAGAGATACTCATTAGACTCATCACAGTAATGAAGCTGCAGCCAAGCATTAATTTGGCCGACGTTTGGGATAAATATAACATGGCAAAGATGCACCAACAGCAGCGCCCTTCCTGCCCGGCATAGGCAGCTTGATTTGGCTCTGATAAACAATAAATATAAGACAGAGAAGTAAAACAAATATAAAAATGGGTGATGATATGACCTCCTTTAGTTTTAGGGTTGATATGCTGATCTGAGCTCCAGTATTACTTAACCATGAGTATTCCCCTCGACCAATGCGGCTCCTAATGTCCAAGAAACATCTCCAGGACCAAAATAAATCTCAGCATCATCAAGACACAATGCATCCTCGATAAGTGAAGCCAAATAGGGCACCTGGAAACAATACTGTCCAACATAATTTTGATTTCCAGGAATGCTGCTCAAGTCAGCCCATGATCTTGAACACAACTGCTGGCCTCTCTCCCATATCTTTGTCAGATTGGCTCTTGCACTCAAATTCAGCGTGTTGTAAACGGCGAAAAAACCAGATAAAGCATGGAAGCGAGCAACAGAGCGATGGGCAGCTGTCAAATTAAGTAAATTACTGCCTGCAGAATACAAGTATATATTAACTCTATGGAGATGAATCCCACTATTCTTTTAATGAGGTAAAAGTGAAAAGCTGTGCAAAAGACAGTGGAGAATGCACATACAGTACAAATGACAAGTAAGGAAAAATATACTGGGCAAAAAGTTTCCTGGCACAGATTATTCATAAGACAAAACTTCTTTTTTTAGATTAAATTTTCATTAGGGTTTTATATGGATTTTAATTTGGAAACTCTAGAATTATTGCCAACATGATTACTGCTGGATATCTACAAACAACAAGTTTCACTTCTAGTCTTCTACACACACACATTCGCCAAAAAAAAAAAAAGTTTTATGAGCATCAAGATGAATGGCCGAATATTTTTAAATGATAAAGAGCGAATACTTGCAAAGGTCAGACACTTTAATAGAATCAATCAAAAAAATATACCACGACCCATTAGTTGTAGAACAATTCGAACCAAAAGTTTGCAATGACTAGGCAACACTACATATGATATCTCGTGTGCTGCCCATGCAATCTGCAATCTATATACAATAAATTACATCAATCATTACCACTATGAAACCCTAGTGAGTTATGGAGGTCATTGGTAAGGGGAAAAAATTGAATCATAGCAACATGTGTATTTTTAAAAACATGAAGGTATTGTCAAAAGGCATCCACTTTTAAAAACTAATGCTGAACTAACAGTGGTATGATATTTGAAACTGACCATTAGAAGAAGATAAATGCACTTTGCAATCTGAACTAACTGTTAGTTGTGACCAATCTGAGCCGCTTGAATTCATTGCAGCAGCCCTTGCAAGTCCTTTACATTGGTCCCAGTTTAGGTCCCCAACCAGATGTACCGAGGTCAAATGATTATTCCATGTCTGTCCAGAATTCTCCCAGTCTGTAGTATTCAGCCCAAAGCAAGCATTGCAAGTGTAGTTTTGCACAAAACCAGAACTGAGACAAGGATGCCTGAGTTCAAATGTACCATCAGCACTTACTTTCATACTTTGCACTTGACTAAGCATAACAACCGTCCTATCAAATGCCTCGCTCAGACCAAATGCCGGCAATGAGTATGCTAGGATTTGATGTTCAACTGAGCCAGTCTTTGATCTCACTGAGTGCTCATCTTCTCTCGAGTCATCTATTTCCATCACAACCTGCAATGATGAACCTCCCAAATCAAGCAGTCCCAATGTGGATAATGTTGAGGAATTTTCAAGGCTTCCCATTTTAAAGTTCAGGGCAACCCAACCATAATAAGCCTCTTCTTTCCCACTTAACACCCTTATCCAACTTTTTCTGTACATAAATGAGTGTTCCTTTACAACAGCCTCTGCATCCTCCAAAACCCATCTAGCATCCTCAATTGGCAAACGCCTTAGTCCAGCAGTAGCAAGAATGAATATAGGTGTGTCTTTATGTCTTTCCGAAGGTATCTGCCTTTCTGCCCAAAGAATCAGTGGCTCCAAAGACGCTCTCACTCCAGATGAATTACCAATAAATTTATCTAAGCCGGGCTCAGTTTGCATACAATGGTATTGACATGCGTCTTTTGTAAGAGGACTTTTGGTTGAATTGTCAGGATATGAATGCACCAAAATAGGCAGGTCCTGATTATTTACACCTTTAAGCAACCACTCATACACATTTATTCGCGTTCCAGTGCTTCCGCAATCCACTACCACAGTAAAATATGGCCTTCTTAACACACCAAGATTTTTCCTCGGTTTAAAGGCGTGATAAATGCCAACCAATAACAGCATGACGACTAAAAGGGTTATGCAAATTTTCAAAGCCCGTCTATATTGGATGAATCCCATGATAGGAAGTTTAAATTTCGAAGGCGACCTAGGTTCCATACCCAAAATACCAACATGAATTATTTCAAAATCCTACAGCTTTCTACCTCCTTTTCACCTTGAAATCCCTTTGAAGCATACTCCAGAATATACAAAATTCCAAATCCTAACACTTCCTACTGCCTCTTGTCTCAGAAATCCCTTCAAAGGGTAGTCAATAATAAATCGAATGTAATAAAACCAATAAATCGAATGTAATAAAACCTCAAAGGAGCTCATTAACCCATAGCTTTGGAGGAACTAGTCTACATAAATAATCAATTCAATTTTGCATAGGTGTTAGTTGACTGTTCTTCCATCAATAAACTAAAGACAACTGCGGCTATGAATGATCAAAAGCGCACCAAAATTGAGCTTAGTATTGTTACTTGGCTGTTCTTTCAGCAATAAACCAAAGACAACTGCGGTTATCAAAAGCGCTAAGAAGCAGAACATTACTCACAGACACCATGATCATATATAATACAGTCAATCGCGCGAGACGACTCGAGAATCTGATAAATCTGGAGCTGCAATAAAGAAATGCAAATCAAATTGCTCAATTTGCATGATCAATGGATTCAGTAAGAGATTCTGAAATGAAAGCAACGTACCTTCCTCATCTCTGAAACCCTAGAACCCAGCATGCGACTCTCACTCTCTCCCCGGCGGGAGAGAGGGAATGAGTGAGAAGAAGAGAAAAACGGATCAGATCCCTCTCTCTCTCTATAATTATCGGACCCAGATATCATCAGGAGAGTGAAGAGGACCCTGAATCAGAACGGAGTTTTTTTTAAAAGTGACCTTTTAAAAATAAATATATACAAATCTGACCTTCGTGCGAAAATATATACAAGAGTGACCCTCTGACTGGGTCAAACCAATAAACCGCTGTTAGAAACAGCGGTTTTTGAGAAAATTTGAATAAACCGCTGTTTGAAACAGCGGTTCTTAGTTCAACATACCGGCCTTCCCTGCAGATTTGAGTAACCGAGGGCTTCCACTAAGAACCGCTGTTTCAAACAGCGGTTTTTGAGAAAATTTGCATAAACCGCTGTTTGAAACAGCGGTTCTTAGTGGAAGCCCTCGGTTACTCAAATCTGCAGGGAAGGCCGGTATGTTGAACTAAGAACCGCTGTTTCAAACAGCGGTTTTAGCAGAAAAATTTTTTTTTTTGCCCTTCCCCCCTCTCTTTAGACCATAATCCCTTCATACATATCCCTGTTACAATTTTGTATACATTCAGCTCACAAAACATTCCACAAATCATAATCCCAACAGTTAATCCCTTCATACATATATCCCTGTTACAATTTTGTATACATTCAGCTCACAAAACATTTCACAAATCATAATCCCAACAATTCAGCATAATCCACAAGTAAATACACAAGCCACAATCCCAACGGTTCAGCATAATCCACAATCCATACTCACAAATCATATACAACAAATCATACACAAGCCACAATCTATATATATATAGATGCACAAGATCGCATAATATACTAAAACTACATCAATTCCTCGACGTCCTTCTCTTATGTCGATGCGACGGTTCAGCATCATCCTCACGTCTTGCACTTGATCCTGTGCCTAACTGTGTCAGTTGTGAAGGACCAACAGTGAAATCATCAGCTGGTGCTGCAGCTGCAGGTACACGTCCACCGCCTCGTCTTCCGGTTCGACGACCTCTAACCCTTGCTCGACCACCTCTGCCTCAATCCGCAGCATCATGCATGGCTAATTCTCTATTCAAAAGATCATGCTCCCCAACATGATCTATTGTGGTTGTGCACATACCCATCACCTCTTCAAATGCAGAACGTGCATAGTCATCAATGTTGTGACGCAACGCCGTAGCACAACGTTTGACAACGGCGATCATAGTGTTAACCTGAAACATATAGAAGTTATGTTTTGTTATACAATTATACAATTTATAATCCAAATATAAGTTTCATACGAAAAGTCACGTGCATGGCCTACCAATGCGTGAGTCCTGGATCCCGATGGCTCATACTGCATTGGAGGTAGCTGCGGTGGCAGCTGAGTCGGAGGTCCAATCCTCCGACGAGTGATGGACCCATACCATGCCATATAAATATCTGTGGCATCAGGAGCATCAGTACGCTGCAGAACTATGTGGTCTGCTCGACTATTCCACAGCAACACATGGGTGACGTGGGTAGTAAACCAGTCTGTGTTACCTCGCCCACGTCTATCTAATGCATGCAAACTCTCTAGAGTGTCACATGGGTCCGGAATATGCTGAGCCAACCCAAACTGTCTCATCACTCTATCAGGTAGATGGAACTCAACAAATGCAAAGCATATCAAGGGAACCCGAGATCTCCACAAATGCTGGCCCTCAAGACAGATAGGTGGAACTGTCAACAAGCGAGCATTGGTGTATGGTTCCCAGATAACCTGTTTATACATGTTCAGACAGCATATAAAATTTAGATTAAACAAGAAGCCTATTTGGAAAATGAAAATCTTTTTTTTTTAGACTATGAATTATAAACATAGAACAGTGAATATTACCTGATGAGCAGCCTGTTGATCCAACTGATCCCGATAGAACTTTAAGACCCCCGTTGGGTTTTCCACGTATGTCCTCTGCTGCAGCCACCTAGCACAACACATTAACATTAAATTAGATGAAAATCAATTTATATTTCAAAACAAAGTATATATACCTAGCTCCTAATGGAGGTCTGTTTGCTGGATCTGCAGCTACATCCTCAGCGACTATCTCTGGCTCTACCTCATCTCCTGCTCCACCAACCAACACAGCATCCACCGCAGGTGGCCCGTGCCCTCGTCGTAGTTGAGGACGGCCAATATGTAACCGCTCCCACGACCATAGCTACACAAAGATATCCACTATTAATTTTAAGTAACAAATTTAGGTAACTTATATGCATAGGGTTAAGCCACATATACCTGCAGTAAGAGCAAGTTACCACCTATCTGCTTCACTGATATCTGATACGCTCTACACAAGGCCCTGTATAGATGTGCAAGCGTGGCACTGCCCCAACTGTATATGCTCGTCCGCTGGAGATCGTCCAACAATGGTAGGAACATCAAAGGAACAGTATCCCCTGATGTATCTGGGAATAGCACCGCCCCAAATAAGTATAAAATGTAGGCCCTAGCATGGAAGGCTGTGATCGCCTCTAAGTGGATGTGTCCCTCTAGCTGATCCGGGAATGCACTGAAGTTGGCTGATAGCCATCGTAGCTTGAGGGAAGATCCAGAGATGTCAGCAGCATTTGGTCTAAGACCCAATAGACGCTCACACAGAACAGGCCACTCCTCCTGATGCTGGCTACTGCCTGACACGACATGACCATCGATACGTAGCCCAAGAAGTAATGCTACATCCTGTAATGAAATCGTCATCTCACCTACTGGAAGGTGGAAAGTATGTGTCTCCTGGCGCCAGCGCTCGACTAAGGATGTAATCAACGGCCAGTCTAATGAAACATGCCCAATCTGACATAATCCATAGAACCCAGCCGCCTGTACTAAAGGTCGAACCCTGTCATGAAGTCTCCATATATGGTGATGACGACACTGTAAGACGTAATCTCCCTGTACAGTCATTTGATAATTATTATCTAATTGGATTTAATATGATACTAAATGGAGTCAATCTGATACGTAATATGCATAATCTTACCTCACCAATCCATACGGCCTCTGAACGGTGAGACCGTTGCAAATGAAGCACGTCCAAAGAATCAGGACCGGGGTCAATACCCAGCAACTGACGAGGATGTCTCGCTCGACCACCTCGTGTTCTAGCCATTCGTTCTTATACTCTCTGTAATATTAAATCAATCAAGATCACAAGTAACATGTGAATTTAGTACAAGTAGCAAGCAAATATCCAGGTACATAAAAAGAAATACAATGTTACATATGAAATTATAAGATTCAGGAAACATATAAACAAACATACATTAATATTCCAATATTGCAAATTACATATCAAAAGTTACATATCAAAAGTTTTGTTACATATCAAAAGTTACATAATTTAATTTGCAGAATTTTTGCTTGGACATGTCCTCCTATTGTGGCCACTTTGCTTGCAAATGGTGCACATAACGGTTCCTTGGCTTTCCCTAGCATCCATTTCATTATGAAAGCGCGTAGTTTTCGGTCGGCCTTTTTTTTGTCTCATCCTAGAACCATCCATAATCAACGTTGGCCCTTGGTATATTGGACGAACTTCCTTGGCAGGTACATGTTGGAATATTGGTGCCCAAGTTAAAACATATTTGCTCATCTTATAAAATTCTCTGATATAAGGACTCCAACTTAAATTTCTATCAGCACATGCAGCCAATACATGGGAACATGGAAAGTGGTAGAGTGTCAATTTCGTACAAATGCATGTCTTACTCTCCAAGTCAACGAAATGCTTAAACCCACCCTTGATCCTATCTTGATACCTACGCAACTGAGTTTTAACTTCAAAGTGACCAAGCCTGTGATGAAAAAGCTTAACTTTGTGTCCACCAGCTTTAAGTCCATTTGATTGAAGTCTCAATTGAGCATTAGGGGTTAGACCTCCGGAGCCCACCAAAGCAATACGTTCATCCCCCAATTCCCTGCGTTTTGCAAAATATCTAGCAGATCTATAAAATGTGAGTTGTACAAATGCAGTGATTGGAAGAAAACGGCCATTTTTTAGAACGCTGTTGAATATCTCGGACATATTGGTTGTCATAAACCCATACCGCCGCCCCCCATCATGACACAATGCCCAAGACTCGAGAGGAATCTGATCCAACCATTGTTTAACAGCTCCATTTTGAACATGCTCAATTTCAGCAAGCATCCTGTTAAACTTCCTTGGTTGACGTTGCCTGGCCATTTCCTCAATATGCTTCTTCAATCGTTTGTTTTTAAAAGCAGTATTGAAATTACTGACCAAATGTCTTATGCAATATCGATGGTAGGCGTGCGGCTCATTCCATCCAAGTCTATCATGATGCATTGCGTTCATTATGCCTATATGGCGATCAGATATCACGCAAATTCCTTCTCGCCGTGTCACATATTGCCTAATACAGGACATGAACCATGCCCAACTGCTGTTATTTTCACCTTCTGTATAGCCATATGCAAGAGGGAATAGCTGATCATTGGCGTCGACGGCCACTGCAATCAAAATTGTCCCCTTGTATTTTCCGTACAAGAATGTACCGTCAATACTAATGAGAGGACGACAATGTTTAAATCCATCGATGGATGGCTTGAATGCCCAAAATACACGCTGCAACATCTCGCAGCTCCCATTTTCGACAGGCACCTTATTCCATACAACAACAGTCCCAGGGTTTGACTGTTGTAATGCTTCCATGTATGCTGGCAATTCTTTGCAAGATTCTTCCCATGTCCCAAACAATCGCTCGATCACCTTTTGTTTAGCATACCAAGCTTTTCTATATGAGATTTCATATTGATAAGCCTGCTGAATTATAGCTATTATGGCAGGTACACTCAACTTCAAATCTTTCTTAACAACTTCAAAAATGTGTTGGGCAATAAAAGATGAATCCAATTGGGCATGCCCACGGCCGCCAATAAGAGTGAGACATGTATGGGGCCCACGCAGCGTGACCAATTCAAAGTGTGAACCCACACCATGAGTTGAGGCACGCATGCGCCAACGGCATTCTGGAAACTTGCACTTCAATGCTAGTAAATCGGGAGTTGATTTCACAACTCTAAACTCCTGATTTGCCTTTACATGAAACAGTTTGACAGCATCCTGAACTTCCTTCTTGTTTTTGAAAATCCGACCAACATATAAGATCTCACCTGTCCCCAAACGCGGATCTTGATCAGGCCATTGACTAAAAACAGCATCATCCGTATATCGTGGATCATCAAATTGTGGAGCAGGTGCCTGCTCATACATGCTACTTGAAAGTCCACCATCGCCCTCCTCAACTTCCTCATCCCCATCAAGTTCAATATCGTCGCCCTCCTCGACATCCTCCCCATCTTCGTCTTCATCGATAACATTGTTGTTCGCACTGGCATTTAATAAGATAGGATCAAAGTCCTCGTTCTCTACCATCTCAGGGATTATATTCAAATCGACTTCACCTCCTGCTATCATAGAGCTACTCCCACCGGCTGTACCATATTGATAATTTGATTGACTGCATTGTTCATATGATGGAGCAATTGTGCACACATCATAATTTATCACATTAGAGCGTCGGTGGGACCCTACTGCATATAAGTTTTTCCCCAAGTAAAGCTCAGCAACTCGCATATCCTCATTTATCATACTAAACATAGCAATAATTGAACGATCGTCAATAAGAGGCAACGCAATGAACTTTTTGGGGTTGTTCGCCACGAGAAATCTACCAGTTAATTCTATTTCGTATTGTCGTCTTTCCCACCCTGTAATATCATGCATTTGGTCCTTCAAATCAGACAACTTGATATTTTCAAAAACTCTTAGTGCTCTAGGCGGAGGACCCTCATATTGAATGCCTTCAGGCCCCATTTTTGTCTCCCCATCCCAATAGCATAACACGGTCACGTACCGTGGATTCATTGTTCTGTATAGATTACGAAAGTTCAGTCATAGGTGTTACAAATTATACAAATATTAAAACCATTGGAATAGCCAATCATGCAAAACTGTATTAGATGGGTCAAAAGTCTTGTTTTGGCCTTGGGGCTACTATTTGTTGTAATATTCACTTTTTTATTTTTATTTTTATTTGAGTATTTTGGTTTAGGGGTCTTTAGGGGTTTTCCTTTTTAGGATTTTGTGGAGTGAGGCCTTGATTGGGAATGAATATACAGATATATAAAGAGGATAGTGGACCACCAAATTAAACCAATTTGAGAATGTCGACACTGTACTCGGATATACAAGTGAGATGAGTTAGTGTAGAGGACTAAAAGTAGACACTTTACTCGAATCTGGCACAACTACTCTCACTAAGTGAGTAAGAACGTACGTATGCATGCGACATGTACATGGGTTCTTAATTAAGAGCATTTATTAACGTATCATTTAATTCTATATATTTCAATCATTTATTAACGTATCAAAATTTCTATGCTAAAAATTATTATAACAAATCTTAGGGGACTCAATTAGGGGACTCGATCAGCTTTGACCAACCATCTATTATATATATATTGTAGCTTTATTATTTAGAATTTATTATCGCTTATCTCTTACATTAACTAAAATTTTAAGTTTCATAAATGATTTTAAGTAAAGCTAATTCAAATGGGGTCCAAGTAAGTGTTAATTCAAAATAAGAAAGGAAAATGATATGAAATCTTAAGGAAATTAGGCTACATAGGCACAACTTAGTTTTGACAAAATTATTCAGCCAATTCTAACAATTCTAACTGCAGGTGGTAATTTCACTTGATCACATGGTTTGTACAAACCATGTTATTATAGCATTTATGGAACATATATAAATACATAGTAGAAATTAAGAAAGGGAGCCTATTAATTCGCACCCACGGAAAATGTTATTTGTCAGAACTCTTTTCACATGGGCAATGGCAGTACTCCTCCTTTTACATAAAAAATTTGTTTTAATGCTTCCAGTGGGAGTATGTGGTTGCAAATTGCAATCAATATATACTTAACATCAACGCATGAAAAATTGCATTAAAGAGAATGAAGAAATTTGCATTCGATGCCAACATTTTGAAACGAACCAATTGGTAATTAAAAACCTAGGTAATTATAAACTATTTAAAAACCATTTAAAAAACCAACTATTTAAATCCTTTGGACCAAATACTAATACAGCAATCACTATGCAAGAACATGTGCGAATAACCATAACATATAATTCTGTCCTTTTATATATAATATGCGAATATTATATGAGTTGTTATTGAGTGTGTCACGATCCATAACAAATGGCATCAATATATAATATGCGAATATAAAAATCCCTTCATACAATGCAAAAACAAATAGCCATAAAACACATACACAGTCCACAAATTGGCAGTGAGTGATAGAGAGAGAGAGAGATAGAGAGAACCTTCTGTGTCACGATCAGGGAGGCTTTTCAGATGAAAGCTCCTACTGTCACGGTCCAACGACCAACTATCCGGCGAGAGTGGCGGCAATGGGGTCTGGGAAGATGGATATTTGGTCCTTAATGGCCGAAATGGGGTTTGGGGGTTTTCTAAAATGTGACTAGAATGGATGAAAAGGGATTTGGGGGTTTTAATCCGGTGAGAATGGAGAAATATAGTTCGAAAATGGCGGTTAATGGGGAGTTTTCGTCGGAGAAGACCGGGGTTTCGTCGGAGAAGACGGCGAGAATCAGGAGCACAAATGGGGTTTTGGGGTTTTGGGGGTTATCTGAAGCGTCAAACGAAGTGGGAATACGTTTTGGGGGTCTTGATCAGGCGAGAATGGAGAAACGGGGCTCGGAAATGGCGTTTCACGGTGTGTTTGGCCGGAGAACTCGTCGGAGAAGAAGGGAGCAGTCGTCGGAGCGGGATTCGGGACCACAAAGGCTGTCGCGAAGTGAGGGGGACCACTGACAGTTTTAACTTTTTTACTTTAGGATAAACCGCTGTTTCAAACAGCGGTTCTTTAATTATCCCAATAACCGCTGTTTGAAACAGCGGTTTATGGTGTTTGACCGAGTCAGAGGGTCACTCTTGTATATATTTTTTCACGGATGTCAGTCTTGTATATATTTTTTTTAATACGGTCATTTTGGAAAAAAACTCATCAGAACGAGAAATGAGTCAATGGAATCGTGATTGGGTGCCACGTCGGTATTCCCTGCATCTTTACTCAGTCAAAATCAATCACTAATTGCGTGCCACGTCACTATCCAGAGAGTTAGGCAGTCCTTTCACGAAAGTATAGGGACGTTTTGATAATATACCTAGCATTTTTTTTTAGAGATAATTGGCCTAAAGTCCTATTTTAAAAGTATTTATTGGTTAAAGTCCACCTAAACATTTTTTCCTTGAAAAAGTCCCAATTAGATAAGTTTTAATGGGTAAGGTCCTATTTCTTTAAAATTTAATTATATTAAGGACACAATTACCCCTCCACACACGATCCACTTTTCCTTCTCTTCTTTTTCCCCACTCTTTATTCCCTCTCCCCATCACTTTCTCAGATTTGCTCATTTTCTTCTTTTTTCTGTTCGATTAAGATATCTACCACACTGAGTTCCACTTTCCTTTTGTAGCTGCAACTAGTTTTCTCTTAATTGGTTACTTCAACACCTTTGAGATACCGACTCGCCGAAGAGGAAGCATCACGATCTCATATATGAGTTGCCGGAAATACAAAGCAGCACGCCAATGTTCCGATCTGCTGTTGATCTGATTGAGTTGCGATCTAACCCCCCTGGCTTCATATGACGAGTTTGTGATCTGCTGTTGATCTGACCCTAGCTTCACACTACGAGTTGCGATTTGCTATTGATCTTACCCTGGCTTCAC
This sequence comes from Hamamelis virginiana, assembly GCA_017140935.1. NCBI lineage: Eukaryota > Viridiplantae > Streptophyta > Magnoliopsida > Saxifragales > Hamamelidaceae > Hamamelis > Hamamelis virginiana. Next base: position 6,254,769 of record JAESVK010001301.1, read on the forward strand.
ACGACGAGTTGCGATCTGCTGTTGATCTGACGAGTTGCATCATGGAGCTTCTTCCACTGTGGATGCATATGATTCATCTCCTTCTTCTCTACTGTTAAAACCCTAAGTGGATCTAGGTTTTTGCTCTGTTTGTTGGTTTTATACTTGTAGCTAATTAAGAGTTCTTATTTCCACTTTCTCATCGAATAATAAAAAGATAAAAGTCCAATTATATAGGCTTCAATAAGCGGGATATGTAGGATACAAACTTATTAATTGTCATAAAATTAAAGAAAAAGAAATTTAGAAGAGGATAAAGATTGTTAAAATGGTTGATGTGGGGTTTAAAAGTTGTTTCTATTGCAATATGACACAAATAACACGGTGTTCATTTAAATGGGAGAGGGTTGGATCTTGCTTATTCTATTCTATTAGTAGCAAAAGTTGAACAGAATATCCACAAGAGAGAAAAACAAAGAGAAAGATGATAGAGGGAGAAACAGAGAGAAGAAAAAAAACACACTCCATTAATTAGATTGTAAGAAAAAAAAAAGTTTTTTTTAATTAATTTTTTTTTTGGTTGATTGGAAAATATAAGAAAAAGATTTTTTTTTTTTTTTATATTTTTTTTATTTTTTTTGCGTAGTGACCTGCATTTTCTGGCGTAGTGACCTGCGTTTCCGGCATAGTGACCTGCATTTTCCGGCGTAGCGACCTGCGTTGGCGTAGTGACCTGCATTTCCGACGTAGGAAACTAACGCTGGTCACTACAGGGTGTGACGTAGTGAACCGGGGTTTGGGGATGTAGGTGGCATTGAAGGTAATTAGGAAGGAGGGGTATTTTTGTCCAATTCATACCAAAAGGACTTTTGGAAAGAAAACTCTTTTGAGAGGACTTTTGGCATTAAAATCTTCTAAATGAGGACCTTTAGCCAAATTCCTCTTTTTTTTATATGTATCTTACCCCTATTTGTACATCATGCATGGTTTCCTCACACATCATGAATTAACAATACCACTCAAGTGTCTTTGAAATGTCTTGTATTGCTGGTCCACTAATTCTATTTGTCTCTTATTCAGGTTGGGTTTTTTTTAATAGGGATAGTTTATATGGTTGGGTTTCGACGAATCAAGTCTGAAGTTCTCATTTCGAATTTTCTGGGCCACCTATTCAAGGTATTTGCCTTGCATTTTAACCGGTGTCTGTAGTTAGTAGAGTATTACGGTCACTCGAAATTAGTCGAGTTGCGCGTAAACTGCCCGGACATTCTCGTCATAAAAAAAAGAAAAAGAAAAAAAATTAATACCAACTGTTACACTCATTGTACTGTTCTGCTTCTATGTGAATTTTTGTTTGACTTTTTGTGTCTTTTACTTTGACTTCAAATTTTATATATATATTGTATTTACTGTAAAGTAGGGGAATGGGATATGTGACATCAATTTCAATTACCAATTAATAGTGGGTAGCTAATACAATTAAAGGACACACGAGCCCTATTTCTACACTGTATGGAAATTTAGGTATGTCTTAATTTTCATCTCACAATTATCCGCATAATGGGCGTACCTTCTTGGCTAGTTCACATAATACGTATAATTAGATATGATTATTGTTTTGACTATATTTACATGTTGGGATTGGAGGATTTATGATAAATAATTCTCGTGACTTGATTTTCGGAGATTGCCAAAATTCAATCACAGAATGTCCGAGTTGACGGGTCATTCTAATTACTACTTGAACCATTTTTCATGATTGAGATAGAGTTTATAAAAATTTTACTCTCATGCACAATTGAAACAATATATTTGGTTCTTTCATGTGAAAGAGCCAAAATACCAACAATTAACTAGAATAGTGAAATCTTATTTGAATGTATAAAGTATCCCTTATCTGGTTCGCTCAATCTTAATTGGTGTATAATGCTTATAGAATTTTGATTCTTAAATCCCTTTGTTCAACTTTATTTTTTGGAGAAAATACAGAAAACTCTCATCAACTATCACCATGTGACACTTTACTCCCCTCAACTATCGACTGCAACATTTTGTCCCCCTAAACTATTGAATTGTAACAAATAACCTATTTTCGTTATTTTCATAGATCGTTTTATGATAAATCGACCATTGAATCATTGTGATTTTTGGCATGCTGGACATAAACAGACAGATTATCCAATCCAACGGACGGTTTTTTAAAATATTGGCCGTTAGATTAAAAAAATAGATTGTTAAATTTTAAAAAATATACCGAAAAATACAAACGCTATCGAAATTACATTTTAAAAAATAGATTGTTATATTGGATAATATGTCTGTCCATGTCAGGCACGCCAAAAATCATAGTGATTCAATCGTCGGTTTGTCATAAAACATACAATGAAAATCATGAAAGGAGTTATTTGTCATAATTCAATAGTTTAAGGGGGCAAAGTGTTGCACTCGATAGTTGAGAGTGGTAAAATGTCACAATGCGATAGTTGAGGGATGTTTTTGGTATTTTTACCCTTTTTTTTTTTAGTTCAACTTTTTTGACCTTTTGGAAAAAAACTATCAAAAAGTCCGCGAGTTTAGAATTTTCTGTCACTATATATAAATTTATAGTTTTATACCACAAGTTTCACGAAGTTCTCAAAAAAAATTGTCCAATTGTTATATAAAAAACAAATTTTGTTTTAGTGGTATAAAATACTTATGTTAAGGACTTATGGGTATATAATCTTTTTTCTTTTTACATTGAATGAAGAAGGATTGAATTTATGATCCAGTCTAATTCTTCTTCATTTTTTCTATAATTTATATTTCAGACACCCATGTCATGAGAGAGCAAAAAGAAACTGTCATAAATCAAAAGTAAGATATTCACTTTATGAAGCATGATTCAATTTAATTCTCAACCAACTAATCCAGTAGATGGATGTATTAACTAAACTAATTCAAGTGGATTGTGGGTTTAACTTTTTATTGGGTTTGGATTTGCTGTTGATCCGGCAAGTGTTCAACACCTGTTGATCATCGTTGGATGGCCGACACTTATATAAGAAAATAAATCCAGTAACTTACATAAGAAATGTCCATAGATATGACAGGTGATACAAAATGACTCCAGATTTTGGCGTTTCTTATGTGAGCCATTGAATTTCATTTTTTTATATACGTGTCGGCCATCCAACGGTGATCAATAGGTGTTGATCACCTATCAGATCAACAACAAATTCAAAATTCTTTTTACTAGCAAATTATATTGCCAAATATTCACCAAAACGTATGGAGATTTTATTAACATTAATTACTAGTTGCATGGACTTTATCAACATTACTTGGTGCACAAACTCTGCACGTGAACAAACCAGCCCAAAAATCGTAAGCTTGTGGTGAGTATTAATTAACTATGCCTTTTAAATGAACAATATTATCATTCCACTTTAACATGCTTTTCTCGCATGTTTTTGGATTGTAAATCGAAATCACTAAATCTTAAAAATCGAAAAAAATATTTCATTCTAATAAACAACAACAACAATAACAATAATAATAATAATTACCGATTGAAACATTAATAGTATATGGAGAAATGATCTGCTCCGTATTAAATATCATTAATCATCATTTTCTCACACAGTCAATGCTAATTTGAAAAACCGACCGTTGAATTAGACAATCTTTTCATGCATGTCATTTTTGTAAAAAATGACAGTAATCCTATGTTAGGACCTTTATGGGGTTAGGGATGAACGCCAAAAACAATCACACACAAGAGAGACGCAAAGGATTTACGTGGTTCGGCAATTTGCCTACGTCCACGGGAGTTGCTGCAACTTTCACTATGAACGGAAATACAATTACAGGAGGAGGAGAAACAACTTCTCTCTGAACTCAACTCACTTTCACTCTGTATTTCTACACTCACTTACAACACACAGCTTGCTTGCACTGCACTTGCCACACTTCAACACCTTATATATATAGCTCAGCATGGAGGGAGCAAGCAGCCAACAGGCCACCAACAAGCTCACCAACAAGCAGCCAGTCGGTGGCCACCCTCTATGCTTGTAGCTCGGCTGAATCTTCAACCCCCAAATTTGCAGTAACTTGTCTCCAGCCAAGTCTTCTCTGCATTAAAGTCTTATTTGACTTGGTGACTTCTTTGTCTCCATCCTCAACATCCTACAAACGGATTTCAAAATACAGTCTGTGAAATACTATAACAATATTTACTGTTCGATGCAGTAACAATTATTTAATAGCTTGCATTTTGAAAACCGATCGTTTGATTATTGTGATTTTTGATAGACATGACATACATAAGAAGATTATTTAATCCGCAGTCGATTTTTCAAAATACATATCTTAATGGTGAGTGGTCCTTATTTTAATTTAAGGACAAGTCCCTAATGTATCATTTCTTATAATATATTTATGTACATACACTCCCGATCCTGATTACTTTAGCTAAAGTAATAATGAAGCTTATTCTAAATAATTGTGTTATGTATATTTTGAAAAAATAACTATTGGATTAGATATTATTCTTTTGCATGTCATGCATGCCAAAAATCGAGGTGATTAAGTACCAACATTTAAAAATATAGATTGTGAAAAACTATGACAATTGTAAACGTCACAGTTTTTCTCAGTAACAATTATGAGAAATCAACCATTTTATCACTATGATATTTGATTTACATGACATGACTTGGATCACTGTGACAGTTGTGTTATGCATTGGATCACTGTGATTTTTAGCATGCCTAACATAAACAGACAAATATTCAATCCAACGGTCGGTTTTGGAAAATACTGGATGCTAGATTAAAAAAATAGACTGTTAAATTTAAAAACAGACCGAAAAATACGGACATTTTTGAAATTACATTTTAAAAAACAGGCCGTTAGATTGGATAATCTGTTTATTCATATCAGGCATGCCAATCACAGTGATCTAACGGTCGATTTGTCATAAATCAAACTGTGAAAATCATGGAATGGGTTATTTGTCACAATTCAATAGTTTAGGAGGGCAAAGTGTTGCAATCAATAGTTGAGGATGGTAAAATGTCACAATGTAATAGTTGGGGGAGATTTTTGGTAATTTTCCTTCTTTTTTTTTTTTTTAAACTTTTTTTCTTTTTTTGAAAAAAACTATCAAAAAATCGGTGAGTTTGGAGTTTTCTATCACTATATATAAATTTATAGTTTTATACCACAAGTTTCATGAAGTTCTAAAAAAAAATTTGTTCAATTATCATATTTAAAAAAAAAAAATGTTTTAGTGGCATAAAATACTTATATTAAGGACTTACGGGTAAATAATCTTTTTCATTTTACATTGAATGAACAGGGATTGAATTTACGATCCAATCTAATACTACATTTTTTCTATAATTTATTCTTCCGACAACCACTTCATGAGAGAGCAAATAGAAACCGTCAAAAATCGAAAGTAAGATCCTCACTTTATGAAGCATGATTCAATTTAATTATCAACCAACTAATACAATACATGGATGTACTACCTGAACTAATTCAAGTGGATTATTGGTTTAACTTTTTATTGGGTTTGGATTTGCTGTTGATCTGACGGGTGATCAATACTTGTTGATTACAATTGGATGGCCAATACTTATGCAAGAAAGGGAATTTAATGACTCACATAAGAAATGCCCATGAATCTGACAAGTGATCCAAAACTACTCCGGATTTAGGTGTTTCTTATGTGAGCCATTGAATTCATTTTTTTGTATACATATCGGTCATATAATGCTGATCAATTTGATCACCTGTCAAATCAACTACAAATCCAAAATCCGTTTCACTAGCAAATCATATTGCCAAATGTCCACCGAAGGTATGAAGATTTTATTAACATTACTAGTTGCATGGATTTTATCAACATTACTTTTAACATGCTTTTCTCGCATGTGTTTGGATTGTAAATTGAAATCGCTCAATCTTAAAAATCGAAAAAATATTTCATTCTAAACAATAAATAAAAAAAATAAAAAAATACCGATTGAAACATTAATAATATATGCATAAATGATCTACTTAGTATTAAAGATCATTCACCATCTTCTCACACAGTTAATGGTAATTTAAAAAATCGACTGTTGAATTAGACAATATTTTTATACATGCCATGTTTGTAAAAAATGACAGTAATCCTATAAACGGTTTTCAAAATACAGTTCGTGAAATACTCTAATAATATTTATCGTTCGATGTTATGACAATTGTTTAATAGCTTGCATTTTGAAAACCGATGGTTGGATCATTGTGATTTTTGACGGACATAATATACATAAGAAGATTATTTAATCCGCAGTTGATTTTTCAAAATACCTATCTTAATGGTGAGCGGTCCTTATTTTAATTTGCGGACAAGTCCTTAATGTATCATTTTTTATAATATATGTATGTACATATGCACACTCCTGATCCTCATTACTTTAGCTAAAGTAATAATGAAGCTTATTCCTGATAATTGTGTTATGCATATTTTGAAAAAATAATTATTGGATTAGATATTCTTTTTAACATGTCATGCATGCCAAAAACCGAGGTGATCAAATACTAATATCTCAAAATATAGATTGTGAAAAACTATGACAGTTGTAAGCATCATAATTTTTCTCAGTGACATTTATAGAAACCGACCATTGGATCACTGTGATTTTTGATATACATGATATGCACATATAAATATAGTATCTAATCTGACGATCAGAATGGTCAACTTTTTAAAATATCAATCATACGTTGGCTAAAAGGCCACGTAAAGGTGTCAACTAGTTTAGTTAGTAAAGTCTTTTGGGTGTTGTACTAGAGACTTGAATTCGAGTCACGCATTCATCAAAGTGGAAAAGATTTAAGAAAAATTAGAGGGCTACCTTTTGTTGTGTAACTCATTAGACAAATGAACTTCTTGATAAAAAAAAAAAAAAAAAAAAAAAAAAACCACTTTCTTATATAAATTTTGTGAGCACGTGCTCATGGAAAATAATTGTATACATGTAGTTATACCTATAGATATACACAGATATATGAATTTGCCTTGGAATGGATTTCTTTGTTTGGTGGGTGTAAATAGACTATTGCGTGAAGTGCAGGTTACACTGCAGGACAAATTTTGTTGGCAAATGAAAGTGTACACTAGATTTGAGAATCGGAGTCTTGATAGCTTGACCATAGCATCAACATTATCTTCTCCCTCCACTTACTTTCCAACCAAGGACAAAAAAAATAAATCTTATAAGATATAATATATTATATATTTTTCTTCCACTTTTTTTTTTTTTGGTAGGATTCTTCCACTTTAGGGGTGGACTTATTTAATTCACCATTTGTCTTATTTTTATTTTATCATTATTTAATTTATTTTATAGCTCATTCTGATTTTTTTATTTATTTATAATAATTTTTTTTATAAACTTGTGAACTTTAATCAATAAAATTTCATACATAAGTTTTTAAATCTAAGTAAAAGTGGGAATAAACAAATGTCGCATTCATCGTGGCCAGAATGGGTCTCACCATCTTCGGTACTGGGGCAGTCGCAACCTTGCCCAATCCATTTTTTGGCTTCAAATTTATTCTCTGTTATTATTATTATTATTATTATTATTGTATATAGCTGAATAAAATTTAAAATTTTCAAATACTTGATTCAAAATAAGTATCATTTTTATTGGGAATTGTAATTGCAAAATAAAAAAAAATTATTTATAAATTGAATATATTTTAGACTTTAGTGAGAAATAGAAAATTTTAAAAATTTGAAAATAAAGATAGAAAATGTTATGCATCACTATTAAGTATGGTTACAGAGATATTGATGTAAATAAGAAAATATTGTAAGCTTCTAAAATTATCCATTATTGAATTTTCAAAACGATTGTAATTCTTTATCTATTGCCGTATTTTATAGCCGTGCGTGGCATTATTATTTAATAAAAATTGATTAGATTAATTTCAAGGTACAAGATTTTCTCAAATACTCTATTGAGTAATGATCCATTAAGGATCGGTCCTTAAGTTTAATTTAAGGATCGCTCACCATATGATATGTATTTTGAAAAGCTGATCACGGGATTAAATAATATTTTTATGTATGTCATTTTTTGTCAAAAATTAGAGTGATCTAACGATCGATTTTCAAAATACAAATCGTAAACAATGTTACAGTATCTAACGGCAAATACTATTAGAGTTTTCACAAACAGTATTTTGAAAATCGATTGTCGGGTCGTTGTAATTTTTGATAAAAATGACATACATAAAAATATTATGTAATCCAATAATCAATTTTTTTAAATACATATTCTCTAAAATGGCGAATGGTCTTTAAATTAAACTTAAACAAAGGTCCATAAATGAACATTTTCGATACTATCTTTATTTATTTAGGCACCGTTTGAATTTATTTTTTATAAATATTTATTTGGTTTTTTTTTTTTTTTTTTTTTTTTTTAAATTTTTCTAAGAAATTTAATCAAGGATACTATCTTTTTATCTTTTATATATACTACGTAGATACAACGAGAAAATGAGATGCTGATATAAATATCGGTAAGAACTCGTACGCCCTCGAACTCCCTTCTTCAGCTCTCTCTTCCCCTCCGCTTCCGATCTGAAAATCATCACACAGTAATCTGTTGCATTAACGGAGACAGATCCCTTCATTTCTCAACCTCCATCGCGATCTTTTTGAAACCCGCGAGGTTTCGATCGCTCTTTCTCCCTCTTCAAAACCACACCTTTCTCTCTCCCTCTCGTTCTCTGTCTAGGGTTTCCGAAACAGATTAAAACTCACCTTGTTTCAGGCAAGTCATTTTATATAAATTTTATTTCTTCTTTTGATAACAACTTTATACTCTATTTGGTTGCCGAGAAAATTTAGGAAAAGAAAAGAAGAATCTTATAGCATGCAACTTTAACCCGTAAACTGTTATGAAATTTCAAGTTTTTCATTGATTTTTCATATGTTTTCTAGACGATCAAACAGGTCACAGGAATTTCACACCGCGTCCTGATCCTTTTTTATTGTGGGGAGGGGGGAGTTTAATTTGAGTTGTAAAATTTAGGGCTTTTGTTTACTTTATTGTGAAACTTTTGTAGATTACGGCTGAGCCTATTATGAATGCAATCTATTGTTGGGTATCCTTAGATAAGTGGTTTACTCATTTCATTTTAATTATACAGTTTGATGTTAGTTTTTGTTATTATTAATGCAGTAATGTGTGGGATCATTTGGTTTTCATGGTGTTAATTATGTTATAATTAAAAAACTTACCAGCTTTCGTTTTGTGATCGGTACTGTTGTTATATGAAGAATAAAAAATCAAGCAGTCCTCAACAAAACTTTTTTAATGTCCGATTAAAGTTCAGTTATTATTTTTTTGGTAAATGGAAATCTCAAGGCTACCTGTTTCTTCTTTACTGCCAACGACCTAGAGGTGGTGGCATGAGGCAAGGTGTTATATTATGTAGAAATGTGTGGTGTAAGCCTTGAGACTTGATGCCTGGTGCTCCTTGGCATTTAATAAAAATTTAACAATAACACAATGTTGATGGACATAAAACTACAAAATGGTAAAGCTATCGATATTACTTTGAAAAATTCTAACACTTGAAATTTTTTTATTTTTTATTTTTTATTTTTGATAATGCAGTGATAAAAAACAACAAACTTTTGATGGAACTTTGTATAAGATTAAAAATGGGCATTAGTGAATGGCTGGGACTCAAAATTTTATAAATAAATGCCATACATAATGAATATTTGATGTTGGGCATAAAAAAGTTCAGACAAGCTTGCAGGTTGAATACATCCACAGATAAAATGTCATTGGTATGTTGATTATATTAAGTTAATCTGGCCTTATCTAACGTATATTAATGATTAAAAATTAAAGAGATAAAAGGATGGAGAGATAAGAGGGCTAAAGAATATAGATTACATGGTTGGGAGCAATTGTAGAAAGAGTAAGAGCTAGGGAGTATGGAGAGGTTAAAGGACTAGAGAGAGAGAGAGAGAGAGAGAGAGAGAGAGAGAGAGAGATTTGATTGAGCAGCCCCCCAGGGTGGGGCATCTAAAGTTTAAAAACTGATAATAAGGTAAAAAGGTTTAGAAAAACAATTTAACTCTCAACTCTTAGCTTCCTAGGAAGGATCCTATTCTTTTATGTTTATGATGCTCATGCTTCAGACATAAGGCTCGCACCTTTTTGGTACTTAAAACTTTGAGGTGCGTGCCTTAAGGCAATATCTGAAGGCATTTTCCTCGTGGCATAAACTCTTTAGGATTTTCCCATATAGTTTTGTAAAGGTTGTGTTTAAAGAACGTTTATCATGTTTCTCCCATAGATAAAGTTTGTGAAGCTTATAGCAAGGATGGTAAGACCTTGCATGGATGGAACTGTTTACACAATAGTGTTTGCTAGCTTAGATTGAAATTTGGTTATATTGGCATAGAAAGTTCTTAGCCAATGAAGAGATGAAGATGCGGAGATAGAAAAAAAGTTGAAGAAATGTGGGAGGAGAATAGTGCTACACACAGGCGTCCTTCTTATCCCACTGTAAGAGAACTCCATTTAAGAGAATTGCAATCAAGGGACATTGTAAATATTGGAGCCTTTAAACATTAGGCTGGCCGTGTCAATTTCTACTTATACTTAATACTTTCCATGAAGCATGAAATGGCAATTCGATGGATATATTTCCTTTTGCAAACTATGTATCATATCTACTTAAGGCTGCATCATTACATAGTAAAATATTGGATGCTTTCAAGGCTGGGAGTGGGTGACCTGGGCTAGATATCTGCAGAACAGAGCAATATTCACTCCTTTTGTTGACTGTCAACCTATTGATTTAGATATTGTAAATCAGCTTTTAGGCATTGCAGATTTTGAAATTGAACATTATTTACTCTTTTGCGTTCCATTGTCCTCTATAAAGGAATTAATATCCTTTGGAACACTCTTTTATGTACCATTGTTCCCCTACAAAGGAGTTAATAGCCCAATGCAAGTGTTCTAACGGTACGCAGTATTGCAAAGCCTTTTTTATGGCATGGGTTTGATTAAAGGTTGTACCCTAGCTGGCAAGCCAATGCTACATAGCCTTTTCTTTCCCCCCAATACAAGCATATGAGGTAAATTATTACGACCTATTTTATCCTTTTTTCTTTAGACTTAATGAAAGTATTTTGAATATTTAACCAATTCTTTGGAGCTTCATTCTATGCGAAACAGGTGCAAAAGTTTGATGCTGTCTTGTTGAAAATAAAAATAACTAATGCAATTCATATTTATTATCACATTTCTGCATGACCTACTTTTGGAAACATTTTTTCTTGAAATTTTTAGTCATTTGCTATAACTTGTCATTTATTAATGAAATTTTACTTCTCTCCTTTCCCCCATAGGTCCTGTTAGAATTGGTTGGATGACCTTTCAACTACAATTGAGCTATGACTTCAAGTACGTTGACTGGTGAGCAAAGGTATAATGTGATTTTCCCCCCTCAACATCTTTTAATATCTTTAATGTTCTGGAAGCTAAGATCTGTTGCATGAACAGAATGTGACATGCAATCCTTCTACAGCTATGTATGTTATTGACTGTAAGCCTGTAACTTCCCTATCCGAAGTTGCTCACTTTGTACACTAGTGAAAAATTTTGGGATTTATCAGGAGATTTTCAGGAAAAACATTGGGATTAGTTAAAAGAATGGAGATTGAGAAAAGCAAAGCTTATTGGAATAAAATGATATGTTCTCATATTGGAACTATCCCGAACGGTTTAAAAGTTTCACCTATAATTTAAGCAAAGGTCGGGAATTCATGGAAGTTTGAGGAATTATTGAATCAGGCATGAAGCATTTTGGTTTTGATTACTAAACTAAAAAGTCAATAAAAATTCAGGAATCTCAAGAATACTTCGAGAATATTGTTGATGTGAATTCTGTATGCCTGTATGGGCTCAAGAGCGTCATGGGATATATATGGTTTTGAAAGTATATGATTATTCTATTTGTAAATATCCTTTTTCACGTTGTCTAATTATGTCCATGTTGTTGTAGATGGGCTTCTACAAGAAGAGGTGGACCGGGTCGCCTGACTGTTATTGGGAAAGTTGTTGTTCCAAAACCTGTAAACTTACCCAGCATAAGGTACTGGGTTCATGCTGAGTTATTTTCACTTCCATCTATTGAGGCACTTGGTTTGCACCCTGAAATATGTGTCTTTTCTTTGTTGCTTCAAGGTTAGAAAATCATGGTCTGGACCCAAATGTGGAAATTGTTCCCAAGTGAGTAATACATTTATCAGTCTGGGCTTTTTGACGTCTGTGTGTGTGATCTTTCTTTATATCATTATTAGATTTTCCGATGATTTTGTTTTATTTCCAGAATTTCAGCATGTATAATGTGGTTATGTCTTCGGTCTATGCTAAATTGCTCCATTTTTTTTTTTTTTTTTAAATATTAAATTTTATTAAGGGGTACCCTTAGCTGGAGCAATCGATCATCTTCATCTTCATCAAATGCATGGGGCTCCTCAATGCTGTCTCCGAATACTGATGGTGGCGCTGGTTCTCCTAGTCGTCTCAGCGGTCGCCCTTCATCTGGCGGAAGTGGCACTCGACCATCAACAGCCAGTAGTGATAGAGCCCACGAACCTACAGCCAGTGCATGGGGTTCGAATTCTAGACCATCTTCAGCTTCTGGGGCATTGACATCAAATCAGACACCAGCAACATCGTTACGTCCTCGGAGTGCAGAAACCAGACCTGGTAGCTCGCAGTTATCTCGGTTTGCCGAACCTTTGTCTGAAAATTCAGTGGCATGGGGTGCAGCTGGGACTGCTGAAAAATTGGTATGTTTCCGTAGACTCTAGTGTCTAATCTTCATCTGAGGATGATTACTTGCAACAAAATTTTTAACTTTCATTTATTGTTTTCAAGGATACGTTGCAACACATTGTTACAAACATGCTTTATTAGCGACCAGTATGTTAGGTTGGCTGGAGATGTGTGCATGTCCTTTCTGTTATTGTAGTTCTCTCTGTTGAGGTTCACTGCATTATTTCTGATGGTTGACCATTTTTCAGGGAGTGACATCCTCCAAGAATGATGGATTTTCTTTGTCTTCTGGAGATTTCCCAACACTTGGTTCAGAAAAAGACAATTCTTCGAAAAACATTGACTCACAAGGTTTACATGCTTGCTTATAAGAAGTTTTACATTAATTGCCTTTATATTTCTGAATTACTGTGCTCTTACTGTGAAGTTACATCGGTTTTATGATTGTACAATGTTTTAATAATAGTTAACTTGTTTATTTTCCTTACTGTGTCAATAAGTCAAACAATTTCTTCACATATCTAAGCTTATATTTCTTCTTAGATTAATCACTGTAAGAGGTTTGGAGTCTTATGCATCTTCATTTCCATGGAAGATTGATAGTGGCGAGATTTGCTTTTATTTCAACTGATGACTGTTAGTGTTGGATTTAATTAGGATATGGGGATGTTTAAGAGTTTTGTGGGGTTTCTGTCATTACAGTTAATAAGGGAAGAGTCCTTGAATTAATAATTTATATAATTTTCTGGCAGTATTATACACTTTTTAATTTGGTGTGTTAGGTTTTCTGGGTTAAATTCATGTCACAACCGGTCCAGAGTGTTGATAGAATGATAGGCAATGCCTATCTTCTTGTTTTAAAGCTGTGAAGAATTTTTGACTGGAATGTTATCTTGTCAAACTAAACTTCATGAACAATTTTTTTGTCTTGCTAGTTCTATATTGGTTTGATAATTTCTTGCATTATTTATCAACTGCATGCCGTTGGGATGTGTTTTGAGGGGCATCTGTTCAGTATGATATTCTATGCATTTTTTAATTGCTTGGTCAACAATTTCTATGTCAGACCACAGTTCTCATGGCCGTCCTGGCTCATCTTCTGGCGGAGTACCACCAGTAAAAGAGAGGACCGGCCCTTCTGCTACTGGTATGTGTACATGCCCACAACTGCTATGTTTTCACTTGGAAGATGCAATCACCTTTCCTGATGCCATTTTCATTTTTTTTAATAGGATTTTATCATTTTGATAGTTGAAAAGGTATCTCAATGTTTTCCATATTTCAGGTGATGTTTCAGTAAACGAAAATGTGAAGAATGGAACTGTGAATACTTGGAGGAGAGATAATTCCCCATATGTTCAGGATGGGGTTCGGCCCAGTGTGGATAAGTGGCAGGGGGATCCTCAACCATTCCCGAATGCTAATATGCCTCCTCAGCATTTTGATCCTTGGCATGGTACTCCTGTAGGTAATTCTCCAGGTGGTGTTTGGTATAGAGGACCTCCAGGAGGTCCTCCATATGGAGCTCCGGTTGCTCCTGGTGGCTTTCCCATGGAACCATATCCTTATTATCGTCCTCAGATTCCAGCTGCTGCTCTTGCCAACTCACAGCCAGTTCCCCCTCCAGGAGTAAGACCAAGAGGACACCACCCAAACAATGGAGATTTGTACAGACCACATATGCCCGAGGCTTACATTCGCCCTGGTATGCCAATCAGGCCTGGTTTTTACCCTGGTCCAGTGGCCTATGAGGGTTATTATGCTCCTCCAATGGGCTACTGCAATGCCAGTGAACGAGATATTCCATTTATGGGAATGGCAGCTGGTCCCTCTGTTTACAACAGGTACGCAAACCAAAACGCCCCTGATTCCAGCAATTCCCATGGTAGATCTGGTGGATATGGATCTGCTGGCAAAGCATTGGTTTCAGAACAAGTGGAATCTGGTCATCCTCATGATCCTCGAGGACAGTACAAGGTTCTTCTGAAGCCACACAATAATTTGGATGGAAAAGAGGAAGAACAAAAGTGGGAGCAGTCTGCAACAACTAATGCAACATTTTTTGAAAAGGGGGACCAACCTAGAATGTCATCATGGGAGAATGACTGGAGAGCAGATTACAAAAAGGGTGAAGAGATGGATTCAAGAAGAGTAGCAGCTGGTGAAGAAGCTTTTTCTCAAACTTTTGACAATCAAGAAGGTTCTTCTGTCCCTGTCAAAGGAAAGTTTGCTGAAAGTGGGGGCAATGTGAAGGCAGTTGATGACAGTTCAGTAAAGAAGAAAGACAACGCAGCGACGTCTTTTCTAGATTCAGCAACTCCAAAAGATTCCACTTTGATACAGAAAATAGAGGGTTTAAATGCAAAAGCCCGGGCTTCTGATGGACGACATGATACTGCATCCAGGGAGGAGCAAAAGAATAGGTTACACGCTAATACTAAGGGCATCCATTCAACAAATGAAGCTAGTACTGGTGCTGCGTATCATGAAAGAACTTACACCAGTGGAGTCCACACTACTGCCTCGTTCGAAGTGAGTGTTTCTACTGGAGAGAAGAGCCTTGAGCCAGCAGCTGTCATCCCCAGGTTGGTTTGTAATTTGCATCCTTCCTATGAAAATAAATTTGTTACATCCAATTTTGGGGGAAAAAACTCATTGGCAGATTTGCAGGAGAGCCACTCATGGTGTGCAAAGTAGAGTTGATCATCGTGGTAAAGGAAGGCTCAATGCTCAGGAGGCTGATGGATGGTGGAAGAAATCTACTGTTGCAGACTCATCAAGTGTAGTTTCAGCCTCAAACTCTGAATCTTCTAATGTTCATGTGCAAGACAGCCATACATCTGCGGAGGCTACTGAAAAGTCTGTGTCTTGTCTTGAAGGGAAGGATGAGGGAGAAATGTCTGATCCAAGTGACATCCAGGCACAGGTAATCAATTTTCTGTATGGCTGCTCGTTTTTATGCATACGGAGTATTAAATATTTTTTATTTTGAACTCTTTCTTCAGCGTGCTAAGATGAGAGAGATAGCCCAGCAACGTGTGAAGCAACTACAGAAGGAGGAGGAAGAGCGAACGAGAGAGCAGAAGGCCAAGGCTCTTGCAAAATTGGAAGAGTTGAACAGGCGTACACAAGCAGTGGAAGGTTTGAGTCAGAAGTTGGAAAATGTTCCTTCTAGTGGTGGTATCCATGATAAGCAAGATGAATCTCAAACTCATACTGAACTAACAACTATCACTGGCAAAGTTGGTACACCAAATGCAGTATTGGTTTCTAATACTAGTGTAGTTGCTCAGAATAGTGAGATCAGTACCAGTAGAGTTGGGGAATCCAGGGATCCACCTCTAGAGACACCAAGGAATGACTACCAAGAATCTCTTGTGGCACATAACCAATCTTTGGTCATCCAACAGGATGTACATATTGCTGATGCTGCTAAAATTGATCCCTTATACCACGATAGTGGTGTTTCCAAGCAGAAGCGGATGGGCTATAAACAAAAGCATAATATTCCGTTGGAAAAAAGTTTAACGACTACCAGTACAACTGAGGCACCAAAAGGTCATAATGATGCAGTGGTTAATGTTCCCGCATCTGCTGAGGTGGTTGCCAATGAAATTGTCTCAAGCTGCGAGTCAAGTTTGCATGTTAACCCAAGTATCACTGCTGAGTCATCGGTACATCAGAGACGAAAAAATTACAGGACTCCCAAGAATAAGCACAGGCTCGAGGAATCATCATTAGTGGCTACTGCTTTACCATCACCCGTGCCAAAGGAAACAAATCTTACAAAAGCTTCGGTTCAAAGTGGTAAGCCAAAGGTCTCCGAGTCTGAGTTGGATCCTATCTCAGTTCAGCCACTGACTAGTACCAAAGATGCAATTCAGTCTTCAGAGCAGCGCTCATCTTTACCGAGTGATGAAGCTCATGGTAGAGTGAATAACCAGTGGAAATCTCAGAATCCTCGCAGGCTGCCAAGAAACCAACAAGTTAATAGATCGGTGGAGAAATTCCATGGCGGTGATGCTGTTATCTGGGCACCTGTGCGGTCACACAACAAAAGCGAGGTTGTTGATGAAGCCAGCCACAAAACTGTACTTGAAGATGCTGTTACTCCAACCATGAAGAGTGATCATCCAGTGCAGAATAATCTGAAGAACAAGAGGGCAGAAATGGAGAGATATGTTCCAAAGCCTGTAGCTAAAGAATTGGCTCAGCAAGGATGTATTCAACAACACATGTCTCCTTCAATCAATCAGATTACATCAGACGAAACTACTGGGAGAACCGAATCTGGTTCTCAGAGCACCGAAAGTACTCAACCTGCTAGCTCGGTTACTGGGAAAGTTGGGTCTTCTGTTGAGTCTAAGAATGGGGATAGCAAGCAAAATAAGACGACAAAAGCACATGGGTCGTGGCGCCAACGGAGTTCAATTGAATCATCCCGTGTGCAAGATGGATCTTCTTCCTTCACTTCAAAATCAGACAAGGATGAAGAGTCCATTGAGCATAACCAACCCCTGAAGCCTGACCTACACTCATTGAAAGGGCAACCAAAGTCTTTTGATGATTGGGATGGATGGAACACTCCTGATAATTCAGACTCAGCTGCACCAGTCACATTTCCTGTCGTGAAAGATCAGGGAGTAACAGGCAAAGGAAAGCGGAATTCATACAAGGGACAAAGAAGCACGGGGCATAATAATCATGATCTTAATCACAAGAATACTAATAGCGGGGATACAGAAAAAAATTATGCTCAATCTTCAGCCATTGAGACTGGTGAAATGGACAGAAACGTTGCTTTGAAAGAAAATCGTGTTGGTGGGGATCGTTCAACATCTCATTGGCAACCCAAGTCTCAAGCATATTCAGCTCATAATCAAAGGGGAAGCAAAAATGTTATTGCTGAAGGTGGTAGGTTTGTGAAAAAGGATTCTGCTCCCCAAGGTGGGGTGCATAAGGAGTCCAGTGAAGGTATGATCCAGCCTCACCCTGAGCAATCTATGTCTGAAAAAAGTAACGTGGGAGAAGTACCAAATGTAGGACAACAAGATTCTAAGAGAGAAAGGAAGGTGGGTTCACTTAAAGGACGCCCCCACTCCCTGAACCAAGGTTCTGTTAGCCTCGTTGAACCGGTTCCTCCTGCAGGTGGGGATGATTGGCATGACCAGCAGCCCTTGGCATCAGGTTTCCGCAAGAATGGAAACCAAAATAGCCGTTTTGGCAGAGGGCATGAATCTCGGGGAGATTGGAGCTCAACAGGCCAAGACAGCAAGCAGCATCAACCTGCAAACCGTGAAAGACAGAGGCACAGTTCACATTATGAGTATCAGCCAATTACGCCGTACAATAATAATAAATCAAGCAACTTTGAAGGGCCAACCGATGGTTCGCACAACACTGGTTCAAAGTTCAGGGAAAGAGGTCAGAGTCACTCAAGGCGTGGTGGGGGAAACATTTATGGGCGGCAAAGTGGTACTGTTCGAGTAGATGCTGGTTATGATTAAATGGATAAAGAAAATCTGAAACTCGGATTTGGTTTTTTGTTTGGTTGAAACCCATTCTTCATAGAAACTAAAATGCAGTCCAATTTCCCATCGATTCAGGTATTGCCAGTTTAACTAGTAGAGTAGTTTAAAATTTTAAATCATAAATATTTTTAATAATTTGTCTAACTGATCCCCACTTGTTCGTTGAGCAGGGTTAGGAGCAAATCTGACGGTAGCCACAACCCAAAATGTTGTAGGTTGGCAGGAGGTACTTGGAAGAGGGTTTCGATATTTTTTAGTCTTTCTTATTTTCAAAATGTATCTGAACAGCTTTATTTGGTCGCGGTTGGTTTGCTGTGGAACCTTTTTACATTGTTTTTAGCGACAATTATTCCTATACTCTGAGTACGTAACACCAGAGAGGGAATGTAGTAGAGAGAAAATTTCAGGTTCTTCCCATCTGCAAAAGGAAGTGTTTTGTTTGGTCACTGGTACTCTTTTGGTGTCTGCTTTATTATTCACTGACCTTGGCTGTCCCACTCTTTGTTTTATGTTATGGCCTTGTGGGTTGGTTCAAAGACACCAATGCAGGCTGTTGTGTCTCAATATCAGAACTATGTTGTGGCCTTTATGGATTGATCCAGTGGCAAAATAAAAATTTGCCCTTGCCTGCAAGGTGTAAACCTACCTGACCCCTTAGCACTAGCAAGATGAGCGATAATGTGCTTGAACTCGAAACATTTTCATTGAAAGTGAAGATCCATACGTATCAGTTCCGATTTAGTCAGCATATGCTTACACATTTAAGCTAATAAATAATTATAGGATATATATTTTGAAAAACTCACAGTTGGATTAGATATGCTGCATATGGATGTCATTCATGCCAAAAATCATGGTGATGCAATGTAAAAATTTCAAAATATAGATCGGAAAAACTGAATGTTGAAAACTATTATATTTTTTTCAGTGACATTTATGAGAAACACAGTTGGATTACATAAACTTATATAAGCATATGCTAATTGGATCAATTCTGGCATATATATTACTATGTTAATGGTAACAGGGTTTAGTGGTGATTTGACGAATGCTGTGTAATAGGATTTATTATTTAGATTGATTTTTAAGTAACACTCCCTTTTATTATTTATATTGATTATTAAGTAATACTTCATTTTTCCCTCTTCTTTTCCATTTGGATGAGGTGTGTGGACTTTAGTCTTTATTAATTTTCAGAGGGCATTTCCAATGGAGTGTTATTTGAGATGTTATTGTTAAAATGTGGCATTGGTATCCAAATAGATTGTTCTAATGATATGTCACTTGGGGTGCTAAATTTTGGCAGTGACAGCCTTCACTGCTAAATTTGACACATCAAATGACACTTACCATTTATGCCATATCATACTTTCTCTTAAAAAAGTTGGGAAATGTTAAAATATAGTATTAATGCACTAGAGCACATTAGTGCCAAAATTTGGCATCGATGCCATTTGGGATGCCAAATTTTGATTTTAGCACATCAAATAGCATGAATACATTGAAGATGCTCTTATCCTTTAAGGGTTGGTGACACATAGTTCTTACCCATGGTTTGAGACATAGTTTGCAAAACCATGTATGGAATAGGTTTTTTGAGAAATTGATTGTTGGATTAGATGATTTGTTTGCATGCATCATGTTTGCCAAAAAATCACAATAATCCAATGGCTACTTTTTAAAAAATATCTCTGTTTTAAAATAACCTATAAAAAATTGTGGAAAACTGTCATAAATTTTTCGGATTGGTATTATTAAATCATATAGTTTGATCGATGTGATTTAACTCCAATCTCTCTCTTCTTGGCATGGAGTCGTGTCCAAGATGTATCCATTACATGAATCTCACATTTTAAATATGGACACGTATTCGTAATGTGAAAGAAAATCAAGAAAGTTGTTAAGATGGATATAGGCCATTAAGTCTATGCACATCAATAATGCAAGTCATCACTCATAACATAGGCTATTAAGGTTTTGTACGTCGATAACGCAAATCATAATAGTCCATCACATTCCAGTTATACCATTGCTTTTAAAAGAGTATCAATGCATTTTTATGTATTTAAAATTGGTACTATTCTTTAAAAGTGAGGATACATGTCCCTAAATTAACAATCAATTTTATTTTTTATTTTTAGCTTTTGCCGCCGCCAACTAAATCGTTACACATCGCGCTTGTTGTTCTTCAAGGTGATACGTATTTAATAGCTGCAACAAATCAACTTATATTAAAGAGAAAGAAAAGTTGAGAAGTAAGATTCAAGAAACAAGAAACAAGAAACAAGATTGCGAGAGGTTTCATAGGTGTTCATAAGAAAATACAACAAAAATACAAAATCAACACTAATATTTTATATATAATAAAAGAAAAGAAATATAATAAAAGAATAAAAAGATAAAAATAAAACTTTGTGCTTAGGTTATAATGATAAAATATAGGAAAAATTATAAAAGTCCACGAGTTTAAAGCTTTATACTATAAAATCCAATTTTATACCACGAGATCCTCGGGACTTTTAAAATTCTTTTTTGTCCATTTATGATGTTAAAAAGACCGTTGAACCTAGTAATATAAAATACTTATGTAAATAACTTATGGATAAATAATTCTAAAATATAAAACAAAGGGGGGATTAAAGGAAACAAATTATAATTAATATGAATTATGTATACAAAATAAAAAATTTTCAAATTGAGTTTTTTTTTTTTAAATAAATAAATGGAACCCGAGTGTCCAAAATCTCCCTCAATACCAACCCGACCCTAGTAACTCACCCGGGTCTTTAGAATGCCCAACAGTCCCACCCGATCCCTAAAAAATGGGTCAATTGCACATACACCACCAGTTTTCCCCTTTTATACTTTTTAACCACCTTCCTTTACCTTACCGACTATTTTCCCTTTGTTTTATGATTTTATCCTCTTTAAAACCCTAATTTTCACCATTCATAGCTCTTTTTCTCTTCATTCCTTCTATCCATTCTATATATATACAAAATTCAAACGGATATAGAGATAAAGGAGCTGTTATATTTGTGTGTATATATATATATTTATATATATTTCGTTTTATATATATTCTGAAGATTTTTGGAAGAGCTGATGAATTCATGTGCACAGGTGAGTGTGAATTCCCGTTTTTTGTTTAGGATTTTGATTTTCCGTTCTATAATATTCTTTAATCTGTTTGTTTTTGGAAAAAATCGAGTAAAGAGTAAAAGGAGAACAAATTTTAAGCCTTTTTGTTCTCTGTTGTTGTTTGCTTCCTGAGAAAATTTGTAGCAATATCGAACTACTTTTTTGCTTTTTCTTTAGCAAAAGTTACATTGATCTTTATCTCTTGAAAGCCGAAAAGTTATTTCAAAATCCTAACCGAACAGTACTTAGAAGAATTAGCTTAATATTATTAAGTATGCTGGTGATTTTTGTTCTCGGCCCTTTTTTTGGCTGCTGAGAAAATTGAGAAAAAGAAAATTGAAGGTTTTTTCCAAAGTGTTTAGCTCATTAGAAAACGAAAATCTCAACCTAGCGCGGCCTAGCAATTGTGCTAGACGTAATTGAGCTGATTATGTCATTTTCTTTTTCTCTTTTTGAACGGAAACAACTGCAAACGGAAGGTTTGAAATTTAATGATCCTTCGGTTGGTTGCTAAGAAAAGGGATTAATTTGTGCTTGTTTGCCGAATTAGGTTCAATTGAGTAGATGATTGAAGATGGCATTGGTAACCCACCAGATGCAGGTAATTTAAGAGAACCATGATTAGAAATATGTTACGTATTTCTGTATATTACATAGAAACCAAGACTTTCGTGGTAAATATGCATGGTGAAATGCCTTTGTTTTGCCCATTCTTTCCAAATCTTGATCAAAAGCTGTTTTTATGTATTTGGATTTAGTAATTTCTGCATTTATGGAAAACTATAATCTATTGTCAGGATACAAGCTTACCCCAGCAATCCAAAGAAATGATGCTATGTAGTGTTAATGTTAGATGTATATGCTTGAGGAACTGAGGTAGTATGTGTGTGTGTGTGTGTTCCTAACTTGTTGGTTTTTCAGCTTACCACGTCAAACTTCTGAATATTTGTCAGATTCTGATTTCTTTGCCTTTGTTCATGCAATGCCTGTTTGAACCTTTCAGATTTTGTTATACCTTCTCTCACAAGCTCCCATGTTTTACATACATATATGTTTTTAATGCATAAGTATGTTCTTTGACTCACAGTTTTTTAGATTCAGATTTCAATATCTTTTCATAAATCTGAACTTTGTGTGGTTATTTATTGGATTTCAGGGTTCTTATGCTACTTTTCCTTCAAGGCCTCTCTCATGGACCAAAGGGTTTAAGCTGAAACAATATGTAACAACACTTCAGATGGTTGTGAGGACAGACAGGTGTTCCTCATTAAGGCGCAATGTTCGTTTAAGGTGCGTATTGTTGCTCTCATAGTTATCAGAACCAGACTGGCTGGGCCCAGCCGGTTCAATCAGTAAACCGGACCCTTCTCTAGGATTAAACCCATACTTAAAATTGTTTCAACCTGCGTGCACAGGCTGTCAAACTGGATATGGAACTTGTCTTGTCTATTTTAAAAATCAAACACAACCTGAAGCTGTTGGGACTCGAACTACAAACAATGGTCTAAAATAAGAAAGAATCCCAACCACTAGTCTAACTTCCTTTTTGGCTTAATTATTCCTAACTCTCTCTCTCTCTCTCTCTCTCTCTATATATATATATATATATATATATATATATATATATATATATATATATATAACCGTTTCTAAACACAAACACTCCTATAATTAATGCCAAATTCATTTAAAACAATATATTCTTTTTTTCATATTAAGCGGTCCGACCTATCAACCTACGGTTGAACTAATGACCCGATTACATCAATGCTCGGGTCTAGTAACTATGGCTGCTCTCTTTTGTTTTGCTGTTTGGTTTAAATTTAGGATAATTGCATTCATGATGGATTTGTGTCCTTTGGTGTGTATATATACTGATATACATATCTACATGAATACATACATATATATAGAGAAATCATCAAGTCAACATTTGTTGATTTAGCCAAAATCAGCGAACACTCGAATCGCCGTTAGATGTCTGCCATTTGAGTGATGATCTAGGCCACTTGAGTGATTGGATGATCATTTAAGTGTTTGCTCATTTTGGCTAAGTCCGCAAATGTTGACTAGATCATAACTCCACAGATATGATCTCAAGTAAGGATCGATCCTTAAACTTAATTTAAGGTCCACTCACCATTAGGATGAGTATTTTGAAAAACTGACCGTTGAATTAGATAATCTTCTTATGTATGTCATGTCTGCCAAAAATCATAGTAATCCAACGGTTGGTTTCAAAATACACACTGTTAAACAATTGTTACAACATCCAACGGTAAATACTGTTAGAGTGTTTCACAAACTGTATTTTGAAAACCGATAGTCGGATCATTGTGATTTTTGGCAAACATAACATACATAAGAAGATTATCTAATCCAACGGTCGGTTTTTCAAAATACCTATCTTGTGTTAGAAAATGGTGAGTGGACCTTAAATTAATTTAAGAACCGGTCCTTAAATGATCATTTCTGCATAACTCCATATGTGTGTGTGTTTGTGTATTCAACTTGCTAGGGTTTTTGGTTTTAGCACTCAAAGGTTCAATTGCCTCAAAATAGGATTTGGTAAGACCTTGGTGAATCTTGACAACAAAATTAAATAACACCTGATCATCTCTTGCCTAGGTAAGAGCCTATAAATATATATATTTTAAAAAAAAAAATTCTTATGTTTAACCATCCATCTTGGCTCATCCCTTGTCTCAATCTTGTCATGTGCCCAAATTATAGTTTGTTTTGTTGTTTTGTTGATATTTGTTTCAATACTTTATTATAGGATAATTAAAGATGAAAATGAAGGCTAAAGGGAATAATCTGTGTGATTCAGCGTGAATATCAATATATATGTGTGTGTGTGTGTGTGTGTGTGTGTGTGTGTGTGATCAATATTGTTGGAAACCAAACATATAAGTGAGTCCTATTGAACTAAAATATGGTTAAATGATGTAAAAGTTTGTCTTACCATTATTATTATAGGCTCAAGGCATGAAATGAGGTGTGTGTTTGGGCTAAAACTCCTAAAAGAGGAAATTGTTTTCAAAAAAAGTTAGAAAGCACATAGAAATCTTTATATAGATCAGGATAATATTAATTTGACCCATTTGCTTTCAGTTTTACAAAATCTAGAAATTCATTGTCATCAATCAAGGAGGCAACCCTCCGATAAGAAATATAGGATATCAAGGATTGCCTTTTTTATTTTTGATTATATCCTTAATTAATTTGTGTTTTTCTCCCTTTTCTTCTTCTTCTTATTCTTCTCTTCTATTTTCACTGTATTTTATTTTTATTTTTTTTTATAAAAGATTTGTATTTTTTTTTTTTCAGAAAGATGTTTTCTATATTTTTGACAAACAATTTTATTCTTTTTCCATATTCAAACTAAACAACTGTTTCCCAACCTGCCCACTGCACTTTTGATCTGGCTTCTTGTACAATGTCAATTTTTTTTTTTTTTTTTTACAAGGTTCTTGACATGTATGCAACTTCTCTTTTGAAGCATCTGTGCTACTTAGCATTGTAAGAGTATAAGAGTGTTCTTCTTGATAAAAAAAAGAAGGTATTTTGAGTGTTCTTTCTTTTTTTGTGTGTTGTGAGTGTTAAGTCTGCAACTTTTTATATGCATTATGATAGAGATGCTCACTGGGTGCTACACTAATAGTACCTTATTCTGATTATCCCGTGTTAGACTGCATTTATAGGGTGTTTGGACATTTCAGGAAATGAAATCATGCCCGTTGAGTTTTGCACAACATTTGAAACGAGTTAATCTTTTTTCATAGTAGAATTATGAATCAGTCTATTACGTTTTACAGGTGTGTTCAGTATTTTTTATTTTTATTTTTTTTGGATTTTAGGAAATGAGATTGTTTTTATTTTTTGTTATCATCTTTGACAATGACTCCAATTGCTTGTAGTCAGTTAATTTTGTCTTGCAATGATAGTGTTGTGAACGATGTTTCTTGCCTTTGAATGCTAAAGAAAACTGAATGGACTAATTTCATTTTCAAGGGATGTCCAATGCTTGCTTGAATTGTAATCTTATAAAAAATTTTCAATCATTTTCTCTTTAGTAAGAACTTTATTCCCATTTGCATGTATTTTAATTTTCTTTTTACATCCTTTTACTTTATATATTGAATAAATAAATTCAGATAACTTGTTTCCGCAGTGTAGGGACTCCTCGCATTCAAGGACCAAAAGGAAAACCTTTTAAAGTTTCAGCCTTTAAAGGTAGTGCCCAAAATGACGAATCAAAAGGCAGAGCAAATGGATCAAAGTCCTCCAAGAATTCTGTCAGACTTTCTTATATACCACAGGAGAGTGAAGAAACCATAACAGAATCTCCAAAGGTGCAGAATGTTCCACTTTCCTATACTTCTGAACCAAATGAGACCATTGCAGGTTCACAAGCAATACATAATTTATTCAAGAGATGGTTGACAATGTTGCGCACACAGTCACCAAATGAAGCTGTGGATGGGCTTTTAGGGGAACAACCATCTCAGAGGGAAATATCAAAATCTCACAATGGGACTCAAATTAAGAAAAGCAGGGAGATTCTAAAGGCGGTTTGGTGCTACTTTCTGGGTCTGGATGCAACGATAAAGATACCTGTGCTGATATTGTAAGTATAACAGTTTAAACTTGAAATTCTCTCTCTCTCTCTCTCTCTCTCTCTCGCACGCGCGTGCGCGCCCATGTTTGCGTGTGCACTCCCTAGTTTGCATGACTTTCAAGTGTCCTTTCCTGTCCACGATACTTTTAAATAGACCCTCTTTTCAAAATGTTTTTTTTTTTTTTAATGGAAAAAAGGGTAGACTTATGGATTGACGGGTTCCATTTCATTCTACCTCCACTAAATGATGCGAGTTTTCTGCTATGGTCAAGCTTTCAAAACCCAAAGCAGTTCTGTGATAAATGATGTTTCATTTTTTTTTATCCGTTGATGATTTAATGGAACCTGTTTATGATGCGACTTAAAATGTAAACTGGGTTTGAGCCATGCGTACAATCCAATCTCTCTAGCCTGTCAAACAAATGATATCTGGAAATTTGAATCACTACAATATTTTATAATTAAGAAGTGTGAATGAGAAAAAACAGCTAGAGTGAGGTCATCATCTTGAACTTGTAGTCCTAATGGTATTTTAAATTCAAATCAAAGAAATATGTTTCAATATCGATACATTGTGTTAAATGTGGATAAACAACATAAGCATCATCATCTCCCCAGTTTTTTGTCATTGGTGGCTTGGTTTCTTTCCCACCATTCCAATGTCTAAATTAATAATTGATTAAACATGAAACAACTTTTTTAACATTTGGTTTTTTAAATTTTTTCTATAATTTTGATCTTATGCACACATCTATACCATGCAGTATGCTATATAGCTTTGTTGCTTCTAATTGTTGTGTTTTATTTGCAGCATTCCCTGGTACCTAGCTGTTAATGTGGTTTATGGGCTGGAAGTGTCAAAGGAGTTGACTCCGTTGTGGGTTTTCGGTCCCCTGATTGTTGCTCTCTACATCAAGATGCTCCAGGGTCTATGTTCACTCTATGTCTTCAGCTTCAAGCAGACAGTTAAAGTAGTTAAGAATTTACCTGCCTACTACTCTGTGTCCTACAAGTATATTGCGCATGGTAAGCTTAAAGAAGATATAAGTGCTTGTTTCTGGCAACCCATGGTGGACATCAAGAATTTGGACTACAAAGAACTATCGAAAAGGAAGATGAAAGAACTGGAAGAGTGGACCGTGGAGAAGTACCAGGATTTTGTGGAATCAATATGGCCCCATTATTGCAGAACAATTAGGTTTCTAAAGAGAGCTAATCTCATCTAGATTTGGGAATTGTAATTTGAGGAAAGACTCGGTGAGAGCAAAGGTCGGAAACTGGAGAGTTTCTTCTAAAAAATGTTTTGAAAGGGTAGATATTTTTGAAACAGAGCCGGCAAACCCCATTTTGGACTGGGGTTCTTTTCAGTCTCTAGAGCAAGTCAAGGGTTCCAACAAGCAGAGAGAGATAGTTGATTTCTGTAATTTTTTTAAGGCAATATTTTTATTCTTGTATCAGTTTCCTTACTATTCTGTGTCTTTCTGTATCCAGTTGCTTCTTTATGTTGAGGTTCCATAATGGGATGGAATTGGTTCTAACTGTATTACCAAGTACTTAATGGGCATTTTGGCCGTTTTCTTATTTGTACTTTTCCTTTCTGTTATGGAGGTTGGTGCTCTCTCTGTGTGGGCAGATGGTATAATGGCTGAGAGTACCTCATTGTTGTGACAACTGACAAGAATAAACAGCCACGAACTACATCTATGAGCTGAGTTAAGATGGCCCATGAAGTTACAGTCACGACGGATGCTATTGACAGTGGGTAGGGTTAGTGAGTACAGGTTTAAGAGTTCAATGTGCATATAAAAAACTTGAATCTCATTGAATCTATCCATTGGAGGGTTTACATAGAAAACATAAATAAATATTGTGGAAATATATAAAAATGGAAATACAAAAAAAAGAAAATAAAAAGTAAATCAATTTTTAAAAAACATTTTTCCATCAATGATATTCTCCGTATGTGCTCTCATCATTGATTTTCTTTTTATTTATTTCCATAAATCCCTTCCTCAATGCCCTATCTTCATTTGTTTTCTCAATAGTGTGAAATTGTTGGAGATGCTTAATTAACTCTCTCTCTCTCACTGCCGCTCACTCATCATTGAAAGTTGTAGTTAGATTTTCAACAGCCTGTTAAGTCTTGTGCATGAATTTTTTTTTTTTTTTTCCGCTTTTTTTGAATGTCAAACAATAAAAATTTACTTTTTTTGAAGTTCTCTTAATTTATTTGAATGAATGAGTATTTTTGTGTTTTCATAAATTTAAACCTGAAACTCCTTTTCGAAACTATTCAATTAGAAGAGTGAAAATTCTTAGTTGCGTGAAAATTGTAGAAAAAGAAAAGAAATGAAAATTTTGGAATAATCCGAATAGAAAAAAATCTTTGGTGCTTGGAAGAAATTGTAGGAAAAGAATAATAAAAATTTTGCAGTATTTAGGACAATGAATGAGGTTGGTTTGTCCTAACTCGTAACACCCGCTTCAACTCGCAGCATAAAAGACAAAACAAAGAAGCGGCTCTTCTTTCGTTTCGCTCTTCCCTCGAACTCCAAAAACCCATACCTCAGAATCTCCGAACTACTCCATTTCCCCACCATTTTCCTATGGGTGTCTCTAATTTTCCTTCAAATCAAATGGGCTGTCGTTAAAATCAATCAAAATGCAGTGGTTGAGTCTCTGACCGATTGGGCTGGTGGGTTTTTATTGCCTTTAGAAAATGGCAGTAAGAAGTGGTTCTACTAAGTTTTCTTGCGTGGCCACCTCTCTTTCTTCTCCTTTTCAATCCACGAGAAGTCCCCAGGTTTGTCAAAGTTCCTCCGTTTAGTCGCTTGGAAAATGTTTACTCTCTGTTTTACGAAGAAAATTGCCTAGTCATGTTATGAATATGTGGGTTTAGGGTTTTTTTTATTTAGTTAAGGAAGTTTATTATGGTTGCTGAATCTGATTCTCAATATTTCTCTATTGCCTGTTGGTTCTGGAAGCGTTAGAGGGCTTTAGTTGGCCAATTTTTTTTTTAATGCTGCCTCTGATTGGTCACAAAGAATGCATATTGTTTCTCTGGTTTTTAGAAGTGAATACTATAAGATGATGCCATATTTAAGTTAATTCTAGACAAGAAGCTTTATCCCAACTATTGGGGGTTGGTTGGACAAATTATATTTTGACTGTGTCTAGGGCCATGTCTTCTTTGAAATTATAGTTCACCATGTTTTTTTCTTGCAATCTCTAATGGTGTTCTATTCGGCCTTCACCTAGTCCTTATAGTGCTTGCAAACTTTTAAAATAAAGCGTGCTTGTTTTAGTCTTCAAATTATATACATGTATGTGCATATTAATACACATATGTATATTCATATTCTTTAAGGGCGTGGCTTTTGGCTAGAGTTGTAACTGCTTGCAAAATTGCGAGATACAGTCAGATTGGATGAACTATCCTTAGCATAGATGAGCAACAAATGTGATCCAATACTCATATTTGAATTGAATTAAGGTAGTCATAATTGAATTAAGGTAGTCGTAATCAAAGGATAATTCTAATTAGATGTGACATATACACAACCCTTTTCTTTTATTACAAGTTTCTATTGATTGTCGGGGAGGGGTTTTGTACCTTCATTGTTTTTGAAAGAAAAGGGTTGGGGATATAGGAAATTGAAATGTTTTAATGTGTCAGTCCTTTTAGTTTATTACAGATCCAGTATGTGAGTAAGAGCTAAAGAGATTTTGAAATTTTATGTAATAGGAATTTTTTTTTTTTTTTGGCTTTGTCATTTTTCTTTGAATGATCAAGCCTTTACAAGGAAAAATTAGAAAGTGTGGTGTGGCCGTTCCTTTTTGTTTGTTGATTATCATATAGTACAAGATTAGTTGCTTATATTGTGCCACTTCTCTACCTTAGCCTTATGTATACCATGAATTGGGATCGTTTTGCATAAAAAACCGGAGGGTAAATTATGCCTTAACCATTAATCTGTAGGGCCAGGCAATCTCTTTAGTTTACAGCATACAATATGAATGATGTACTTGATATGCTACTAAATATAATATTCTCCTCAATCTCATGGTGTATCATTGACTTCTTGCTATTGCACTCTAATTCATCTAAGAATGTCAAAGAGGGTTCCCCATGAAGAAAGAAGCTCCATATCAATCTTCTGTTTCATAACTCCTATTATTTGATATTCAGCTTTGGCTATCTCAAGGATCATATGGCAGCCAGAAATATGATGTGCAGCAGCTGAGAAATGCTAAAGGTAGCTTTCCTAATTTGTTGGATAATTCCTAAATTTTATATCCTATATCGGGCTGCAATTTGGCTGGCCCAAAATCTCCCTGAAGGACTTAGCGAGTTTGATATGAATTATAGTGAAATGGGCTGCTGGACTTCAGTGGACTGTTGCTATAGGGTCTGAATTTTCCTTTTCAAATATGAATGTGGTGACTTGGTTGAGTGGCTTGCTTAAGGCTTTGAACTTTGCTGACTCTTAGCATTTACAATTTCCATATTAGTCAGTACTGCTCTCTAATGTCTTGTTTTTTTCTTCTGATATTGCAAGCAGTCAAGTCATTCCAGCTAAAACATGGAATGCTGAAATTAAAGGGAAGGATCCCAAAGAAGCAATGTGTTCTCTTTGCTAGTTCTGAATCTCAGTCATCCTACACTGAGGTTAAATCCGATGCTTCAGAGCGACAAAATCAGGACCCTTATACCGAAGATATCTCTCTCGTAAGCAGTTCATCTTTCCTTTTCGAGGGAACTGGTGGAAAACCAGGTTTAATCTCATTTTATAATCGTCCATATAAAAGAGACGATGAAATCCTCATCTCTGCCCCCCAGAGGAATCAAAACAACCTACTATGGTTTATTGGTCCCGCTGTCCTTGTAGCATCTTTCATTTTCCCCTCACTTTATCTGCGCAGAATACTCTCCACTGTCTTCGAGGATTCTCTTTTAACTGGTGAGCACACTCTCTTATGTTGACGCGGAGGTTTTGTTTTTCAATAGTCCTTTTTTTTTGGCCCTTTATCACAAGCAAAAATAAATTAGTGAATTAATTAGTAAACACATGAATAAAATTAACACAAGCATTTCAATAAGGAGAGTACAGGAGAGGTGACTCAATTGCAAGGCGCTTGGTCTACTGATTTTCCTGGTCATTCTGCTTTATTTCCTGTAGGGAATCTTTATATGATCTGGCTATGTATCACTTAGTCTGTGCTGCCTACTGCATTTTTTTGTTTCCCAATTTCAAGTGAGGACTGTTATAGGGGTTTCAATGGTCTCTGTTTCAAGTTAGGTACAACTGTACAATAGAAGGTGAAAATCAATACCTAAAAACTTAACGGAACGTGGGTGAGGGATACTTGAGACCTTGATGTATGCTGAAACTACCTATATGCTGATACAAAATAAGGAATCAATTGAAAGGGAAAGGTGGAATTTCTGCAGGGGAATGGTAACATCCAACAAGAACGTGAATGAAGTATTGGGATCTGGCTAATAATTTACGTAGTTCACAATAAAGAGGATTGACTAGTAATTTATGTAGTTGGGCCAAGTTTTGGCAATTGAGCAACTAGAAAGTCTGTAACTCCCGGGAATTGAAACTCTTAGCCAGTGACATACCCTTACAGACTGTGAAGTATTAAATTTGTTGGAACATGCCCTCTTGGGTTTCTTTGTCCTCTTTTATACTTCTGTATCATGTACTGCTTACTAAGCAGGGGCATTGGCATCACTGCTTTCTCTCAAAACAATCCATTGTTTTCTGTCTGCAGATTTCCTTATATTATTCTTTACAGAGGCTCTTTTCTACTGTGGTGTTGCGGTTTTTCTACTGCTAATAGACCATTTAAGGAGGCCTATTGAGCCACTTTCTTCTGCAAATAGTAATAGAATCCTTGTTCCTCATTTGGGGCACCGAATCTCTACTGTTGCTGCCTTGGTACTTAGTCTTATAATTCCTATGGTGACAATGGGTTTGGTATGGCCATGGACTGGCCCTGCAGCTTCTGCTACTCTTGCGCCATACCTGGTTGGCATTGTTGTCCAGTTTGCATTCGAGCAGTATGCGAAATATCTAAAGTCACCCTCATGGCCTGTCATTCCCATTATCTTTCAAGTAAGGACAATATTAACTTAGTTCTAATCAATTTTGTCTGAGCATCCTCCATTTGTTTTTGCATAATGTACAAAAGTTGAATTTCACCTTTTGTTATAGTTTTGTTATTTTATTATAGTTATATCATATACACTGTGCATCTCCACTTATTTGGGCTGTCTGATAGATAGATTTATTTAGATGGTTAAAATCATTTTTTGGTTCCATGGATCAACTAAAAAAGTCCAAATTGTTTCTGTTCTATAATCCCAATCTAGAATTATATGCTGTTGCTCCTTATGAAATCTATGACAGGGACAATGTGGACCTGAATTTATTTTTTAATTATATATATATATATATATATATATATATATATATATATACACAGAGGTGCTGTTATAAGGTGCACATGATGCAAGATGCATAAGGTGCCCTCCTCTACAGCCATCTGTGATTAAAATTTTTAAAAATTGACCGTTGGATTAGATACCCCTATAATGTATGTCATGTCTGCCAAAAATCACAGTGATCCAACGGTTGGTTTATGAGAAAACTGACTGCTAAAAAACTATGACTTTTTTGTTCTTTAAAATGTTATCATTTTTTAGCAGTCAGTTTTCTCAGAAACCAAATGTTGGATCACTGTGATTTTTGTGATTTTTGGCAGACATGACATACATTATAGGGGTATCTAATCCAACGGTCAGTTTTTAAAAATATTCATCACAGGTGGCTGTAGAGGAGGGCACCTGATGCAAGATGCATCAGGTGCACCTGATATTAGCAAGTCTGAAAAGGGTGGTAAAGGGTGCACCTTTTGTTATAGTGTTGTTATTTTATTATAGTTATATCATATACACTGTGCATCTCCACTTATTTGGGCTGTCTGATAGATAGATTTATTTAGATGGTTAAAATCATTTTTTGGTTCCATGGATCAACTAAAAAAGTCCAAATTGTTTCTGTTCTATAATCCCAGTCTAGAATTATATGCTGCTGCTCCTTATGAAATCTATGACAGGGACAATGTGGACCTGAATTTATTTTATATATATATATATATATATATATATATATATATCTATTTGTGCAGAAAAATTAAAGAGGCACTTAATACTTTGCAGGTTTATAGATTGCACCAACTGAATAGAGCAGCACAACTGGTGACAGCGCTGTCATTTACAGTGAGAGGAGCTGAGATGACCACACACAACTTGGCAATAACCAGTTCATTAGGCACACTTTTGAATGTCCTTCAATTCCTTGGGGTCATCTGCATTTGGTCACTCTCGAGCTTCCTCATGAAGTTTTTCCCTTCTACCACCATGATTGAGAAGTGAGGCATGAATTTCATGAAAAGGGTGGTAAAATTCTTATCTCACTCAGTGGGGAGAATACTTCACTTGTTCTCATTTCAGGCAGTTTAATAAATCTGGAGGGTCCCAATTTTTTGTGGTGGGGTTGCATGGTCGACTTGGTTCTGGTTTGGCGGAAATCTGAATATGTATTGGGTATCGAAACATTCAACTTGTCCAAAGACATTAAAAGGTCATTGCAGGATTGAGTGAATGAAGATTCAAGCTGATGGACAGACCAAGAGTCGGTGATAATTTGCCGCACTGCTATTTTTTGTAAGTTTTTGTTTGCTGGGACCTAGTTTCTAACCCTATAATTGGTATGCCGGACATTATTTAATCTATCAAATTTGCATTTTTTTTTTGGGTTACTGTATATTGATGAATTGTTGCTTTAGATTGTTCATTTTTGCAACCCCGTGCTGCTAATATTATTTAGAGTGGAGAGAGAGATTTAGCTTCTGTGCTCTTTTTGTTGCGCATGTTGTGATCGTCAGTTTTGCCATGGAAAGAATTCCAATTTCAAGTCTTGAATGCCATTGTTACTCTAATGAATAGAAAATCAATACAAATATTATTTTTCTTCTTAATTGTGCCCCCCCCACCCCTCCCCGAGAAAGAAAAAAGAATTTTTTGTTTTGTTTTGTTTTGTTTAGTAGCAGTTACGAAGGATGCTCTTTCTGCTCTGTAGAGGGTGAGAAGGATCCTTGGTAGCTTCTTTGATAACTTGATTAACAGCTTACAGTAGACATTGAAGATGGTATCCTTAAATGAGGTTCCTTTTCAAAATACAAGGTGCCCCATGAGTTTGCTAGGAGTTTAGGACACGTACACATGCTTGCGCGCGCACACAGAGCCTTAACTCTCCCTCCTTCCGGGACAGTGTTGATTGCGGCTGGGTCTACCATGCCAGGACATCCCTTGGCATTCGAATGGTCCAGCCGGTGTCTGAAATGCAAACCCAATGGTTGCAGCAGGATGGTCTTATGTTCCTTTCGGCCCGTGTCACCAATGGATAGAGCTACCGACTTTGAAGATAGGGTGCTAAGCGAAACTACGGTCAACTTGCGGAGGCTTTAAAGTCTTAATTGGCATTGTAGATGCAAACCGCGTTGACGGAACGAGGGACGGATGGCGTGGGCCTCGTTAAAGTCTTGCATACAACATTCCTTGAATTTTGACATAATTTCAAAAATGACATTGTTGAAGAATTACATTTAAGTAAAAGAAGTTGATCATTTTGACGCCACATATATTTGTCATATTTGGGAGACAAATATTGCTTCTTGTGAAGTAAAAGTCTTGAATTTAAAATTTCAAACCTTAATACAATGGATTTAAAATAGAAAAGAGAGTAATAATTCAAGGATCAAATTACACTCTCTTTAAGAAATCCAAAAACGAAGAAAACGGTCCACTTGACCGAGTTACAAAATTTCAGTTAGGAGAGATTTTCTTTTTATTTCCCTAATATTTTTTTGAGATTGAAATAGAGCAAAAAATAAAATAAAATAAAATAAAAAAATTGAAGTAGGGTAGTTTTGTAAATACGCAGTTGAACTAGGGTCATTAAGGAAAAGGTGCACCCAACCAAATTACAAGGACCTTTATGCTGTGTTTGGTAGGAGGGAAAAGTGGGAGGAGGGAAAGGGGAGGAGGGAAAAGTGGAGGGAAGTGTAAATTTGGGTGTGTTTGGTATGGGGGGAAGGGAAAAGGGGAGGGAAATGTGGAAGGAAAAGGGGAGGGATTTTGAGCCTCTTCTCATCCGCCCAAAGTTGGGCGGAAAAGTGGAGGGATTTATGTTTTATGGGGTGAAATGACTTTTTTGCCCTTTAAACATTTTGAAAACCCACAATTGCCCCCCTTTATTCTCCAAGCAAGCACCTATACATATATGTATATGAAAACCCACAAGCCCCTTTATTCTCCAAGCAAGCACCTATACATATATGCCCACGCCCACTGTTTTATATATATATATACACACACACATGTGCGCGCGCACACGTGAAGGCTTCCAAATTATTTTTAATATTTTTATAAATTATTAAAAGCATTTAAAATATATTTGAATATGAGAGGATAAAATTGTAATTCAATACAATATATCATTTCCCTCCCCCTTGTTTACCAAACACATGGAAGGAAGGAAACCACTTTTCCATCCATCATACCAAACACACAGGAAGGAAAAATGGTTTCCCTCCCCTGAGGAAGGAAAGCCCATCCCTCCTATTTTCCTTCCTTCCACTTTTCCATCCCTCCTACCAAACGGAGCATTAAAGTTTCAACCGTAATCATCCAACAACTCTCAATCAAATCTTCTAAAAGAGACAGCGACCAAAAATTCAAACTTCAAAGTCGCATAATTCAGCTCTGATGATGGCATTGACACGGAACTAAAGAACCCAATTCTCAATTCCTTCTATCCTCTTCCAGACTCCTGACGAAAACAGAGTCATCCATTTTTCTCTCCTTTCCTTTTCTCTCTCGTTTTTTTTTTTTTCCACATATCACATAATCAAATGAAGAAGATTAAAAAAATCAGGCTGAAATTCATGCTCCTGGGTCTCTCCAGATTAGTAAATTAGTCATTGGTCCATTAGTTGTGCGGAAATAGTAGGGTCCTGTAAAGAAATTCTTTGCCTTTACTGTACTGGTCTTGAAAGATAGGCCTTTCGTGTTTTATATTTCAACCTGAAACATTGTTTCAAATGGGTGGTATGCGTGTTGATAGAAACTTATTATGGCATTGGTTGACTTACATGAGGGTTTAACTCATATGGGTTATTGCTAGATTGAAGTTTTTTACTTTCAAAATGGATTTCTGGCTCTTTGATTTTGTGTGATTTTAGGTGGCATAGTATCATAAGCTTTATATGGGTGTTCTCAGATCTTTGTAAATTTTCAGATTTCTCAAGAACAAAGTAGACCTTGTTGTGATTAAAACATGGGTTTTTCAGGATTCATCAAGGGGGTTGTTCTTATATTGATGGCATCAAGCTTTGTTGGGACTTTAATGGCTGACCCTAGAACAAGTGTAGCTGGTTTTGTGTGCAATTCATCAGCAGCTGTTTCTGGTGCTATTCTTGCTGATAACTTTGTTCCTGCAATGTCTAATCTGAGCTCTCTGATTAACCAAAATGGGTTTGGGACCACTGTTGTTGGTGAAGGCCCAAATGCTGTGTTTGGACTATCTCAATGCTATAAAGACCTTAGCTCTATTGACTGCAGGCTTTGCTTCTCTGAAATTCGGTCAATTCTTCCCAAGTGTTATCCCAAAACAGGAGGAAGATTTTTCCTTGATGGGTGCTTTGGGCGCTATGAGAACTTCTCGTTCTTCAATCAGGGAACGGATTCAGAAAATTTAAAGAACTGTTCTTCTAGTAAAAATGATACTCAACCTGATAAATTTAGCGAAGTATTGAGAAAAGTTATTGGGAGTGTGAGTTTGGCAGCTCAAACAAGTAAGGGGTTTGCTGTGGCATCAGAATCCATTTCCAATTTGACATTGCATGCTCTTGCTCAATGTTGGGAGAGCTTGGATGAGAAGGCTTGCAATTCTTGCATCCAAGCCGCTGCTTCTTCGATCATGTCTTGTTCTCCATCTGTTGAAGGCCGGTCTCTCATTGCCGGCTGTTACATGAGATATTCAACGGAGGTTTTCTGGAATGTAAACTCCACTACGGATTCATCAGGTGACATCCCAAACTTTTTATTCTGCACTGTTTAAAGCATGATCGAAGAAACATTGTTTGTTAATATAAACTTATAGTTACTTTAATCAAATAATTAGATTGTTTCTGAGAAGTGTCTATCAA
Source organism: Hamamelis virginiana (assembly GCA_017140935.1). NCBI lineage: Eukaryota > Viridiplantae > Streptophyta > Magnoliopsida > Saxifragales > Hamamelidaceae > Hamamelis > Hamamelis virginiana. The sequence continues at coordinate 6,292,190 of JAESVK010001301.1, forward strand.
AATCTACTCTTCTGTAGGTTTTCGGGTATTTTACTATTTTACACCCACAAGAAATCTAAATGGGGAAACAAAGAACAAGAATGAAAAAAAATTTATACTTGTATGATCATAGTCAAGTGAAATATTTGGATGTTCATTCTATTAGAATTTCTCTGATTCCAAGACCAAGATCTTTACTAGGGTTGCTTCATGTGGAATTACTTTGTGAAGTGAAGAATTATAAAATGCTTTCCCTCGGATATAGGCCTACGTTACAGTATAAAATCAGGGTTTTCGAGCTCAGAGGTGGGGGGTTTTCCTCACTCTTTTGGGTCTTGGGCATGAGGCTAGTTACTCTTTGTTATGAAAGATTGGTTCTTAGCAAGAGTTTTTGTCATGGCTTTTAAGGTTGGGCCATGGGAATTTGGCAGTGGCCCTCATTGGTATGGCTTATATAAGAGTGGCTCTCAAGAATTTGGCAAAAGCTCTTGTTAGATGACATTTATTTTGGAACTAAAAGATTTAGATTTCAGGGTCAGTTTTTTAATGAGTTCCAGGATTGTGCTCTCTATGTAGTTGCTTTGGGTAGTTTGTGTTCGCAATTTAGTAGCCATTGTTTCCATTATAGTGACATTCTTTGATGCTCTTCGCTTGTGGATGTAGTCATATTGAGGGTGAACCATGTAAATTCCTTGGGTTGTGTTGTCTTCTTTCTTCTTATTTATATTTTCTATAAAACTTTCACTTGCCACTCATGCAGGTATTTTTTTTTTCCTTTAAAACAACACATTCACTATTTCCACTTCCCATGATAAAGTTCATTAAACTAATATCACTTCTTATCACAGTGTCTTAATTATAGACATAAAGAGTTTAATAGGGAATAAGCAGATGTTGATACACAGCATGATAATCAAGATTTGAATAACATAGAAGAAATTGATGAGAGTGGTATAAACAAAGATTGAAAAAAAAAAAGAAGAGAGAGGGAAAAACAGAGATTTGAGTACAACATTGTAGCCGAACCCAAAACCAGGAAGAAACATATCAAGTTATAACTCCAGGGAACTAATAATCTACAATGTGGAAATAAGAGATCCTAGAAATGAAAACTAATAAGAGGAATCCAAGCCCAAGGTTTATAGGCAGAATTATGTAACATTTCTGCTTCAAACAAAGTGGTAACTACGGCATGGTTCTAAAAGAAAGTCATATAATACAGTAATGATTTCTGTCCTCTCTTTGTTATTCTAATTGATGACTTTTATGATTAGCCCACTTATAATGAAAGAAATATTGTGTGCAGGGAAACATAAGAGATTATGGATCATATTGGGTTCATGTTTTGGTGGACTCCTAGTGTTGATTGTGATTGGCTTATTGAAAGCTAAGAGATACTTAGGCAGGTCATATAGTAAATCTTTAAAAGGTGAGCATAGTAGAAAGAATTTTGATTATATTTCCAAATTTGAAATGCAATTTCCTGCAAACAAGAAATTCCATTTAATTCACTTCTTTTGCAGACTCATATGGATCAGAGTTATCAGCTGCCATTTCTCATTCTAGACTAAATTTTAGATACCAGGAGTTGAGAAGGGCTACAAACAATTTTGATTTGTCAAACAAGCTTGGGCAAGGCAGTTATGGATCTGTCTACAAGGTAGGACAAAACTAACACCTGAAAGTTGGTTATTGAATTAATTGTATAATTCTTTGATTTTCTGCATATGTTGCCATAGGGTGTTCTGCCTGATGGAAGAGAAGTTGCAGTAAAGCGGTTGTTTCTAAATACAAGACAATGGGTTGATCAGTTTTTCAATGAAGTGAATTTGATCAACCAGGTTAGGCACAAAAATCTAGTGAAGTTGCTGGGTTGCAGCGTGGATGGCCCTGAGAGCTTGCTTGTTTACGAGTACTATGTCAACAAGAGCTTGGATAATTTTATATTCGGTACATTTAATGAAAACTCTCCTCCAGACAATTCCCTTTTCTGTTGTTAATTTGAATTTTTAAGTAACTTGTATTTTGAAGATATTTCAAGAAGGAATGATTTCTAACAGAGCCTTTATAATGTTCTTCTCAATTAGTTTTCTCTAGGGGTTTCTAAATCATGTTTAAGTTCAATAAACTATAGATTTTCATGGGGAAAAGAATTCCTTAAGCCTCTGTTTGGAACTTGAAAAAGTTGAGGGAAAGGAAAGAAAAAATAGTGAAAATACTTTCAAAGGAATTGATTTCTAAGTAAATTTCAATATTTTCCTTTCCTTTCCCCTCATTCTTTCTAAGATCCAAATGGAGTCTAAAGAAGCAGGTGGTGCTTGCTTTTTAGAAGAAGAAAAGTTTATAAGGTCATTTTTGGAGGTTTAAAGAGAAGCATTCAGTTAATAGTGACAGACCCAGTACAGTCCTACATCATATCACTTGTGTTATTATGTTTGATGATTTTTAACTTTCATTTCAATTGTATTATTTCTTAATTTGGTTCTAATTATTTGAAACAGATAAAAATCGAGCCAAGCTTTTAGACTGGCAGAAGAGGATTGATATCATTCAAGGGATGGCGGAGGGCCTCTCTTACCTCCATGAGGAGTCTGAAATCCGAATAATCCATAGAGATATAAAAGCAAGTAATATTCTTTTAGATGACAAACTTAAACCCAAGATAACTGACTTTGGCCTTGCAAGATCTTTCGCCGAGGACCAAACTCATCTTAGCACTGGAATAGCTGGAACCCTGTAAGAGCTTGATAACTCAATTCAAGATTTCTTTGTACATTCCAGACATCTGTCTTTCTATATTTTGTTATGTCTTCCAAAGATATAGGATTCAATGATTTTGCTGCTTCTTTTTTCCCTCTCTTGTATTATCTGCCAATACTTGGATGAGATTTGTTTAAGTTGTGATCGTAATTCCCAGCTGGCCAGTTAGATTTGTTTTAAAACTCAAATTTCATCAGTTCAACTTGGACATCACATTGAAATGATTTCATTCCATCTTATCTTAAATAGCAGTAGAAATGAGTCTATTTGTTGTTGTCCATAATGTTTGAAGTTCATTTACTTTGCTGCAAGCATGGGATCATACTTACTGATTGAAAAATTGATGTTTTTTCAAATTTTTCAGTAGCACCTTTTGTGTGCAATGACTTTTTCTTTTTCTTTTTGATGACTCTGTTTCAAAACTCAAAGCGAGCCTTAGAGTGTTATGGGAAAAAATGGAATGATTTCATCTCCATATGGTGACCTTATTTCTCTTTTTGGATTGTTCGATATTTGAAATATATGTTTTTAGATCCCTAGACTAAAAATGAAAGTGGTGCAGAGGATATATGGCTCCCGAGTATGTTGTACATGGGCATCTAACGGAGAAAGCTGACGTATATAGCTTTGGAGTAGTGATACTTGAAATCATGACTGGCCAGAGGTGCAACAATGGCATTGGAGCAAAACCCGGACAAATTTTCTTAGCAAAGGTATTGTTGTTTTTACCAGGAAATAATAGAATATATTAGAATTTTCTTCAGCAATGCAACATCTTGTTTTTACAAGGCTAATCAGCTAGTACCCTTTTTCTGAATCCAGGTATGGAGTCATTATAATGCTAAAACTATCAACAAAATAATAGATAGAAGTTTCTATGAGGAAGCAATGGATGATGAGATCTTGCATGTGGTTCATGTGGGATTACTGTGCACGCAAGCTACACCTAGTTATCGCCCCACAATGGCAAAAGTTGTGGAATTGCTGAGAAATAACAGGGATCAAGGAGAGATTTTTCCCACAGAACCACCATTTTTAGATGTTTTAGTAACTGAAAGCCAGGAAGAAGGTGAAGGTTCACATTTGCTATCTACTGCCTCTGCTCTAAGCCTTTCAGGGTCATCATCAGGAAGTCTATTCTATGGAAGATGACCTGGAGGGTGTGAGGATATCACGTATAGTATTCATAAATACTGAAATATATTTAACAACTGGTGTATCAAATAGTCCCACACTGTCCTTATGTTGGTCCTTATGTTGGTAAGTGCCCACTAAACCAACTCTTTTCCCTTCCCTTTAACACACCCATAGTTATTATTGTTGGGACTGAGGCTTTGTTGAGTTGAGTTGAGAGCTTTACTCATTACTTTCTTCTGCATATTAAGTGGTTGTTTTCATTGTATAGACATGTTTACAAGTTGGATTCGATGGTTAATGTAACTGCACTCCTTTATGGGCTTGTTGCATGGTTATTCAGGAGCTTTTCAATTAAAGCCATTGTAAGATAAACAATTAGAATTTATTAAATTATATAGAAGAATGCTAGCATGAGGTCTCGAACCGGGACATAAAAATACAAACCCAACCCCTCTTACCACCTGCACCAGCCACAGGTGGTGTTTCAAGCTTTCCTAGGGGCTGCTTGAAATTGAAATTAACATTGCATTGACTTGAGTGAAATTTATGCTAAATGGTGGTTCTGGGGATCTTTGAGATAAGGGAAGGTATGTGCATCCTTTTGACCTTTTTATCATTTATGTGCATTGACCTTTCACTGGCCTTTTTGATCTCTTTGATGAGTGACACTTCCACTTCCATTCAAAATATGAGAAGAATGAATCCCTTGTTCTTAAGTGTTTAATGTCCTGAACTGTAATAATTTTATGCTTCCTAGAAGCAGCCCTCCATGAATATGGATTGCAACCATCTGAAGTTGCTCTTCGCTGACCCCATTGTTGAGCTTGAACACTATAAATTCCTTCATGGTGCTCTGAATCTAGACCCCTCGAAACTAGGAGTAGCTAGAGTCGGAGTAGTATTAGTTTGAACATTAACACAAGTAATTCTAACTATCTAAGGCCTATTCTCCCTAGTACTATTGCGCCGAGGCCTAACAACATTTGACAGAGACCCCACCATCATCGATGATCCTTTTGTCAAGAAGCCATCTATCATTCCTCAAGTGGTCCCCCAAATCCGAAGTTGAACCAATACTTTTGTAAACCAAGAGATTGCAACCAAATTTCCAATTCAATCCCAAAATTTACCCATCTTATTCATTACATGTTTCCAAAATTTCCTGTCCATATTCTATTATTTCTGAATTATTAACAAATATTATGAGCAGTGCCAAAAAAAATTAAACAAAATCTAAAAATTCCTGAAGTTTTTGAATAATTTGTACAATGTGTCGACATCCTTCTTAATGCTCAAAATATGCAACAATTTTCTCTCTGAGTCTTACTTTTATTCATTTTGTAACTCTATAAATTAATCAACCAAAAGGGAGGAATGATGAAGCAAGTAGATCTGCTTGACCAAATAAAGAGAGGCTATTTTTAAATTCTGTTTGATATAACTTTTGGTGGTTAAAGGCATAAAGAAGCATTAAAAAAGAGTTGGCTACCAAAACTACAAGATTATAGGCAAAGTTAGCGAATCAAAGTCAACGTCGTATGGTCTAACCAGCCAAAGGTTTTAGATTAACATAATAAAGTCATATTCTATAACTGAGTCCTTTTTGTTAAACTGTTTGATTAAGGGATGTTTATACTCGTACTGTTATCGCTGAACATGTTATCTCTGATTTCAAAGAAATCAATTTTTCTCGACATAGATGCTTTCTTTATTCATGACACAAGATTCACCAGATATATAAGAAGTTCCTTATAAAATATAAATTTGTAACTCTATTATTGATTACTATTATAATCATCATAATTTATTATTTTTAACATCTTAAAATCTCCAATAATGAACCTTCTCCTTTGGCCTTATGTTTGCTCTTTCTTCCTCAAATTTTAAAGTATTTTAAACTCAACCATCCTTTAATTTAAATTTAAATTTCAGAGTAGGTGGTATTTTGGTAACACTCTTTCCCATACTTCAAGTGAGACAGAGAAAATTCACCATAAAATGATGCATGTGTTGTAAAGAGCTTGGCTAACAACAATTTTATAAGATGTAAGATGTCTTTTCTTATCCAAAGAAGTTAAAAAGGTAGAAACAAAGAGAATGTCAAAAGTATATTTGACAAATCCAAATTTATTAGTATAAGGGGAAAAAAAGATAAGAACATATCTTGAGCATAAGGATTTGCACACAAGAGACATTGTGCCAATATGTTACATGTGGGTGTGTGGGGCAGGAAAAGCAAAAGGTAAATAAGCAATTGGGGTAACATGGTCCCCAAAAGTAAGTGTTTTGTTTCCTTGTCTAGGGATTTTGATGGGACAAACCTTAATGGGTTTTCATCCATATTGATTGTTTCTTCTTAAATCCTGAGAACCTAAGAAAAGATGAAAGATATAAAGTTACCACTGAAAGCTAAATAGATACATGTCTCTGTCACAGAAAATCCAGTTGTGAAGCAAACTTCTTTGTCCTCATTTGTTTGGGTTCTTTTTTAGCAGGAATCTTCTCCATTACTGAGGCAAAATTCTCTCTTTCTTTTCTAAATTTTTAATTAGACCTAGTTGGGCTAATGCAGTATCTCTTGAATGTAAAACACCAAACCCTCACATGGTCTTTGGCTGTATTCTGGATTTGAGCATAATTGATGAAGCTGGTCTCCACTGTGACATTGATTAAGTGTGGTTGTTTTGCTCTTCTGTTTCTTTCCTGTATTTTACTTTGGTATTAGGTGGGTTTAGGTTGAGAGAGAGAGAGAGAGAGGAGATTTGATGTTTGACTCTTCAACCCATAAGATTGAAGACAGGATTATAATGAAATTAAAAAGGAAGAATATAGTGAAAGGCTGAGATGTCAAGACAAACAAACTGAAGAAAATATATATTTAGCTACATAAAATCAAATCAAGTCTAGCTATTCAATCAATGATCAATCTCTTAAATGGGTGACACTGTGATAGGATCCTGACACATGACATGAACCGTACCATGTGCATGGTTATCATCCTTGATACTCCTGTGGAGCATTTTGTAACCTCAATAACATAATGGTTTTGCACCTATTTAGTTGACAATGGTGGAAGTTAAATTGACCACTTCTCTTAAAAAGTCAAACATCCTTAATCTTTTAGATCTGATAGAAATTTACAGAATTCGATCTTCTAAACATAACTTGGAAATAAAGTATAATATAGCAGACATTTTATTCTGAAAACAACATCAAGTAGAGTGCTAGAAAGAGAGAGCCCCACTTCTTGATATTTCTATTAGGAACAAGTGGGTTTCTCTCTTGGCTTTTTGCTCTTCTTTCAGAGGTGCCCATCACACTCTCTCTTATCTCCACACACTTCCCCATCTCACAAGCTACCAAAGCATGCTACAATATTCCAAAATTGAATGCGAAAGAAAATATGAAAAACACCTTACTCTTTAACAAAACTGAAAAAGGTGAAAGGGGATTGGAACCCCTTAAAACAATATGGGTATAAAGTTTTATCATTTTTTAATACATTGAAATAAATTTTCTTTACAAACTGATTATGCAGGCCTACTTCAATTAAACTATTTAAACTCTAGGCGTCCATTGTTTTCAACAGTTTAAACCTGTGTTATTTCTCATTCAAATTTCCTCCTTAAATTTGTATTCCATCTATTATATATCCTAGTGTTTTCCTAATTATGTTGAGCTTCAGCTTGTTTTGCTTGTTCTTTCTTTCTGTTTTAACTCGCAATTAGGCTCTCCGGATGGCAATACTGTAGACCTTTCTATTCGGGTATCTGATACTTTGATTCGAAATTGATCTTGGTCATAACTTCCAAAATGGGTAGCACTCAAATGTGTCATTTGATGCTGTTCTTCACTGTACTTAGTGCTGCTCTTGCTGCTGTTACTCTTGGGGATAATTCAACAGATTCCTACTGGCTTCTGAGAATTAAATCAGAACTCATTGATCCAGCAGGAGTTCTTGAGAGCTGGTCTTCGAAAGCTAATATCTGTAGCTGGAGTGGACTGACCTGTTCTGATTATCAAACCCATGTTGTGGCTCTGAACTTATCTGGGTCAGGACTATCGGGTTTAATCTCGCCTGAATTTTCTCACCTCACTTCACTTCAAACTCTTGATTTGTCTTTGAATTCCCTCTCTGGCTCAATTCCTCCTGAGCTGGGACTGCTTCAAAATCTAAGGGAGCTGCTCTTATATTCAAATTCTCTCTCTGGTAAGATTCCTATTGAGATTGGTCTTTTGAAAAAGTTGCAAGTTCTAAGAATAGGAGACAACATGTTAACCGGAGAAATTACACCAAATCTTGGTAACTTGACTGAGTTGAGGGTGTTTGCTCTTGCTTATTGCCAATTAAATGGAAGTATTCCACTTGAAATTGGCAATTTGAAGAATCTGAAATCTCTTGATTTGCAGCAGAACAGTCTCAGTGGCCCCATACCAGAAGAGATTCATGGCTGCAAAGAGCTTCAAAATTTTGCAGCATCAAACAATTTGCTCACAGGAGAAATCCCAGCTTCAATGGGGAAGCTCGTGTCGCTGCAGATTCTGAACTTGGCCAATAACACCCTTTCTGGAACAATTCCTATCGACTTGGGCCATCTCTCTTATTTGAAGTACTTGAATTTGCTTGGGAATAGATTGAATGGAGAAATTCCTATGGAGTTAAATCAGTTGGATCAGCTTGAGAAGCTTGACTTATCAAGAAATAACCTCTCAGGAACTATAAGCCTCCTCAACACAAAATTGAAAAATCTCGAGGTCCTCGTTCTGTCTGATAATCTTTTGACAGGCAGCATTCCAAGCAGCCTCTGCATCAGCAATTCAAATTTGCAAATGCTTGTTCTGGCTCGAAATAAGCTCTCGGGCAACTTTCCATTGGACCTGCTGAACTGTTCCTCACTCCAACAATTAGACCTTTCTGATAACAGCTTTGAAGGAGAAATACCACCTGGCCTAGACAAACTACAGAACCTCACAGATCTCCAACTCAACAACAACAGCTTTACTGGAATTCTACCTCCCGATATTGGAAATATGAGTAACTTGGAAAGGCTTATTTTGTTCGATAACCTTATCACAGGTAGGATTCCAGTGGAACTCGGGAAGCTACAGAGGTTAAGTGTCCTCTACCTCTATGATAACCAAATCTCAGGAACTATACCAAGAGAGTTAACAAACTGCTCGAGCTTAACAGAGATCGATTTTTTCGGGAACCATTTTACAGGTTTCATTCCTGCAACAATTGGGAAGCTCAAAAATCTGGTTGTGCTTCAACTGAGGCAGAATGATCTTTCGGGTCCAATCCCACCAAGCTTAGGCTACTGCAAAAGTCTTCGGTTATTGGCATTGGCTGATAACAAACTCTCAGGAACATTGCCACCCACATTCAGATTCCTTTCAGAGTTGAGCCTAATTACTCTTTACAACAATTCATTTAAAGGTCCTCTGCCTGAATCTCTCTACCTTCTAAAAAATCTCAAAATTATTAACTTCTCTCACAACAAGTTTAGTGGAAGCATCTTTCCTCTCTCTGGTTCAAATTCTCTGACCGTCTTTGACTTAACCAACAACAGTTTCTCAGGTCCAATTCCTCCTAGATTAGCCATGTCAAAAAATCTGACCCGTCTCCGCCTTGGACACAATCTTCTAACTGGTGACATCCCTTCTGAGTTAGGCCAACTCACAGAGCTCAATTTTCTTGATTTATCATCCAACAATCTCGCAGGAGAAGTGGCTCCTGAACTCTCAAACTGCAAAAATATTGATCATCTCTTACTCAATAATAACCAAATTACAGGCACTATTCCTCCTTGGTTAGGAAGCTTACAAAAACTTGGCGAACTAGACCTCTCATCCAATAACTTCCATGGAACAATACATGCAGAGCTTGGAAACTGTTCAAGATTACTGAAACTTTCTCTCCACAGCAACAATCTCTCAGGTGACATCCCGTTGGAAATTGGAAATCTCACTTCTCTCAATGTCCTTAATCTGCAAAGAAACAACCTTTCTGGGCATCTTCCTTCTACAATTCAGCAGTGTAAGAAGCTCTATGAATTGAGGCTCTCTGAGAACTTATTGATGGGCTCAATACCATCAGAGTTAGGGAGAATTACTGAATTACAAGTAATCTTGGATTTGAGCAAAAATCTCTTTTCTGGTGAGATCCCTTCCTCTCTTGGAAATCTCATGAAGTTAGAGAGATTGAACCTCTCTTTCAATCAACTCCAAGGAGAGATTCCTCCTTCACTTGGAAAATTGACCAGCCTCCACATGCTTAACCTCTCAAATAATCATCTTCAAGGCCAACTTCCCTATACTTTTTCTGGATTCCCACTCAGCTCATTCATGGGTAATGACAAGCTATGCGGCCCACCATTAGTATCGTGCACAGAATCAGCGGGTCAGGGGAAAAAGTGGCTGTCAAACACGGCTGTTGCAGGCATAATAGTGGCCATTGTCTTCACTTCTACAGTTATATGCTTGGTGATGCTTTATACCATGCTAAGAATCTGGTTGGATTGGAGAAAAGTTTTGATTTCAAGCTCAGATAATGGCAGAACAGACCATAAAAAAGAAGAGGAGAAATGGGTCCATGAAGCCGAAATGAAAAGGAATGGTGAGTACTGGAATGTGAACACCATGGCACTGGTTCCTTCACAAGATAAGCAAAATTCTACAGCATGCCTTTTTCACCTCAAATTACCAACAGAAACCATGGAGAATACCTTGGTCTGAGAAGATGTCTTTATTCATTTTCCTTTTCTTCTTTGTTGGGGTTTTTGGTTTTGTATAATTTTTTTGTCTACAACTTATTTTTACTTTCTGTTTTGCATAGTGGATGTGTTAGAAAGCTCCATATTGTGATCTCAATTGTCAAGAAACAGTTCAAAAATTTGGAGAGTTCTGACTGTATAAAAAACATGCACTTTGGGTTGAATTCCGTTTGTGTTTATTAGAAAAAATTTTCGTGGCCAATAAATGATTTTGCATGAGTTTCCCATTGCTCTCTATACACTCATATGGGGTTGGACTTAATCCCAAACTTCCCATGTAGGAAAAATATATCATTTTGTTGCTGTCAAGCCTGACTCATAAATCATAGGGGCTGTTTGGCAAACCTGAAAATATGGCCAGTTGAAAATGAGTTTGATTGGTTTTCCTCTTAACACTGTTTAGTAAGCCTTTTTTCTTTTCTTTTTCTATTTTTAAAAAAATTTGTTCAGCCTTGTACAGAAAAGAAGGTATAAGCATTGGAATCCGAGCTTGTTTTAGTGATTTACGTCTCTTCCTTTGTGGGATGATTTTATGGGTTCTGTTCCTCATGGAAAAGTATTGTCCCATTTAGCATTTTCCTTCCCCCACTATCAACCAACCACCAACTCTATTGATGTATTTCATCTCGTCAAAAAAAAAATAAAAATCAAATCAACTTAAAACCAAATAGTACTAAGAGGTTGGACCTAGTTTAATTCAGTTTTCAGAGTTTCTAAACAGGTCCTTATGGCCAAAATCAAGCATGACAAACTATGAACCCACCAATTTGGGTAACTCAAGGAACACCTAAAAGGATTTTGCAGAAATATGAAAGAAAAGGAGAAAAAAAAGAAAAGAAGGAGAATAAGGCATTATTAGATCCTAGGTTTATATTGGCATATTCTGTAGTCAACACTTGTTTAAGGTTGAATCTTGGGTCAGTCATTACCATTGTGTGCTGTTGCTTAAGTGAAGATCATGTTGGCAGACGTTCGATATTTAAGATGGTAAGTAAGTTACAATCCATGTAATTTATTAACTATTAAATGATTAGTCTCTAAGTTAACCTTAGTTAGAAATAAATTGGCCTTATAGCTAGGGTGTTTGAACATAAAACAACAATTTTATGCAAAATTCCCTGTATTGGATCGATCAATTTTTGAATGCATGGATCGGTCCCAAATGCATAATCTACTGTCGTATTATGGATCAATTTTTTTTTTTTTTTTTTGGGTGAGAATTATGGATCAATTCAATATGGAATAATGGATCTTTAAAGGTGCTTAGCTACTAGTTAAATGGATTGATCCAGCTTTCCTCCTCTCGGCTACTGCTTTCCATCAATTGGATCGATCCATTTATGTAGAACTAACATAAATCCTGAGCGATGCCCGGATGTGAAAATAGGAGTAGAACATTAAGAAACTTATCAAAAAATATAAATATTTAATATAAAGTTTGATCAATTTTAATTTGAATATTATTTAATAAAATATTCTTTAAACCTCGGGCAATGCCTAGGTGTGAAAATAATAATGGAACATTAAGGAATTTATTGAAAATATAAATATTTTAGCAAAATTTTGATTAATTTTAATTAATATAAATATTTAACAAAAATTTTGACCCATTTTAATTTTATTATTATTGAACAAAATATTTTTCTAATGTTTTCCAATTCTATATAGAAAATAATGCAATTTTTTTTTTCTCAAAACTAACAATGAATTATTGTTATTTTTTAAAATTAAATAATATTAATTAATGGAGCCTTTTTCGTCAGGATTTGATTTGAACCAACCACACAGAGAAATGTGCGAGAAAGAGCTTTACTATTTTTTAAATAGACATTTGAAATTAGTATAAGAAGAAAGATAAAAATTGAATAAAAAAAAAAACTTGGGGCGCGTGACTTTTTAAGGAGTGTTAAGAGTTTTTAATGAAGAGCGAGTCTGAATCAAAATAGAAGAAAAGAAGAAAAAAACTGAGACTATGATTTGTTTTCAAATGGTTTTATGAATAAGGAATATGATTTGTTTTGCTTTTGGGCCATACCCAACTCTTTGGAATAGATTATGACTTGAAATCCCATTCTATATAACTAGTTGATACTAAAGTTCTGGAATTGAATTTTATATAAACGCTTGCTTATAGGTTTCTGGTACACTGTATATTGGAAGATGCTTTTGTTTTCGGTAAATTATTTTGAAAAACCAATTTGAGACTTCAGTTATCTTTTGAGACACTTGTTTTGTCATAAAAAGAGTTTATAGTGCTTTCTTTGAAAATTTTAACCATGAATTTTGAAGAATAAAGGTTTTCCTGTAGTTGTTAATTTGAACCATGATAATTGAAAGAATTTCATGCTTTGTTTTAAAGTAAACCTTAGTCCATGTGATTCGTTTTTCTCCTGGTATTTATATGTTTTTCGTTTGATCTTGACTTGTGAGATTTGTTCTTAAATTTTGATAGGTAATTACTGTTTTATATGTAATTTCGTGAAGCATGGGAAAATGCTTGGTTGAAAACCCTCATAGTGTTCTCTTATTTGGGAATGATGGTTTGCTTTGTGTTAAAGTGACAGTGATATCCTGGCCCAATAGGACCAACAGTTCCAACAGACCTCGGTGATGGGTGAGGATGAGGTTGAGGTTGAGGTTGAGGTTGGGGAAAGAGTATTGCTGGTGCTCTAAACTTATAGTGAACCTGGACTGTTTTAGTTTTCAGTGCATGTATTACACGCAGTTTTGATTGTAGTGAAATATGATTGTGATCTTTCAAAATAAAATAAAATAAAATAAAATAAAATCATCATTATTATTTTTGCCATTCTTGTGTAATATTATGTATTGGTGTTTGTTTGTTTGGAATTTATATTGATTAGAATGCTTTTGTGAGTCATAATAGGTTTCGAGTGGGAAAATGATGTATCTAGAATGTCAGTGGTTTTGATTATAGGGCTAGTTATACTTGATGCTTCTAGCTCAGGTTAATTATTTTACTTTCTTCTTGTTTCTTCTTTTATATTTTGGATTGATTTAAAAAAAGAAAGGAATTGGTAAATATGGATAAGAAAATAGGAAAATTTTGATCTCTTTGTTTTTGATCAGATGCTTTTTGCCTTGAGAAAGGAAAAAGATGTCTTAAGTATGGTTAAGCTGCTAATGCTTAATGTATGAGAGTTATAGTGGGTTTTTCCTTCTTTGAGGAAAGTGTAGAGCTTTCCTTTTAGTATTGTGAGAATGAGTATTTGGAATTCCTTGTTTATCGTGAAGGTGAAGTCCATTAGGGGAACTAGAATGTTCTGTGAGAAGTGTTGAGTACGCAATTCGTTCTTGTAGTGTAGCAGTGATCGATGATATTTTGTTAGAAAATAGTTTTGGAGTGTTAATAAAGCTTTGAGATTTTTGAAATGTTGAGTTAGGTAGTGCTTTAGGAAACTTGGAAGGAATGTTGTATTCTTTCTTGAAAAAGGTATTTTGTTTAAAAAGTCTATTTGTTTTGGTTTAATTAAGAAATTAGTTTGGTAATTTGAGTTAGTGTAGTGGAAGCGTGATGAGATCCTTTCTTTTCTCCTGGAAATGATGCCGAATTGTGAGTGTTTGGGCAAGAAGAGTATGGCCTCATTAGCGGCTGGGTAAATCAACAAGTAAGGCATGATAAGGTGGAATATAAGATGACGTGGAATCATTAAAGTGTTGAAGCTAAGGATTAACCGCAATGACTTGTTATTTGATTGATCAAGAATTATTGTGAGTGGATCAGAATCAAAGGATTTACAACATCAATGATTGAAGCTTCTGAGGAAATTGACGCCTTTATGTTTTGCTTGGGAAAACATCATCAGTGTATCGTCGGGTTATGTTTTTTGTCTTTGGTTCGAATATTCAAAAGGAGGTACTAATGGAGACTTGAGCAGAAGAAGCACTTTACAGAAGAATCAATCGGGTCAGAGGCAGTGCACTTAAAAGCAGTTCGTGAAGGGATATCTTAGCATAATTGGACAATTTGAAGCATTCATGGGATCGAGGTAAAAGCTGAAGTTCGTTGCTAATGTTAATTTTTCGCCTTCTTTGAAGTTTGGCATCTTCGATTTTGGGGCAAAAAAAGTTTTGTTTAAAGCAATTTCAACGATGGAGCTTTAACGCAGAGGATCAAGGCTCAGTGTTTCCTTAGTCAGGCAGGCATTCAAGGTTTATTCCATCTTCGCAGCTTGAACTTGTGAACGGCTTTTCCCTGAAGAATTTGATGCAGTGTCAGGCGTAGTTTCGTCAAATCTTCAATTGTGGTGTATGAGTTTAGATTCGGTCTTGACAAGACTCGAGAGGGTAGTGTAAAGAAAGCGGATAGTGTTCTACCAAAGGTGTTGGAGTTTGCCAGAAAAGGGTGTCTAACGAATTGAAGTTAGACGTGTGAGAGCGTGTTTCTTAGTTTTCTTTTCTATACTGTTATGATTTTAAATTTCGAGGACGAAATTTTCAAAAGGGGGTACTATTGTGATAACCCAAAAATTTTAAAATTATTATTTATGTATATTAACTTAAGTTTTGGGGTATTTTGTAAATTAAGGAAATTGCATATTTTGAAAATTTATAAAGTTGGAGTGTTTTTCATAAATAAGAATGTTTTGTTTTACAAAACTTTTGCAAAATGCCATCTAAGTCCTATTCCTCTATAAAATAACTGTGAGCTAACACGCTCATTCTCATTGATAACTTAGAGGGCCGAAAGAGAGGGTTGAGAGCCGAGAGTGGTGCAGCCGTGAAGGGAGGTTCAGCCACCTGATTCCTCGTCAGATCTTCGCCAGAAAGCCACCAGATTTAGCATCATCATCATCAAAGAGGTGAGTTTTTGCTTGATCATTTCAATTTCTTCTATTTTTCTTTTGAGCATTTTCGGATTCTTGAAGGCATTGATGTTCAAACTTTGTTTTGAGATGAGGATTTGTGTGCAGAAAATGTTTTTGGTTCATTTGGTGGCTGTGATTAAGGTTTTGAGTTTATTTTAGATTGCATGCAAAAGATTCTTGGGTATCATGGGTTTTCAAACATAAATGTTAAGTTTTCTTTGTGGGTTTCCTCCTATTATTGGTTTGGATGGTAGATCAAGTTTGTTTAATGAATTGTTTTGATTTATTTTAAAGTATTTGGTGGGTTTTAGTGGAATTTTGGAAAATAAAGCATGAATGCAAATGATTTTGGGTTTAAATCTCATCTTCTTGGTGATTCTAGTTGGTTAAATATTTAATCATGGATTATTGGTATGGATCGAGTGTTTTTGGGTTGTTCAAAGTTGGATAAAGGGTTGTCAGATGTGAATTTTTGTTTTGGATGAGTTTCAAGAGGTTTGAATGTGTTTTGGTGCGGTTAATGCTCGAACCTGTGCAACAGGGGTGATCAATACCGGTACTGAGGAAACAAGTACCGGTATTGCTTGTTTTGGCCTTTTTTTTTTTTTTAGTGGAAAGATAAGAGGGTGGTAGGCATCAAAGAGAAAGCTAGAATCCCAACT
>JAESVK010001301.1:6404019-6445438 GCA_017140935.1 Hamamelis virginiana
CCCCCCCCGCGGCTTGGTTCCCCATAATCTTGTAGCGCATTGTGAACATTGACATGTTGCAAACCTGCATTCTTAATGGGATCCGAACAATCAATTTACGGAGGCAACCTCTCTTAAGAAGTCCAGCAACATAATCGATCCCACAACTATATATTCTAGTCACTTTAACATATTATTCCCTAACCACTGATTATTCTCTCATTCCCTAAACATAAAAACTTGAGTTGATTACACCATAAACATTACAGAGGTGATGTATCCAATCTGTGCTCTTACCCCAATAAAATAAAATAAAAGAGGAACGAGAAAGAAAAGAAAAGGAGCTTAAACTGGATGCTAAAAACAAAAACAAAAACAAAAACAAAATCAAAATGAGGCTTTCATGCTTTGAGCTGTATGATTTAAGGAGAGATGCTAAAAAAAAAAATCCTTACTTGTTAGGATTTTTGCTTGCTTCCATCGTGATCCCTTCTTCATTTCCAATACCAAAGGAGAAAATACGTAAAAGATTGCTGAGACAAATAAGAGAAAATTGCTTAAAACTGCAATGTTTAGGCAAATGCAAGACAGCTGGTTGGCATCAGCATCTCCCATGAGTTAACTTGCACATACTGTTTCGGTCAAAAGGACAAACCTATAAGATCCAGATGCAAAATGAAGTCTATCTCCACTGAGGCAGCACTCAAACTTATCAAATATGGAGTCATTATTATACAGATCACATAACTGTAGAACACATGGTAAGCTGTCACTCTGTCAGTTACGGGGAGATACAGGGATGCAAAGAACATTTAAGGAAACTTATCAACAAATAAATTTGGGTTTGAACCTAAATATACTAGTTGAGCTTACATTGCAAACCTCAATCCATGTCCAATTAAATTAGATTTTCCTAATTCAAATTAAACCCAATTAATCAACCCAATAAATAGTACTCCCTCCTCCGTCCCACAAAAATAAGCCTTCTTTCCATTAAATTAGATTTTCCTATATATATATATATATATATATATATATAGAGGTTTGATCGATTGCAGTCCAGACCGCAATGAAAAAAAGGGTCCTTGTGATGCTCTTATCGTCCATTTAAAAGTGAAGCATCCAATGGTTTGGGAGAAGGCAACTTTTGCACAAAAAACGAGGCCAAAAGCTGAGTCCCTTTTTCCCGTATTCCTCCATTCTCTCTCTCTCTCTCTAACCCATGTCTGCCCATCCACCGGACAACCTCACCCTCTCTCTACCGGCGACCTACCCTTCACCCCAACTCACCGATGACCAGACGACCTCAGTCTCTACCGTCGCCTATCTATAATCTCTCTCAACCTCTCCCCACCTCGTTCTCTCTCCCTCTCTCCCCGAAAGGCCAATCCACACAGCCACCACTGATATTACTCCGTCAACCGCCCACTGCTCCACCCCCCCCCCACTGTTTTTTTTTTTTTTTTTCCCTCTCTCTCAATCTCTCTCTCTCTCAGTTTTTTGTTTCCATTTCTTCTTCAAAAATACATTGGATAGAAATTTATTTAAATTAAACTCAATTTGAAAGAATTAATTCAAAAACCAATTAAATGGGGTATGATTGAAACTTCCAAAGAACCTAAGGATCATCCCCTGTTTTTATCAGTTTAGATGAACAAACAATGACTACTTATTATTGAAGCTTCTAAAGTATCTAAGAAGCATCCCCTGTTTTTCTCAGTTTAGATGAACAAACAAGGTTGTTGCCAGAAGAAAGAAGTAGTAACCAGCGACATGAAAAAGAGATCAAGGATAAGAGATTGTTGGAACTGTGGTTATGCCGACCTGCAGTTGACCGGCGTGGATGAGGTGGTGGTTAGTGTCAAAGCGCAATTCACGTGGGTTTGATGGATCTGAAATTTGTTGTGATGGGTATGATGGAGATGGCGATCGAAGTTAGAAAATTGTTGCTCGCCGAATTTCGCTTGGATTGGCTATAGGGTTGCAGCAGATGGCGGTGGCGAGCTCAACGGTGCTCACCGGAGATGGAGAGGATGACTGGTGGGATAGAGGTTCGGTGGTAAAAAAATATAGGTTCATAGTGTTGAATTTCAATGGGTTTCAACAAGTTATTAAACTAAAAATGATAAGAAAAGGAAAAGAAAACTAGAATAAAGAGGAAATAAAATCTCGTGAATCATAAGAAAAAAAAAAAAAAAAACTAGAAGAAAGAGGAAAAAAACAGTTGGAGTGTCGCAGGCGGTATGGGCAGGAGAGGGAGAGAGAGAGTGAAAAAGAGAGGGGAAGAGAGAGTGGAGACAGAAAAGTCAAATATGGGGGCTGGAGTGAATTTTTTTGTCTTGGGTTTTGTGAAACATTGGCTTATGTTAAGCCATTAGATCGTTTAAAATTAAATGGACGGTGAGATCATCAAAAGGGCCGTTTTTTCCAATGCAGTCCAGACCGCAATGATCAAACTTGTATATATATATATATAGTTTAAAGAAGCCTCTAACCTTAGGGCGTAGGTGCTCATGAATCTTATATATTGCAACTGGTGAAGTATCCATATGCATATCCCATAGCTAAACAAGGGATGAAAGCAACTGTTAGTACAAGCATGAACGATGGCGTACTTGTAAGGACAAAAAAATAATAATGATGATTAAGAAATCAAGAGTCAAAATTGCCATCAAAATTAAGCTACACTTGAAAACAGATTACAAAAAATTATCATGCCTATTTTCATCCTAATAAACGATAAAAACTAGGAGCATTAAGCTAAAATATACAAAATCAGAGTTCAAGCAAAAATATTACATTATTACTCAGGCAATGTGGTACAGTAAAAATAAATACGAGCAGGAGGAACAAAAACAGACTTCTTCACTCAGTAAAACATATAGGATGTGCTTGCTCTTAGTGAAAAAGAAAGCGTGGAGACCAAGAAAAGATGTCAGATGGAAAAATGTACTAAGACCATGAAAGTATTCTGCACAGACTACAGGGACTGAGGGACTATCCACATTATATCAAAATGGAAAAAGATGAGGTTTATCGTACTAGATCTAAAATATAAACTTTTGCAAAAAAAAGAAAAAGGTCATTATAAACTCAACTAAGACTAAGAAACTTGTGTTTATCTCAACTTCCCTATCCTGTGAAGAGAATCAAAATAGAAAAGAAGAAACCTGGATGAAGCACTTTTAAGTCGAAAATGTCATGCTCGATTTAATAGTTAGAAGACCTTTAGATTCATGTAATCACGACTTAAGATGTGCCTTCCATCAGTTGCAAATTTTATATCAGAGATCGATGCAATAATCTCTGTAAAAAATGATTTAAACCCACGGGAGTCTCCATCTTGTAATCTGTATAAACAAATTTCAAATGACAAGTATCAGATAGAAAAGTAAAAAATACAGATGGACAACCCAGAAACGATAACAGAGGTCATAAGGAAAAAAGGAAAAACAAAATATGAGCTAAAACTTACATCCTCGCACTGTGGTCACATAATGCTGACTGCCGCATGTCAACTAACCGAATAAAACCTCTTGAGCTGCTGTATGCAAGCAGGTTACAGTAAATTGGATGAAATTCAGCTGCTGTTATCACCTCTGGATGAAAATTTAACACATCAATTAGAAAAAAAAAAAAGTAACTGACTGAGAAATAAAAAAAGGGTCTTAAACACGAACGTCATGATGGACTTCAAATGACGCCACCGCTTTTATTTTAATAGATACATGGTAGTCTACCACATTTGGCACTATTGCTAGCTCATCATCCAGGATTTATGACAGCTAAAAATCAAACAATTCGACGACAATTACTGCAGCATTGTGCATCCCTAAATGCTGCATTGCCACCCACATTTAACGCAAATGGATTGATGAACTTAGCTTTATATATCGAAGGCAAGAGAGCTTAAGTGTCATAATTTAGATAATACTTACCTTCTAATGATTAACTCAATTTCTAAGGAGTTTTGACGTTCGAAGTTATGATTATATGTTGTGCATAAGCATTCATATGTGCATGTATGCATTTAAAACAATTCCTGTTCCTAACAAGATAAGCCCTATGTTCCACATCCAAATGAGATCAATTCTTTTCTGCCATCCAAAAAAAAAAAAGTTACCCTAGCAAGGTACAAAAGGCAACCACACTGTTCTCTAGCTGCAAAGTTCCTGCCTCCTTCTGAATAGGAAATCAAAAAGGGATTTGACTGAGAACACACCATTGGCTTTTCTGCACCAAACTATTTTATCCTCTCACTCCTCTTTCTACATTTTTTTTTTTTTTTTTTTTAAATAACGCTATTCAAAAAGCACAACAACTCCATCAAGCTCCCAATCATGAAAATTGCTTTCAAAAGTGATGTTCCAACTCAAAACCTCTCCTGTCCACAATATGCACTCTGAAACCCTTACAATCTTTGAGAGCACAATCTCAAATAAATACGGAAATACCTCCTTAAAAGGCCTCTCCTTGCATCATATGTCTTCCCAAAAACTCACTCTCTAGCCATCCCCCATCCCTAATTTCTCTCTAAATTAAAGTCTCATAAAATATGAAAACTACTCAAGGTCTCACAAGTTTAAACAATGTGATCCTGCTTACTTGAAAGGGTAAGAAGTAATTTCCTTTACCATGGAACCATAGTTAATATCATACTCATTCTGCATGATTTCTCACTAGGATTTTTTGTTTTTTTAAATGTCCAAATAATCATATGAGGCCTTGAGGGTCAGGTTTGATGAAGGTTTAAAATTCCTTTTTCAATCTTTGGATATACATTAAGAAATATGTTTATATCCTTCTCTTTTGTGAATTCAACCAATGGGATTAGAATTTGGAAGCGACTCCATATGAATTTTATAGGACCACAGATTGGTCCACACAGTGGAATGAATAAATTTGTACCAAAAGTTGAACCCAATTTCCAATCCAATTCTGGGCAACCAAACACACCCCAGTATAATACACCTCATAATTTTATAACCTCTCTCCACAATTCTTAGGGTTTGAAGATTGCCAGTATATTCATCAAATCAAAGATATCAAGTCTGTGAAAATAATGGATTATCGATAACGTAGTTCAACCTTAAATACCAGAGAGTTGACTAAGTTGCTGATCCTGTCAGCTGTAGCATAAAAAGAGTTAACTCTTTATTTTTAGAGGGTTCCTTCATTGCATCCATCACATCACTCTCCTTACTTTGTTATAACATCTCAATAGTCATTGCAATTGGATGCAAAATAAAAAGAGATAAATAGATGATAGCACTATAAATAATGTGAAAGATAAATGCAGGATAGTACAGAAATAACACAGCTGTGATGAATGGAGGATAGCCAGAATTACCTGTTAGATCATCCATGTTTGATGGCTTCATGTCAACGATATTGAAGCATTGATTGCTAGTCTCCAGGTTCCACAAGTTTATCCTAAGGTCATCCGCAGAGATAAATGTCTCACCATCACTGTACAGGGATTAACAAACCAGATTATCATCTTGGAAGTGACAGCTAATCTATCTGTTTTTAAGTATTTCTGCACTACTAAACTCGTGCTGTTTCTGGATTTTTGGGAAAGGTTAAGGTTAATACAAGTATAGGAACAAATTTGCTTGATCAGATAAAAAAGGTTAGCCTACGTAAAACAAAGTATACTGGGAAAAAATTGCCTTTATATCCTTGTTTTGTACTGCGAGGAATAAAAACAATCGGTTTTCTAAAATAGGAAGTATCGAATAAGGATAGCAATAATGAACTTTACCTATTATTTGAGATAGAGTTAATATTAAAATCATGAGCATGAGCATACACCTTTCGACATCTGGCAGGAGCAGCATCTCCAATATAAGCAATCTAGTTACACAACAAACTGGCACTGTAATCTTGTATGCTAATAAAAAATAATACAATCAAGAAATGACACAAATGTTGAAGAATATGTAAGAGCTTTTCCATTATCCGCAAATACTTTGGCATGCCCTTCTTGAGATGGGGACGTGTTCTTAGCCATTTTCTCTGTCCATTCCAAATGATAACCATTAGCAACAGATGATTTATCTTGTCCACCCACAAAACTCCTTTCAGCTAAAAGCATATTTTCTGAACACACAAATGGATTAGGGTCCATTTCTTTTACTTTCTTCACTTTACGTTCCTTAACCTGGCTTCAAAAAGCACCCCCCCCCCCCCCACAAAAAAAAAAAAAAAAAGAGAAAAAAAGAAGAAGAGAGAGTTAAGATAGTGTTATCAAAATCATCCGAGCACCATGGTCAACGAATCTAGAGGGGTGGGATGGATTTAATGCTCGACTCTTACAGCTGACACACACAAAAATAAAGATTAAAAAAAAAAAGTAAGTTTGCATTACATATAGCAAGGGACTAGTTCAACATAGGCATGAGGAAATTTGACCCAAGGGATACAATCTGCACTGAAGTTGAGGAATTTCTCCACCAGATTTTGATTCAGGCAATGTATGATTATAAAATGAAACAAATAACGACCATAGATTTATCAGCAGATTCCAAATTATGAATCAGTTTCCAAGTAACCCGTACATCAAAATTAAAATTCCTTGTTTGATTTATTCTTTTTGATTTTTCAATACCATTTCTTGCTCCAACTTTCTCTTTTGAAAAACAGTCCTTTTGTTCCATCTCCTGGTAAGAGTAACTCACTACAGTAATCCTACAGCAACTTGAATATTATGAGACCCAAAACAAGGACCATGGACACTTCCTCTTATATAAAGAAGGCTTCTTGACTAGCATGGGATCCACAACCCAAATTTTAGGCTTCCAAAACCATATTTTTCCAATCACTTGATATCATGACATCAGGCTTTGATGTTGTCATTGCATCGTTTTGGATGAATAGGATCATACAAAGATATATATGAAGATTTGGACTGGTTCTCAGGGTTGGCATGATGTAACCTATATAATGGCTTAACTTTTTATTTTTGTTTCATTTCACCTTGAAGCAGCATACAGCCTTTGAGGAGAGGGCAACACAAATCCATATTCATCACTGTACTATTTTTTTTTTCGGGTCAGATATTTATGTCCGACATAAAAGTTTTTTTTGGTAAAGGAAACATTAAGGATTTTCTGAACAATTGAGAACTTAAGATATGTAAGAATTTGTAAAAGTTTACAGGACTTAAATTTAATTTTATATTCCAATGCATCAAGTTATATGCTAATTTTTAAATTATATGTTTTAACTCTTAAAGATGTGAAATTGAATGTAATAAATTAGGTTATTTCTTGGCTTATTTTTACCCAGATTTGAACAATGGAAGTTAAAACATATTTTCTTAGCTAGGCTACTACTAAACAGCATAACAATGAAAAAATCCTTATTTTCCCTATACAAAGTCACACGACAAAAGTTTTTCTACGTTGTAAAAAGGAACTTAGTAAGTAGAGTTATTTGTTCTCAGAAGTCCATACCTTCCACAGTTTAATCGTCTTATCATTTGTTGAAAGGATAAATAGTGATCCATTGGGTGTCGCACACCACCTCACTTTGTTGATCTTCTCCTCAATTTCCAAACTCTTCAAATAATCAAACTATAGAAAGGGTAATACCATCAGGTTCAAGAATGCAAACAGAGCAGATGTATATGGACCAAATTATTGAAAACAGGTGAACAATGTATTCTAGATGCCAAACTGTCAAATATAAAGCATACCTCAGGTTCATGACTCTGAAATTCAGTCTTGTATTGAAATTCAGGATGCCGTGCGGCCATAAAATCCAAATGCTCCAACTCATTTCGAGAATGGTGCGGATTTGAAGTCTAAGAAGCCAATAATGAAGGGTAAAAAGATCATAAACCCAATTTATCCAACATTAGATGCCAAACAACCAATACAGCTGCCAGCCTAGAACAAATATCACCCAAAATAAATTCAAAAAATTATGCTAATTTTAATATATTTAGAAGAATCCCATAGTGTACAGGTAATTCTCACATCTTTGCCATCCTTCCTTTCAAAAATTACAACACGGCCACCTCGATCTCCAACAGCAAGGTAATCACCACTCTTCTCGAATTCAATTGCAGATATGATATCAACTAAAAGAAAGACCAAAATTCATGAGTCAACAACTGAAGACACATCGAACAAATCTATCCAAATAACATGATATTATGAAGTACCATATGTCAAGAATATGGAGTGGAAAAACTAACAGCTTAAGCTGTTGGGTTTAAGAGGTAGTCTAACACCATAAAAATAAACGTAGCAAGGTAAGAAACTAAGAATGATAAATATACAGACAGAAATTCTCTTAACAAAAAAAAAAAAATTACAAGCACAGCAGCAGCATTAGTGGTAAATGGTTGGCATATTATAGGTTATACGACATTATAAAAATGCATTGATCTCGTACACTTGCACTAGGCAAGGAGTTATAAACTTTTACAAAGCAACATAAGGGGAAAGGACGACGTTTCAAGAAATCCTAGAAATACATGGTTGATGATATTTTAGGTATCAAGAAAATAGATAAACATTGCTATCGCATATATTAGTGCTAGGTAAAGAGATATAAACCATTAAAAAGCAACTTTTGAGAGGTCGGATGGTCAATTTCAAAAAATCCTAATCAGAAAAAAGCTATCTATAGAGGATGGCATCCTGATAACCAATCTAGGTACATGGATATAAATTCCAGAATTCATATAATTCACAACAAAAACTATAAGAGCATGTTTGGTTGTCTGAAAAGATTCATTGTAATTTACATGGGATAGAAGGTATAAATTCATCTTCTAGAATGGGATCATTTAACCCCACATTTTTGGGCATCCAGAAAACAGAGGAAAAGAAAAGAAGCAAAAGCATTGACTCATCTTTTCTGTTATTTTTGTTACTTAAAAATGCACTCAACTCAACTAAGCCAAATAGTTGCACGAGGCTCAATAATTAGAGAGAATTTGTTATTTTGGGTCTTAAATAATGTAATTTAGATGTGCAAATTCTTTACTTTATTTTCCTTTCTCAAAGTTTCTCAGCAACCAAATGAAGACTTCCACTAAAAAACCAAACTCAACAAAGCCAAAGAGTAGTATTGGGCTTAGTTGAGTGAAGCATTCGTTTTCATAGGTCCCAAATCATGAGAAATCAAAGAATCAAAATTTCAATTAATCAAATTTGGTTGAGGTAGTCAAAAGACCTTTTCCCATATTTTTCTCATTAAACAAAGGAAGCTTCGGAGAAACACACCAAAGGGAGCCTAAACGGTTGTATGAAAAATGGTTGAGTGGAAGTCTGGTTTTCTAGGTGGCAAATAAAGAAAAATTAAATACTCAAGATTTCAATTTCCCCTTCTTTTTTTCCTGCATTTTTGCAGTAACCAAACGGAGTTTTAGAGGAAAAAATCATTTCAATGAACTAAAACTTTTAAGTAAACAAAAAAGAAACATATACTTTGTATACAAAACCATATACAATACACGCACACTAGTGAGAAAGAAAAAACCCTAACTGTCTTGCACATCTTCTCCAGAAGCTCGTTCGCCGAAAACCTGAGAGAATTTCCAGTCCAGAGGAGAGGGAGAGTCCGCGCTGAAAGTCATGGCTGCTTTTTGAAACGGCGACGTTGGTTTCGATCTCATGAGACCGCCATTACTGAAGAAAGCAGGAAGACGCAGGAATCTCAGTTTCCCAGGCGAGATTCTGATTCTCCTGAGTTTTTCTTATCCACTTGATTTCCGGGAAAATGTTTTTCCAAAAATTCGATTCGATAAAATCAGATTTTTCCTGTGGGGTGGCACGAATCATAATTCATGAACCGGTGTCTGCTAAAGTACGCAGACAGTGCACTGGGAACGAAGGATGGGTGGGCTTATGCACGGAGGAGTATGTTAATGTTTGTGGACCCAATCTGGGCTTAAAATATGGGCCCATAAGGTACAAAAAGTTGGCCTGTCGTACGACAAGAATGAAGAAACTCAGAGAAGGTTGGCTAAAATATAGGCCCTCAGTATGGGCTTAAGGCCCCCAAATCCTCTCTTTCTTTAAAGATAAAACCAAAACTAACTAAACTTCTATCTAAGTGACGAGGTTTTCATATTTACCATGGAATCAAAGCATAGATTACACACTAGATAAAGAGAAGCCTGAGAGGGATTCTATCTAAGCCAATGTAAAATAATTGAATTAAGGCCTAATTGAATTAATTTGAAACCCAAAGAAGAAAATCCTTGTTCACACTACTCCTTTGAATGTTTCAAAAACAAGGTTAAGATTTTAATCACTAACTTGTACTACTACTAGATAGGAATGCCACAATGGTTACAAGGTGAGAGGTGAATAGTGATCTCTTTTGAATAGCCTGGCTAATATGTTTGTAAAGTCTCTTCGCAATTTTACTAGGGGTGTGGTTATTGTAACCCCAATCTCCTCTTTCCACACCCTCGATACTTTGTAAACCCCATAATTTACCAATTAAAACTCACAAATTTTCTAAAATGCCCTCAATTGATCCATTTTAATTCGAAGACAACTTATTTACCCACCCCAATACTTTGTTCAGTGGTTATTTACTAAACATTTTCAAAATGTTTGGTGGATGCACCCACCAAACAGAGAGACAATGTTTGGTGGATAACTACCGAACATTATGAAAATGTTCATCCAATTTCAATTGAATAGTTAAAAAGAAATGTTAAATTCTTCAAAAATGGTGAATTCTTATTTGAATTGTTCTGCTGAAAGTGGAAGAATAGAGAGATAATGTTCGGTGGTTATCCACCAAACTGAGAGAGTATGTTGAGTGGTTCTCCTCCAAACATTATGCAAATGTTCATCCACTTTCAACCGGACATTTTAAAAAAAAAATGGTTAAATTCTTGAAAAATGATTAAAATTTAAAATTAAAAAATTAAACTATTCAATTAGAAGTGGAGGAACATTTTCATAACGTTCGGTGGTTATCCACCAAACATATCAAAAATGTTTGATGTAATTAAACCGAACATATTGAAAATGTTCAGTGAAAGCCAACCAAACATTTTCAATATGTTTGGTTCTGTGATCGATCGAACATGCTGCGAATTAATAATAAAAAAAAAAAAAAAGCAAAAAACTTTAAAAACGCACATTCTTACTACCTAAGCCCTCTTGGAGCTCCATTTTGACATCCTACAATGTTAAGCATCCAAATATTTATCAAAATACCATAATAGTGTTATTTTATATGATATTGGATGAAATGGAGAAAGAGAATGGGTTAGATGGAAGATAGAAGATTAGTAGTAGAAGAAGAAAATTAAAAGATGGAGAAATAGGGTTTTAAAAATACAATTTTTTAGGTGTAGAGAGAAACTCCCCATGAATCTATTTGACCTTTTAAAAATGACTATATCGTTAATAGTAAAATTGTTCATAGCTATTTTGGGCATTGAAAAGTATGGCATGGAAAGAGGAGATTAGGGTTCCTTTTACTTGAGATCTGAATTCAAATATCCGTTGTGTAACTCATAACTCCAATAAACTTCCTTAAAAATAAATAAATAAATAAAAGATTGATACTTTATTGATAAGAAAATTCTACTAGGTCCCAATAGACACCAACCGTTATTGGAAGTTGTTGGCAACCATTTAAAGCTTGTCTATTTTGATTTTGGTTCATTAATCCATCCCTTGTCATGTCAATATACACAGCCATGCTGCAGGGGGGAAGATACAAGAAAAAGGCAAACCATTCCTAGTACTAATTCTGCCCATAAAAAACTGTACTGTAATGTGAAATGTAACAAGTACTGGTGAGTCCCAAACTAACAACCAATTCAATAAACATTTAGCTTTCATTTGGATTTTTGAAAGAGCTTAGTAAAGGAAAGGAAATTTTTTAAAAAATGCTTCCTAAAGGAATTCATTTCAATTAAATTTTCAAAATCTTCCTTTCCTTTATTCTTTGAGATCCAAACAAAGCCTATAGGATTTATTATAAGCACAAACATAAGAAGAGGGAAGAAAAAAATAATGAACACACACATCCATTTTCTATTATGGTATATATCACTTTGGGGTGGGGGGTATATATCACTTTTGGGTGGGGGTGGGGGTGGGGGTGGGGACAACATAGAAAAGTTGTCAAGTGGGTAAGAAAACAAAAAAAAAACAAAAAATGGGAAAAACATATTAAGACAAAGATATATGAATTCCAGCTCCCTCCCCCACCACCTTTACCCCCTAACACCCCCTTGGTCTCCATGAAAACATCTATTTCTTATCATTTGTGTAATCATATGATCTCCCAAGTTTCATTAGCTTCAGCTCAATCTCCCCCCTCTTTCTTATAAGCTTCAAGCACATTCACAAAAATACAGTCGCGTCCAGTGCATCGTTTCATGTTTATTTTCCATACCCCGCGAAGACAAATCTATTGGCTTGTCACTCTCAAGATTATAGTGACGCGTATCTCTAATTCAACAGAAAATTTGAGATGACTCTACCTTGGCTTGGATGTTTGAACAATCGGAAGGACCATTTGATTCTTGAACAGTTGAAGGACCATTTGATTCTTGAACAATTGAAGGACAATTTGATTCTTGAACAGATGAAGGACCATTTGATTCTTGAACAATTGAAGGACCATTTGATTCAAGACGGGCAGTAGAAGAGGACTTATTGAAAGTAGAGGACATTTCAGCAGTTTTGTACTCGTTTGAGGAAAAACTGTTCACACTAGAAGATTTGGTGGTGTCGTCGGAACCTAGAACAGTAGAATTCAGGAATGGAGGTTGTTTGGGCAATGGAATTGCACTTTCTTTATCATTTAGCATCTGAACTACTTCAGACATGGATGGTCTCAGTGCAGTGGAAGCTTGTGTGCACAAAAGCCCAACTTGAAGCACATTTGATGCTTCTTTTGCAGAAAATTCACCTTTCAAGCTGGGGTCAACAGTTTCCACAAGTTTTTTTGATTTGTAATGCTTCCAAGCCTGACAAAAAGAAAAACTGTCACTAGGCAATTGACAAAATATTTGCAGTGCTGAACCCACCAATATACGGATACTTGTCACCATACTACCAATGACAAAAAATATCATGCCTGGTTTGCGTGTTTCATCATTTGAAACCAGTGCCTAAAATTAGGATGTAAGATCAAATGGTCCAAAATCATTTGGAGTAATCCTAATAACTGGAGAGAAAATGGTTCTTGCGAAGGTCTTGAGTAATCAAATTCAGAAATTTATACATACCTAAAATGTTTAAAACTGAAGAAATGAATCATCCTAGTGAGCAATTCAGTAGAAAGATATAGTGCAGAAAGAATAAGGAGCTTACTGTTTGTAAAACTGAACCTGATCCCTGTGTAAAAATATTGTTCTTCCTACCACATACAATCTCAAGAACCAGCACCCCAAAAGCATAAACATCTGCTTTCTCTGTTAACTGTCCCCGTACAAGATATTCAGGAGCCATATACCCCCTGCACCAAAAAGACAAAATAAATAAATAATTCCCAATTTCAAATGGCCTTTTGTCAAATTCATAGTGGATAAAAGTGAAGAAAAGAAAAATGCTCCAATGAAAAACTTGGTGCACAATGTTTATAAAATGACAGAGCATAGTATAGGAATATCTGTATTTATTCAGATTTCAGACTCAAACCCCCGGGCCCCCCCTCCCCAACCACCCTCACCGATTTGGCACCCGTACTTCAAACCGTCACACGGCATTACCTATTTCTTTAGTAACTTTAAAGGGAAGGCAGCATTCCCACCCTCTACGGGTCCAAAATCAAAATTCAGATTGCCTATGGATCAAAAGTGAGATTAATACTAAATGCAGATCAATGTCTTCTTACAGTGTCCCTGCAATTCCAGTGCTAATGTGAGTTTTATCATCAGCAACACTTCGAACAAGCCCAAAATCAGCAATTTTGGGTGTAAGATTGTCATCAAGGAGAATGTTGCTGCATTTTATGTCTCTATGGATAATTTTCACTTGAGAATGAGAACCTCCATGGAGATATGCAAGCCCGTCAGCTGTTCCATAGATGATCTTAATTCGCTGCTGCCAGCTTAGAATTTGAGCTTTGTTCCCTAGTGACAAATATTGTACAAGCTCAGAAAAAAAAAGAAGAACAAATGAAAAATAAAATTTGCAAAGATAAAACATATGCCATGTGTTTAATGAATGGCGAAGGTCTCACAATATTCATGAATATTATATTATTATGTGAAACCTTGGACGAAAACTTAGTGTTTAATATAGGATTACTCCAAAATTTGGAGAACTGTAACAATAGGCGTGAGATGGTAATCAAATCAAAGTTACTAATGAAGAATCAGAATTGTTATCAAAGTAATTCCAAATATGCATATGAAAAGAAAGAAAAGTTGAAATGGGATAGCTTACCAAAAAGGTACTGATCAAGGCTCTTGTTAGGTACGTATTCATAGACAAGAAGACTCTCTGGGCCTTCAATGCTGCAACCCAAAAGCTTGACAAGGTTCTTGTGTTGAATTCCTCTGATCAAGTTAACTTCATTGAAGAACTCATCCACCCATTGCCGTGTATTAAAGAATAACTTCTTTACAGCAACGGTTCTCCCATTAGGGAGAGTCCCCTTGAATACAGAACCAGCACCTCCTTGGCCCAATTTCATCGAGGGATCAAAAAACCCGGTCGCCTTTTCGAGCATTTCATACTTGAAATTCAAATTGGACTTGGTTATAGAAGCTGGAATCTGACTCAGATTATTTTGGTCTGAGGAGATGTTAAGACAATATCATATTAGAACATGGGTATATTAGAATTGAGAAGTTATAGCAGGGGATTATGGTTTCCAGCAGAACTGTACCTTGGTTATTAACTAAAAGCCTTCCATAGCCAATAAAAGCAGATGAGAAAGAAAGCAAACCAATGGCAATTGCTATTAAGCCAATTCCTAATATGACCAGATTTCTAGAACTTGGAACTACAAAACAAAGAAAGGAAACAGGTTAGGTAATAAATAAATTCAACCATATCTTAATTGACACCGCAGACGATCCATTACTAATTTACTTCCCCATCAATCAAGAAGAAAAAAGCACCAAAAGAAAATTAATCATCTCATTAAAACATCAAGATTTTCACCCGGGAAAAAAAATTCAATTTGACCCAATCAGAGATTAGAAGAATTATTTAGCACATTAAAAAAGAAAAATGGGAACCAAGCATTGTAAAAAGAGTTTTTTTTTTTCTTCTTATTCATGCTTTTAGTTGTCACAGGAAAAAGTGATATAGTTGTGAACCCTACCACTAACGATTTTCTGCTGGAAAATACTTTCCACAAAATGCATCCTGCATATTTAATAAGAAAAAGCGTTGTAAAAAGAGTTTAGATTTCTATTTTCCGGTAACTTTCTTGTAAACCAAACACTTGTATGAAAATAAAGTTCCATCAACTTCATTTTCCTTCACTTTCCCGCGCAACTTTCTTGATAATCAAACGAGCCTTAAAGCCTTATTTACATTATTAAAGAAGAAAAGGAAAAGTAGAAGAGGAAAGAAGATTCTCATCAAAATCATCAATGTAGAATCTAATCAAGAGAGAGAAGTGATTGTTACCAGAAGTAGCTTTTGACCCAGCAGTGGAATCAAAAAACTTGGTTGTAGAATACCTCAAATAACAACCAGCATTCATAGCTTTTCCCTCCGCAGCAGGGGCACAGTTAATGACTTTTGTGCACGCATTCTCCAAGCAGTCTAAGCACGCAGACCCATCAAGAGTGAACCAACACTGCGCCAACGCGTAAACACTCACCGCTCCTCCTTTCACTTCCGCCACCGCAAATCCTCTGTTCACCGCCGCATTCACTGTCACATTCTTCACCACTGTATTCACCTTATTCGTGAACTCCGATTTGATGTAGTTATCCTTCAGAATACCCGTAGCCGTCCCTTCAATATTAGTATAAGAGTTTTGTTAATTTCCTAAAAATTAAATACAATAATAATACTTCAAAACACCTCTGGATTTCTTTAAAATTCATTTTAACTATTTCAACCATACTCTTTGTTATAATTATGAGCCTATTTGATGAATCAGATGTGATACTGAAAATAAACAAGTACACAGGCTGTTTGGCTCAACTTTAAATTTGACATTAAGTGCTTGTTTGGATATAAAAATAGAAGCAATATAAGTTGCTTTTGGTACCAAAAAGTATAAATTGAGTGTGTTTTGGTAAAAATATAATGTGTTTTTTTGTGCTTAAATGCATAAAGCAAGGACATGCTTCTCATAAAAGCATAAGTTGTTTTTGGTTGGTAAAATTTGCAAATGCTAACCTCGACATTATAATATCAACTTCAACTTGATTAAAAAATAATTCCCTTTGTGTCCAAAACTTGCTAAAAAGGACGCTTATGAACTTCACTTACCTTTAATCCTTTATATTAATATTGTATGAAACATAGTTAACCTTTATTTTAATATGTATACGAAACATAGTTAAATTTACTAATTTATCTATAGTTTTATTGTCAAGTAGGAAAATAAAGTATTTTTCTGTAATGGTAATACAGGATTATAAGCCCTTTGTCATATGGTAAAAGCACTTTCTGCGTCGGTAGTACTTTTAAAATACAGTTTCCAAATACAACTGGCTTCTGTTTCTACTTAAATAGACTTCTGCTTTAAAAGTACAAGTAGAAACTATTCTAAATGTGCTATTAGACCCACCAACTTAGCTCAAAAGCTGAGTTTGATGAATGCAACATTTCCAAAAAATATAAAATTACCATAGGTTCAATACTTAAAAGCTTAATCACACTTCCGTATCCTGTACTTTGGGATAGTTTTTAATTTGGTACCTATACTTTGTTTTTTCTCAATTTCTACCCTATGCTTTGGGGTAGTTTTCAATTTGGTACATATACTTTTTTTTTCTCAATTTCATACAAGTACTTTTAAATTTTTTTCAATCAAGGCCAAACTGGGACGATCGTTAATCTAACAAACGAAAAACTTACGTGACAGTCGAGTTAGTCACTTGTCAAATAGGAAAGGCTCTCGTTCGAACACGAGATGTTTGGTTCGAACAGAGGCAAAAAAAATAAAAAAATAAATAAATAAAATAAATAAATAAAATTCCAGATGATCTGGCCTATTCGAACCAGGCATAAAAGAGGGTTCTGGCTAATTCGAACCAAGGCAAAAAAATATTGATTTTTTTTTTGTTTTGTTTTCATTTTCTCCATCCAATATCTCAAGCCATGATATGCATATATTCGTGTTGGCTCCTGCACTGCTAAACACGAGCAACATGTGAAGCTATGGTGCAAACAATCTTTAATATAGTTCCACTTGACATAGTTCCCCAAAGATTTGAGGCAAGGGATCATTTATTCGAACATAGAGTCGTTATCATTTATTCACTATTCTAAAAACGAAACGTTATGTAAACCAAGCTTGAAGGATAGTTCAAAATTATAGACTGCAACAAACGTGGCTTCCCAGCTCCATTAGAGAATGATGAAACAGGAAAACATAAATATCATGAGACTTAAGGAAGAACTCTTGATGAATCACGGCAAATATCGGCTATTCTCTAGAAGTGAGTAGGTAGACTCATCACAAATTAAGCCATTGATGCATTGAGATTTACTCAATTTGCAACAAAATGTTGAGAGAGAGAGAGTGAGAGAGTGAAATTGAACCAAAATGGAGAGGGAGAGGAGAGAGAGTGCGTGTGTATAGAGAGAGAGAGAAATTGCAACAAAATGTAGAGAGAGAGGAGTGAAACCGAACCAAAATGGAGAGAATGAAATGAGAGAGAGAGGAAGAGAGTTGTTGAATCGTAGGCGTGTATATTTGGGGCTTTTGGTTTCTAATCCAACCTCTCTCATCTCCATATCCAAAACCTTTGCTTTTAGTGAACAAACTAGAGTGTATGCAAATATGCATACATGTCTTAAGATGTTAGACGGAGAAAATGAAAAAAAAATCAAAAAATCAAAATTTTATGTTATGGTTCGAACCGGCTAGAACCCCTCTTTTAATCTTTTATGCTTTGTTTCAAACAAGTCAAACCATGCGGAATTTTTTTTTTTTTTTTTGGCTTCTATTAGAACCAAACATCTTCCGTTCAAACAAGTGTATTTTTTCTTTGCCACATGGCTAACCTAACTGCCATTTGAGCTTTTCGATTGGTGGATTGGTGGATTAATGACCGTCCTCAATTTGGCCTTGATTAAAAAATGTTTAAAAGTACAGATATGAAATTGAGAAAAACAAGATATAGATACCAAATTGAAAACTATTCCAAAATATAGAAATAAATTAAAAAGAATCAATTAAATAATAAAATAATAATAAAATATCGGTTAAATCACAATAATAAAGAACTTTAATGGATAAAAAAATTTGTAAGAGTACCACAAATCACAGAATCGAAGTTAGGTGGGGTGGAGTCGCCAAGGAAGCTGTAATTGTCGTAGCGAAGGTAGCAGCCGTCGAGATAAATTCGACCGGAGGTTGTGGGAATGCAGGCGAGAAGTTTGGTCCTGGCCTCGGCGAAACAGTGGCGACAATCGGCTGTAGAGAGATCGAGGTGGCATTGAGCTAAGCCAAAAATCTTCGTAGATGATCTGGTAACTGATTTGAATCCATGGTGATGAGAGATAATATCTTGGGAAAGAGAATCCATGAGTATGAAGAATATTCGCCGGAAGTTGCTGCTATTGGACACCTCGGAGGTTGCGCAGAATAGGCCGGCTTCGGATATTCGAGGGTGGGAGAAGGGGAGAGAGAAGGAGAGAGAGAGGATGAGAATGACCCATATGAGATTTTGAGGATTTGGGATTGAGAAATGCATTGAATTTGAATGGGGTGTTGTATGTTTTGTTGCAGAATTAGAAGATTACAGAGAAGATGAATTATTCCTCTCTCTCTCTCTCTCTCTCTCTCTCTCTAAATATATATATATATGTACATGTAATTTTTGAGGAATTGGAGAGGGAGAGAGAGATATTGAGTACAAATGGGTTTGAGGTATTATGTTACGAATTGAAAGATTACAGAGCACATGAAATGATTCTGTAATGGGTTATTCATCTCTCCCTCCCCCCCTCCCTCCCTCCCGCTCTCTCTCTCGTTCGTTTTGAGGAAGGAAAGAGAGAGGATAGAGAGAATGTTATGAGGTAATATGTAAATTGAAGTTTCTTTTATTTTATGGAATGCATTTTGGTAGATATGTAATATGAAAGGGTGGATGTTACTGGCTTTGGTTTTAATTTTCTTTATTTAGTTTGGAGAGCAGAGGTCATAAGCCACAACACCACATGGCCATATGGCATTCCCTCTTCCGTGGACATTATTGGAAATATTCTCTCTGTCCACAACCCCCGATGTTTGATCATACACGCGCGATCAAATAATACAATTATATGTATGTCACACGGTGTGATTGTATTGAATGTCTTTTTATTTTTAAGGAAATGTTTCCGATTTAACAGCTTTATTTATTTATTTATTTATTTAATGACTTACAAGTGATGTTTGCATTTTTGACTCTTCTCATAAGAAAAAATGATTGTATATTTACATAGTTAAATGATTAGAGTTGCTACTATAAGGTACATTTAATGTAAAATTGTATCTAGGGACCTCTATGGGACCAATTGCAGAACAGATTTTAAAAATTCAACTGTTAAATTCGATTATCATCTTATATATGTAATGTGTGCCAAATATAAAAAAAATGGTAATATTTTGTATATTAAAATACAGTTTTTTACGGTGACATTTTCTAATTATCAACAGTTGGATCCTTGTAATTTTTGGCCTGCATAACAAATATGAAAGAAGTACTTAATCTAACAGTCAGTTTTTCCAAAGGTTATTAAAAAAATATTTAATAAATTAATTAGTGAAAAGTTTTATTTAATGGATTAGCTATAGCAATTTAGTCACACGGTCGTAATCAAATTAATATTGAAAAGTTATGGAGTAGAAATTTTTTTCATAATACATATAAAAATGGGTTAAACCAAAGCCGACTCCTAACCTTGGTGGTATTAAATTTACAAGCGTTTGATAGGTTGAGGCAAGGAAAAAGGAGGTGAGAGTCTTCGCATTAGCCAGCATTTTTTAATATTTAAGAAGATAAACTATTTTGTAGAGAATCTGAATAATTTTAGTGAAGAAGTGATAGAGCCAATTGACACAACTACTCGATCACGTTTGACAAACTAGATCTTTTAATGCCTTTTGGTTGACATTAAGCTTCATATATTCTTCTTGTTCCATCCTTAGCAGAATATGGAAAATGTGGCCCAATGTCAACGAATTGGTACCTTTAATCTGTCGCACATGATTCTCTTGTGGCACTATCAGGACTCCCCTTCTTAACAATTGACTTAGTTCTTGGCGTGCTATCCAGCAGAGGTGAAGAGCCTGGTCCCAACCTCATTGATGACTTAAATTCCAAGTCGAATTGTTCAAGATAAATAAAAGACAACACAGAAGAAAGAAAAAGAACAGATAAAAGGCAAAATGAGAGGTACTTTGTTAGATAAACGTCAGTGAAGTATATAGTATCCAACAATGCCACAACACCTTCAAGGAATGTCAATCCGTAGATGAAAACTCCCCCAAATGGAGGTTTCCAAGCATTACGATAATGAAATAGCTTGGATAGTTTGATCAAGAACATGACCTAGAAAGTAGAAACTATGGTACGTAAAATCTATCGAGACTCAATCACAAGTCAAATATTATTCGAGTTTTTTCCGGCCATACACTTGACAACGTTATGAAATTATCATGAAGTCGGGCCTAGAATTCACCTACCACAATCCCTTTAAAGCTAGGTGATCTTATAGAGTATATTAATAAACAGACAATTCGGTTCAGGCTTGCAATAAATGTACTTGGGTGAGATATAATTTCCATTTAATCTAAGTTAAACAGTAGTCAAGAGCACATTCTATCTCTACCATAGCTAAAACTTAAGCATTATCGATAATGTACTAGTAGAACGTGATCAGAAATAAAAGTGGGTTAGCATTTCATGATTTGGAATCAGCAAAAGATCACGTTCCAAAATATACACAAGAAAATTTTTGGGGGCTGGGGATGGAGGGAATGATCCCACCTCATTCGTTCATGAAAAATGGTCCATAAAGACTGTCCATAACAGCAAACTGCATGTTCTCCGACGGTTTCCAATGTCGCTTTCGTTGATTTATAAACCAGTTGTTTATCTGCTTCTGGTCTAGGCCCGTTGACTCAGCCAGTGCAATCTTGTCCGCTTCCTGTATGATTACAACAAGCGAAGTAAGAATCCTAAAACAAAGTGAAAGGATCAGAATATCATGCTAACCCTAAATCCATGCACTTGGGGTGAGTCAGAATTTTGTTACATATAGAGTGTAAACGTGCACCACAGGGCATGTGTCATAGTTATATAGTGTGAGAATGAAACAGGAAAAACAAGAACACATTAACTGCTGATGCCTACTTGTTCTTAGATTGCCAATCATTCAGAAACATTTTCATGAATTTATATTACAGAAAAAATATATATACACATACATATACATGACAGGATTAAAAATGGAGGTCAAACAATATATATCAATAGAAACACCTTGATTTTCAAAGCCTCCCGACTATGGAAGCTAATATGTTTTGTAAGGCTTAAAAGTTTACATTGAAAAAACATGGCATTCTTCTTGTTATGCTGATAGTTCAAACAATACAAGAGTACCATATACCGATTCCTTACGCACCAAACTTTACCAAAGAGAATTTACATCAGTGTAATTGAAATTTTTTTAGTTCTTAACAAATACTCTATCGTGAATCAAGGGTTCATTATAAATTCCACAGAAACATTTACCGTTGGATACGGCCATTTGTAGTGATTGCTCCACCAGTCAAGAAGAGTTTGCCTTGCTTCTTTTGGCAACTTTCCCTTCTTTTTCTTTTTTGAAAATTCCTGCTTCAAGGTACTAATATAACCACTATATTTACGCAAAAGTTTATCCTTGATCTCTCGTTCTTCACTTGTACGCTGAGACTCCTGCACATCTACCTCTCCTCCACTTAATTCCTCCTCAGATGACCCAGCTGCTTCGTCTGGCAAGGAAAAAGTTATAAGCCGATGGTAAAATGAAAAAATGAAAACCGAAAATTTTGGTTCAAAACTTGTACAGATTTAATTTAGAGAAATGTATTCAGCCTTCAAACAATAACATGCACAGTATTAGGGATAAAACAAGTGACACATGTGGGCATATAGTGATTCGTAAGACAGCCCAAACTTTACAAAAAAAACTGCAATTAAATATCCATCAGCATAGATCAGGATAAACAGTGGTAATATTATCAAGGGTCAAACTGAATATTCATCATGATTTCATGTTTC
This sequence comes from Hamamelis virginiana, assembly GCA_017140935.1. Lineage (NCBI taxonomy): Eukaryota > Viridiplantae > Streptophyta > Magnoliopsida > Saxifragales > Hamamelidaceae > Hamamelis > Hamamelis virginiana. The sequence continues at coordinate 6,426,389 of JAESVK010001301.1, forward strand.
CCACCATAATAGGCTACAATTTTCATAAGTGATAGCCTAAATTTAAAGGAAACAAAATCCATCATCTCAAAAAACGAGTCAAGCAAGTCTTATTTCCAAAACGATGGTGAAAACCTCATCCGATGACAAGGAACAAGCCAAAAATTAAACTGATATGTGCTCATTCCATAAGGATGTATAACATGTATGCATGAAAATAATATTGGCTGTTGTCATATAGAAAGAAATAGTCCTTTCATCAAAAAGCCAGTCTACCAACTATGGGAAAAACAATTCAGAATTCTATCCAAAAAGTTTGATTTCGAGATGTAACTTTGCTGAAAAGAAATAGTTTATCAATGAATTTTACCAAGTGCTGTGCAGCATTTCTAGGAAATTAAAGATAATGACTTAACATATAATCTACATTTGTTTATTAGAAAACAAATTAAATAATCTATATTACCAATACCTTCGAATGGAGTATACAAAAGGAATACAGAATAAAAAATCATTATATGAATTCTTGACTCGAAGGAAAAACATAGACTTTCTCACAACTTCTTGTTGTTATCCCAAGAAATCAATCATAGATTCAAATTCAAATATTCAATAAAGTTCAAAGATTGTCGGATTACAAAACATTCATAAATTTGCTAACAAAATAGTAATTTTATCGTGACATGAAATTCAAAATTCAGCCTTAAAACTCAAAAAATTCTAGTTATGTACATTTTAACCTTGGCCACCGCAACTTAGCCAGATTTTTCACTAATAAAAAATAATGGTTGTAATTTCAAGGCATTTACTAACATTCTAATGCTCTGTTTGGTATGATGGGGAAATGGAAGGATGAAAAGGGAAGGAGGGAAAAGTGGAAGGATGGGAGATTGAGGGGCTTGTTTGGTATGGAGGGAAGGGGAGAGAGGAGGGATGAATGGGAGGAAGAGAGGGAGGATTAGGCACCATTTCCGCCCAAAAGTGGGCAGATGAGTGGAGGGATTGATGCTTTTGTAGGTGAAAAGTCTATTCTACCCTTCATTTTTTACAAAAATTTACAAGCTATCCATACACTTTTATCTTATTAATTTGTGTGGGTAAAATAGTAAATTAGTGCATGTAATCCTTTCCCTCCTCTTTACTACCAAACACATAGAAGGAAGGAAAACACTTTAAAAATCCATCATACAAAATACAAAGGAAGGAAGAAGGGTCTCCCTTCCCTGAGGAAGGAAAGTCCATCCCTCCAATTTTCAATCCTTCTATTCTTCCATCCTTCCTACCAAATGGGGCATAAAGATATTTCAATTTCATTTAGCTCTAGGAAATTCAAAGACAATGCCAAACTGAGTATACAGCTGCCAATTATAGCCATAGGACGCATCACATTTCAAAATTAAGAAAGCAAGGAAAGAAAATAGAAGTAATAAATTAAGACCCCAAAAAATGCCAATGGCCTATGCACCTAGTGGCACGTATTCCTACTTTTAGAAGAGAGATATCGGGTTCAAGAACATGAAAGTGCATAAATATTCATTTGTTAATATAGTGGGAGTTTGGGTAGGGATAAGTTTCTATGTTTGACCAAAAAGTGGTCACAGGAACCAAACAAGAAAAATATTCCATGGTTCGACAGAGCATCACACTTATCCCATCAAAAACCAATTGGGCCTATTTAGGGCAAAAACTCTCTGCAACATAATTTTTCTATATGCTACTGTTTTCAGTTTTCTATTTACATACCCATTATTAAACTGAAACAAAATTTCATTTTCATAATTAATTTTTAATAAAATAAGAATAGTTCTTCTATATCCTATAGTACTTTTTTCAAGTACACCAAGCTACAGGATTTAAACTCAAGATACAACACCCAACCAGGTGGGTTCTGGTTTAGAATAGAACATCGAACCTGAATGGCATCATTAGGTCCTACAGTTTAAAAAACAAAAAACAACACTTGAGGAATGCAGCAAAATAAAGTTGCAGATGAAATGTACCCGGCAGGAATGTTCAGCAAAATGGTGTGACTTGGGTGGGGCTAGAAACATCCCATCCCAGGCCGGCCCCCACTGGTCCGTCGTATACAATCGGGTCCCCACTGGCACAGGCAGAATTCCATGTTTCCATGGATGTGATTTAACACTAGCCATGCTATAGGGAAACGGGACCCACAAGCAATTCAATTATATATATAAAATAAGTAGTATATTATTTATATATAAAGAAAAGAAGACTGACATGCGTAGGGCTGGAGGTTGTGTGTGTAGGGAGAGGGCAGAGGCAAAAAAGCTTCTGAGGGTTCGTTCTGTCGAATCCCAGTCAGGGTGGTGGCGTCTTTCAGTATCGTACGGCTTTCAACACTCAATCAATAAATGGCAGACTCAGAGAGGAGTTAACCCGCAAGGCACGCACGCACGCACCACCCACCCAACAGTGCGCCCCCCCTCCCCCTCCCCTTCAGATGCCCATCGAAGCTCCGCTTTCCCACGCAAACACACTGCGCACTGCGCACCGGTACAGTGAAAAACTACCCACCTTCATCTTTGGAAAAGAGTAGGGATAAGTGAAAACGACGTCGTCTATAGACAGAAGACAAAAAGCCGCCCCCGTCTACTTTCTTATACGTATCTATCTGATACTCGGCAGAATCAATTCCAGTCCAATGTCTAATGACTAATATACACCTCAAGTGAAACCTGATGTCTTTATTAGTATTATTTTTTTAAAAAACAAAAACAAAAAAACAAAACTTTTTAAAAGTACAAAGAAGAGAGATTTTGACCATTGAATACACTCACTGGTCTCTGCCTCTCTGGAATATGGGCCACAACGTATTAAAATGGGCTTATAGAGAGAGTTCTGGTTATTTTTGGTGCTTTCACTAGTTAATGGCTGCATGCTGTCAGTTCAATACAGGATTCGGTGTCTAGTAGGCCAGTTTGACCACCTCTATTGGACCCAACTGATTTCAATATAAGATGCTTTAAAAACTGTAATGATTGAAATCCAAGGTTATCTTAAAACGAAATAGAAAAAAATAAATAAATGTTTTAAGATATCAATTCTTTTTAACGACACTTGGAAACTTTTCCACTAATTTTCCGTAAGTTTCTAGATATCCAAACAGCAGCAAAAAATATACAAAATTCTCTCCACATCAAGGATTTATGAACTCTCCAAATAGGTCTCTCTTAAAGAAAAGATGTCGGATTTCAAATAAAATTCTCCCTCCCTCTATCTATAATATTTGGATATGAGCTTCAACTGAAAGTAGGTTATCTTGTTGTACTTGGATTTTTTCTGCCACTTAGATTCTAAAATCATGACATCAGCCAATAAATAATGACACATCACACTTTAGATGATGAGTGAGAATTTTAGATAACTAAACACACCATGGGAAAAAAAAACCGAGCAGATAATCCGAAAATCTCACTATTGATGTGGGAGAATATCAAAAGTTTCTTTCACGCCATGTGATATTTTCCGTTTCCGGAAGTCAACCAATCTGCATGTGACGTCTGGCTCAAGTTCACTGAGACTGAGTCCAGCTGATTACCCCCCCCCAAAACAAAAGGACATACCTGAGGAGTAGTGGGGAAAGGACTGACCCGCAGAAGAGACGTGCCTTTGTGTGTTAAATGTTTAAAAGCGGGCTCGTACGCAGCGGGAACCGCGGGAGTCTTTTAAATCCCTAAAATGCCCTCCTCCTACAATACCCCACTAGGGTAATCTAATCTATAAAGGCAAAAAGCCTAGAGACGCGTACCTTGAGAACCCACACGAGATCAAAATGAAACAAGGAGCAGCAAGCGAGACACATACCTGGAGAGAGACACAGTTGCCATGAAGAAATCCAAAGCTTCCTTCGTATTTCGGAATGTTGGAATGATTAAAATAAGTAAAGTAAAGAAAGAAAAATACTTAAAATTGCGTTTAAATATATAGATTCATTTCTTTAGCAACTACGTTCATTTTCTTCTCTTAAGCACTCCTTACCAGATCCCAAAAAAGAGCACTAGTCTTTTCGGGATTGAAACTGGAGCTAAAATGGAGAATCAGGATGGTGATGTTGCCACATTGAAAAATAGAATCCTCTCCTCTTGTACATTTCTTTTTCTTTTTCTTTTTCTTTTTTTTTTTTTAAAAGCACCATTACAGAGTTATATCATGTTGGCGCATTTGATTTAAAAATTTGTCTAAAATTTGGTCTCCATATCATTACTCTTACACCTTAGGAACCCAGCATGCAATTAAATTTCAAGATTTCATGCACTTCAACATATCAAAGTGAGGCCGAACTGCATTGATTTCATCATGGAAAAATCTAAGTGCAGCATAAGTACAGTGAATCCCAGAGTCCAGTCCCAATGAAAACCAGAAATTTTCACTGCATCTTAGGAGTTCACTGGGAATCATGTCGATATTGAGTCATCTGATGAAATAGAATGGAAGAAAATGATGAAAAATGAAAAACTTTAAAACATAAAAAAAAATTGCTTCTGCTGGATTGACATTGGAATGTGAGATGTTAACCATGCATAGCCAACCGATAGCGAGAGGCAGAATTAATATGGCTGAATGCAAGTGTGAATGTGAATTTCTAGATGGCAAGGACTGAGTTATTTACACAACATTTGTAAATTTAAAGCAACTACAATGAGGGTATTGAAGTTTTACATAGTTGTATCCAACGAGCGTGCAATTGTGCGCAAATCAAGTAAGTGCTCACTCTCTCTCTCTCTCTCTCTCCACATTTATTTTTTTTTCGAGACAAAGCTTAATAGGTTTTTCTATGTCTAGAAACAATAATGATAAATTTACTACCAAACAATTCACACTTTTAAAAACAAGAAATATATCAGAGAGACTGAAATTAACAATTTCAATGAAAGGAATGAAAAACACATACATAGATTTGCATGCCAGATTCTGAAATCAAAACTTGAAGTCCAAAACGTCTACCAAGACACACTTTTTTCCCTTGCGTACAAAACAAAATACCAAAAACAAGCAACTACAATCATGATAGACACTTGTGCATGGAAGCATTGGTAGCATGGATATTAATCACAAATTAACTTCTACAGTCAGGTCATCTCCATAATCTGTATCTGAGGGACCTTCTAAACTGCAACCTATTTACAGGGACGCATCAAAATGTGTGCTTATTTTACACAAGGGTATGACATATGGAGTACAGCCAGCATCTGCTACCCTTGCATTATACTTATCGATCTCAAGGGGAAAAAAAGAAAGGAAAAGGAAAAGTACATCTTACAGTCTCTAGAATCCTAAAGGAAAAAGTATTGGGGACATTTCAAGTTGTGTATGGGAAACACTGACCATAAACTACAAGCGTACAAATTAAAAAGAAGAAACATATGTACAGGCTTCTTCACTATTCGAGAAACTAGCCAAAACAAGTAGTATTGTTTATTTGCAAATTATAGATCATACCAGGTTAACAAACGCAGAAATTAAATGAAGTCTATTTATAAAAAATCCAACTACTTTTTGCACAGGAAAGTTCAAAAGCCATGTTTGCAAAAACTCGCGAAGAAAAATAAAAGTTTTGGATTATAGAAGCCGCAACAAGTCTCATGAATTGGTTAATACTTGGCAAGGCAAGTCGAACAGTCAGAACACACATGAAAACCTCAAAATGAAATAAAGGTAAATCCGTACAATGTCATACTTGGCAAGGCTCTTCAACATTAGAGATGAATGAAGCAGGCTCATCCCTAGACAAAGTCATATTTCACTATACAAATGCAACATTGAAAGTGCATTTAGATTTTTGATGTAATGAAATAAAGGTAAATCCGTAAATGAAATAAAGGTAAATCCATGCAGGATCATTTACATATTAATATAAGGAAAATGCTACTTCACCCGCATATTTCACCCGTCTTTGATCACCAGTATCACAAGGACAAATTGACTATATGATCTTGAAAAAATAATTTTTTTACTTTTATTGATGTGAATGAAACATCATATGCAAACTAAGGTGGGTAAAAATATATGGGTGAAATATCATTGTTGTTAATATAAATATACGCATATGAGATAGATTCCCTTGACACATAGTTTTTACTCCTAATTTGACATGCAATTTGTAAAATCCAGTATGAGATAAGTAATTTGAGAAACTGACCGTTGGATTAGATATTCTGCTTATATACATTACGTATGCCAAAAATCACATTGATTTAACAGTTGGTTTTACAGAAAATCAACTCTGACAGTTTCACACAGTTTTTTACAGTTTATTTTAACTGTGAAATTTTTTTAAAAGTAGCCATTGGATCAATGTGATTTTTGGTATACTCTATATAAGCAGAATATCTAATCCAACGGTCGGTTTTTCAAATTACTTATTCCACATTGGGTTTTGTAAACAACGTGTTAAATTAGGAGTAAAAACTATGTCAAGGGAACCTGACCCTACACATATTAGAAACTAATCATACTGAAGAAGATAAGGGTTAGTCATAATGACCAATAAATAATCCCTCCTATTGTTATGCATACCTCAAGACATGTGTTTGAGGAAGTCCTAAACATATTATGGATGAGAGAGAGACAAATAAATAACAATGAAGATGCGTACCAAACTCCAGGGACAAATAAATACCTTTACCCTAGGAAACCTTTGAATTATAGCCATCTGACAGCAGAATGAGGAATAGAAATGAAGTTATAGGTACCATGAGAAGACAAATGAATGCATCATCAAGGACACATCTTCAGAAGAATAGACACATGAAATGCATGGACCTTTTAGAACAAGTCATCATACAGAACTCAAAACTAAAATATATTGAGCAACCAAAAAAATATATGCGACAATTAAGCTATCAGAAGCTCAAAAGCTTAAAAAATATTAAAGCCTTGCACCTTCTGACATATAGAAATACTTTAGCACTCACACTGCATACATCGCAGATGATAATAATATGCCTGGATTACTCAAATTTTATTTCCTCAATACAAAAAATTGCTTCACATTGAGATATAAGAGTGATAAACTGATTATTAACACCACCACCAAAAGACAGTGTGCATGATTCTTTATTAAACAAACAAGAACAAGTCAGTTAGAGAGAGCTAGGTGTCTCAAACAGAACAGCACCATATTGGGGATTGAATGTTCATGTTGCAGAACAGATCAAACAGATAATCAAAAGATCAACAAGCGAGCAGAAAGTGGAAGAGTAGTTCTTTTTCCTTTTTTCTTTTTCATTTATTTATTTATTTTTTGAGTTTAGGAAGTGTACACTTTATGGAGATGAGATTCTTCAGAATGGCAAGGACACAAAGCTAAACTACAACTAACAATGACAAAACCAAAAAATAATATATAATTTAAACAATAATAATAAGAGTTGGACTTCAAAAACTAACCTGCCTAATGCCTTGGTCATGATCTACACTTTTTAATTTAAGTTTCCACTATAATACATCCCCAGACTAAGTATTTAATTATTAGTATTTCACATCTAAGGCTGTAATTCCCAAACCAATTCCATAACCACAAAGTCATGCGACCAGATACAGCTCACAGAAAAGCAGCTTTCTCTCAAGGTGATCGATGTTTAAAATAGTTAATAGCCTCACACCATACTATATCTGTAATCTTGTAGCCTTGACTACCGTATAAAAATATTACTAAAGTAACAATTTTATCGACAAGTTCTATCTGTACTTGGTAGAAAAGCCTATAGATTCAACCATTATTTTACGGCGCTCATAGCATTAAAAGTAGGATCAACAGTGAACAAGCGAATAGAAAGCAAGAATGGGATATCAGAGGAAGACAAGATCAGCAGCCGAACACGAGCAAACATAATATTTTGAAAAACCAACTCATAGTACTTCACTCTGCCATGATATCACGTGTTCATTGCAAGATTAGATGAGGAATCTATTTTGCTGATGATGAGCATGATTATAGAAAAAGGGATTTGCTTTCAGTTCGGGTTTATTTTAAATGTTTGAAACTACCTGCAACAATTTCCAATGAGTTCTTTTTCAGTGCAAAAGAAACATTTCTCGCACTTCCTTTTCTACTTTGGCTGGCAGAATCAATCCGGTTGAAAGTTCTTTCCAAAGGAATAGTTTTTGTCTCCCACGCATGGCATGCACTACAAATCATGCTCTTTTATAACTTGAAACTCTTTCTAACTAACCCAAACCAGACATCATTACAGACATTTACCATTAAAGCTATATAAAATATAGTGAATCCATAACTGCAAGTGGTTTAAAAGGAATCAACTATGGTTCTAACAAATGTTTATTATTTTTTCCTACCTAAATGCACCTGCACTGCAAAAGAAAACGACAGCATGCATATAACACATTGGAAATTTCAAAATGACTAATTTTACTGTTCATTTCTGATCAAGAATCTTAAGCACACCAATTTCTTTGCAACAATTTTCCATGTTACATCTAAAGCTCTTTTTTGTATCAGCAATGCTATATACCATAAAAATTTCTCTCAAAAAAGTATCCCAAATGAATCTAAGCCCCTCATTTATAGTCGAGGAGAGAGATTGCTAAAAATGATAATGGCTGCCCATCATTTGGGACACACTTTTTGGGACATTTAGCATATCCCTTTTTGCATTCCTTCACAAAGTCTATATCCACCCATTTGATGGATGGCCTACTATGAATTCAGCAATAAACTACACTCACAAGAATCGCTCATTAACCATCAATGTGAAAACACAATGTCTCGACCTTGAACAAGATAATTTCAGAAAGAATAAAAGTTTATTTAAGTTAAACTTGCACCTCTATCAGTGAAATAAACATTAATGCACTCAGACAGAAGACAAAAACATGACTTGAAACATAATTCAAAGTAGCACAACAGAAATATAAAAAATAATATAAGAGAAATAAGATTAAAATATGTGACAACTCTAAATCTTAAAATGCGTTCACCAAGGTGATGGTCAACTTGGCTTCTACTTAGTTTTAGTCCCCAATCTCATAGGCATTATAGCATTAAAGAATTACTATGAAATGAATAAATCAAGATATAGATGGGTGAGGAGCTTATTAGGAAACTGAATTGACAATATAAGAGTTGACAATATCAAAGATCAAGTGCCAAAAGAGGCGAGCTTCAAAGCATCAAGAACACCGAGCACTATTTGTTGTTGTGAAACACGGTAACAGAAATTAACACTAATATATGACACAAAGAGCATTACTTCCTTATAATGATAGCTAGAGTTTCATCATAGAAAAGTTTAATTAGCCGAGGAAATTTTAAAGCAAAACCTACCAATAACAAACATTTTACAAGGTTTTTTCAAACTTAACTCCACTAGTCTCAAACCATAAAAATACTATTGGTCATGCCATTAATTAAAGACACATCAAAATCAGGCTATCTAATGTGAACTTGTGAAGGTTTTCTTCTCGAGACCCAACTTTTCCTGAAATGAGAAATGGAAAAATAAATCTGAAAACAAAGAACTGAAAAAGTTGCAAAGAAAAGCTTCAGTACTGTGTTACCAAGCCAATGACTGCAGAGAAGTTGTCCCCGTTTCTTGTCTTCAAGGTTTATTATATAATTATAATTATTTTTTGGGTTGAAATAATGATAATTTTTTAGGGGGGAAATATTGATAATTATAATATAGAAACGACGAGAAGGGATGGGAATGAGATAAAAAGTCAACAAATATTTTAACCCTAAATAAATAAAACATTCCAACATGTTCTCTTCTGTCACTGAAGTGAATACGCAGTCCATCTCCAAGATAAGGGTTTCTCTCATTTCTAGGGTTTTCAATATGGGTCTCTTTCCTTTTTTAGGGTTCTGATAGGGGTCTCTTTCGTTTCTAGGGTTTTGTTGTCGGTATGTGCTGTTATTGCTATATCTGAAAAAACTTTGGCTCGATCTTCACCAAGTATAAATGTTCTTAAAGGTGTATGTGTTGTTCAGAACCAATAAGATAACTCGGACTAGGAAAGCAACAACTGTTCTTCATGTGAGTTTGTCCTGCTAAGGTGAGCTGGATTACATGCTAACGTGCGCCAATCTCTGGTCTAGGATTTTCAACCAAAAAATATATATTAAATATTAAATCTTCCTTTTTCCTGTGTGTCTGTGATTTGTGATCTCTGAATCTCTGATACAAAATAGAAATACGCAGCAATATTGAGAAGATCAGAACCCATAAAGCACAGGAAAAAAAAAAAAACCAGCGAACAAATTTAGAAAACTAAAATCAAGTCTTGTTTGCATTTAAGATATATATATATATAGAGAGAGAGAGAGAGAGAGAGAGAGAGACCGGAAACGTAGCTTCCGGAAGCACCATTGCAGAGGTTGTTGAGTTGCGTTTCTATATTATTCAAAAACGTGGTTGCTTCGTTGAAGGGCTTCGCCAGATTCGATTTGTACTTCACCAATATATCGCAGTAAGTTTCCTTCAAAATAAGAGAAATAACGAAAGGTAAAATAAGCCATGGAGAAGAAAAAAATAAACTCGTCGAGCTCGGGATCGGCACCCAAGCGAGTTGAAAGAGTGGTTCTCCTACAAAGGTCGCCTTCTCGCCGGATTTCGTCTAATACATAAGCTATCTCCGGTGGTGCTCCAACCTGTAACCAACCACCATTCAAAACTCGTGAATACAACAGTAGAAATGCGAAACAAAAATTCATATATAATAAATCATAGTCCACAAAAACTTGAAACTTGAAGTTCAGATTTCCTTATCAGAATAAAAAAATAAAAATAAAAAAGGGCGGGAATTTCAGCTTCAGACCCCAGAACAAAAAACAAACACGAAAGAAGAAATCAGAAAGAAGGATATATCATGCGAGAATGAAATTCCACGGAAACTGGTGAATTTACAGGAAAACGAGTCTTAACTGCAAACGAGCACAGTAACTAACACTGAGAAAATATTCTACTTTTAGGTTTTACAGATCCAACTGAAACTCTCTGATACATAACGTAACAGTATTCGAAGCTGAAAACGACTACTAACTATAATACGAAGACACTGAACGACTTCGTTTTTTCATTTCTTTTTTTTTTTTTCTTTTTTTTAGAAAATTAACGAGAGAAGCGCAAATTCAAGAAGACCTGGTTTTTTCTGCTTTGAAAATTCCTTAATGCTTCGTTTGGTTGCTCAGAAAAGGTAGGAAACTTTAGAAAAAACAAAAAAACGAAAAACCTCCGCTCAAATGAACCTAACACTACTACTTTAGCTCTACTCGATACATGTTAGCTTGTTTGTTTTTTTTTTTTTTTTTTTTCACATAGAACACAAGATTCAAAATTTATTTCTTTTTTACTTTCTTTCCTCCGCTTTCTCATCGACCAAACGGAAAGATACACAAATTCGCCGGAGAATCTTCTCTTTTATATACCTTCTGGCAATCAATATATGCATCAAGAAGCCTAGGGTAAAGAGGATGAGAAGCAATTTTAGCTCTAATTGCACTAGAAACTTCTTCATCCGATCCACCTCTTTGAATTTCAGCCACCATTGAAGCAGCATCAGATATCACCGAAGACGCCGAGAACAACTGCTCCGATCCAAACATCATCGGAATCCGATCCCGAAAAGCCACAGCAGACGACGGCGAGGTAATAGCCTGGTGGTAGTCCGCCGGAGAAAACAGGTTCTCCGGTGGAGGAGGCGGCAGCAGCGGAGGCGCCATTGCTGGCTGCTCGGAGTAATCGGCCGTCGTCGTGTGTAGACCGTACATTTCCTCCATCATTGTTTCCGAGGAGAAGATCAGGTATGGAGAACTGTGTACACTAATATATATATAGAGAGAGATAAATAAATAGATATAGAGAGAGAAAGAGGGAGGAGAGAATATTGATTATTTTTGTAATAAATATATTTTCTTGCAGGGGAAGATTAGATATGGAGAATTGTGATATTTTAGAGAGAGAAAGTAGAGAGAGAGAGAGTGGAGGGAGGGGAGTATGAGTTGAAAGCTGAAAATGGAGCAGCAGAGAGAGATACTGCAAGTGTTCTTGGAGGGTGTGATTTTAGCGTACAAACAAGGAGAAGCTGAACCTGACCGAGCAGCAACGCTTCTTTTTACTCGATTGAGGGATACAATCGCCACGCGGATAGAGGGCGCGTATGGATTACTTTCCCGAGACAATAGTCAAAATGGCAATGGGGCTTGTCAGCTGGGACCCATTGGAAAAGTTATGTAGATGAGATGCAATAATTCCCCAGGTACAAGTGGCTAGATTCCATCTAAGATATTGCCATATGACTGTGCGCAGCATAATTATTTTTACAACAATTCTATACCACCCCAACATTTTAATCCGGAATTAAAAACCATTCTAATATACTGTGGTTTAAGTAACGTGTGAAAAAAAAAAAAAAAATCTTGCCGCTCAAAATAGAATACATCAAGATAATTTTTAATTTTGAATTTAAGTATATGATGCTACAATATTTTTTATTTTTATTTTTATTTTTATGCATGGTCTATTACTCTATACATATTCTTAGTTTTACAATAAAATTTAGAGGTTTATTTTTCAAATATTTTATTATTATTAACAGTTAGGTGTCGATGGATCGAGTATGAACACCTCCAACAATTTATTAGAAAAATTCTTTTGCCATAATTTTTAAATTTGGCATTGACAATTCCAAATAAAAGTTCATTGCGGATGCTCTAAGCTTACAAGCACTCTACACTTTAAAAGTCTAATCTCAACTCGCGACTATAAATATAATTTTTCTCAAATTTTATTATAAATTTATTTAAAATTAAATAAATAATTTGAGAGAATCAGATCTAATCCACTTTTCAAATTTTCTAAATAAATATTTAATTTTCAATTTAAACATATAAAAATATATAAAATAACTTAAATAGAGTTAATTCGCTTATCCAAAAAAAATAGAGTTAATTTCTATAATTTGACAAATAAAAAACAAAGTAAAATTGCTTTATTCGAATAATTTAATAAAGCATATGGCATGAATTGATGCCCTCGTATTCCTCCCCCATAAGTTCTCTTATTATTTTACCATTTAAGGTATGTATTACGTCATTATATTATAAAAATCAAATTCTTTGCAATGGTTTTAATTTTGTGAATAACACATTAAAAATGATATTTACATTTGTTTTAAATTGAAAAAAAAAAATTGATCAAATACTATTAAATGATAAAGAATGTCGAAGTTTTATTCACACACGATACTTTACGGAATAAAAAAAAAAAATATTAGGGTAAATTACATAAAACGTCATTGGTATTTGGATAAGGTTCTATTTTAGTCCAAATACTATAGAGCGTATCAAAATAGTACATTCGTGAAATATTTGTCTGTTTCACATTAATTCTTACTACAGTATTGGTCGGTTTTCACTTATCTTTATACTCTAAAATGCATTAAAATCATCCCTAAAGTACCAATGGGACATATCAGTGTACATAATTAGTGAATAGTACACACACAAATTGGTGCACAGAACACTGATATTGATAATTCAGTAATATATAAGAATATTTGAAGAATATTTTGTATGTCTTGAAGAATAATTGATTAGAGGTAAGAATCAAATTAAATTTAATCAACTTATAGTCACAGATTATATTTTTGGATGAAAAAAATATACCAAGCGTTAAAGAGAGATTTTTTTAAATCATTAATCAAGAAAAACCTTTAATAAAGAAATATTCAATCAAAGTTGCTAAACAATTCTAGCTAAATGGATAATTACTTTCACCCAAACAAACCACAAAAATGAATTTTGATCCCAAAATGTAAACTTGTCCCATTGGAAATACACAAACATCTTTTCTTTTACCAAATGAACATATTAAGTTATGTCCAGAAAAGTCAGTCTCATCTATATATATATATATATATATAGTTCCGATCCAATAAGTATATGTTGACTTTCCGAAAAGTCAGCATGAAGTTCATAGAGAATTGTAGGATGCATATTTTGAAAAACCAACCGTTGAATTAGATATTTTTATTATGGATGTCACGTCGGCCAAAAACCAAAGTGATATGATGTAGGATCTTAAAATTCAAACCGTGAAATATTCTGACCGCTGAAAATTGTCACAGTTTTTTTCAATGACATATCTGAAAAATCGACTGTTTGATCACTATGATTTTTGACATGTCTGACATACACATGCACAGTATCTAATCCAACGGCTACTTTTTCAAAATATGCATCCCACAACCACCTACGAATTTCATGCTGACTTTCACTTGTGCTGATAGGATAATTTCTTTTATATATATATACATATATAATATGAATAGCGAGTGCTCCCCACGCATACTGTGGACACCAGTTAATTGATATGGGCTATGTGGTTAGGAGTACTTTGGGACAGTATATAAAAGTATAATAATAAAAATATAAAAGAGGAAATGAAGTAAGTTGGGTGATGTGAATGAACGTAGCAGCTAGGGATTACTTTGTGGTCGACTACGAACATACCTAGAAGTGCATTTATCATATGCTGTTATTCTTCTTCCCCTGGTTTTAATAATCCTTCAACCAACCGCATTTCCTTATCAGCCGTAGTGGAAGTACTTTTTTATTAAATACAGAAAGTTCATTATAAAGCTAAGTAATGGCTGTTTGGAACATGTCCATCACACCCTTTTTAATTTCCCTTCATCTTGGTTTTTAGAGGGTCATAATAGAATTGGTTTGGTGATTTGGGCCTTGAGATTAAAAACCGAGGGGTAAAAGGGTCATCTTTTATTTATTTATTTATTTTTTGTTGGCTTAAGAGAATCATAATCCGTGAAGATAGAAGATGGATCATATCGTCATCATACGTTTAAAATTTTGGAATTAGTATTTTTATGATACGAATACTTCTTTTATTTGTGCTTGTGTCTGTAGAGAGATGATTTTTTACAAAACCTTGCTTTCAAATTTGATTAATTGCTATGGGAAACACAAAATTTTATTTTGGATAAATTATATAAAATATAAATTACTTCAAAACTTTTGATTATATTTATTATACTAAATGATGTGAAGAATTGTCATATCAATAATTATATTAATATGGCAGTGGACTTGAATTTATATATCCACTGAATATTGTATTAGCATGATATTGTCATATCAACTATCATGTTTTTTTTATTATCCAGAAGAGATAGCTAAAGTTGACACGAGCGACACAGCGTTAAAACAGTTAAAATACTCAACTAATAAAATTTAGTGCTCAATTAGATTGC
Organism: Hamamelis virginiana; assembly: GCA_017140935.1. Classification (NCBI taxonomy): domain Eukaryota; kingdom Viridiplantae; phylum Streptophyta; class Magnoliopsida; order Saxifragales; family Hamamelidaceae; genus Hamamelis; species Hamamelis virginiana. The sequence goes on from JAESVK010001301.1 coordinate 6,441,623, forward strand.
CAATAAAAAGGAGGCAAGAAAATGGGATTGGAATCTAAAACCCCTTCTTTTTTTTCTTTTTCCAAAATGATAGAAAGCTATTTAGTTTCCAAAACTTCAATACCAACAAATGAGAATTGATGCACTTCTATGTATTCATTATAAACCGAGATGTATTATTCAAAGAGGAGAATACATGCTATTCAGTTACAAAATCATTTAAAATCTCAAACCTTCGAATATTTTGAAAATGAGAGTAGAATCTCACAATTTCAAACTATGTTTAGAAGGATCATATTTTTTTTTTGGGAAACGATGATGAATTCCCCAGTATGTCGTCTGTCCATCGAGGCTATTGCGGTTAGTTCGAGGATTTGATCAGAGTAGAACTAGAGACAAACCTCGGATGTGTGTACCGGCCTTTCAACACACACATCAGTTAAGACGCGAGCTTACACAATGGTGGGGATTCATGCCCACACCCAAATTCAGGAATTGGTTACCTGTCACTAGAAGCATGTCCTAAACCTTAAAGTACTTAAACGCCCGAAAAACTGACCCCAAGACTCGAACCCGTAACCTTTAAGTTGGAAAACCAACCTTTGGCCATATGAGCTGGCCTTGTGGGTTGAAGGATCATATTTTCTTCTCGATAGAAGGCAAAAAGCAACAAAATGTGGAGAGGTTGTGGAAGAACCAAGTTTAAAAAATATTTTCCCAAGCACCAAGATGGACAATCCATACAGTGGAGCCGTACCATATTTTCCCCCGCCTACAAAAGCTATGTCGTTAAAAATCACCCAACCTTATAACGTCCTCCCTGATAATTGAGAGTCAAACGCCGTTTTTACTTTATTCTTCACTAATCAATTGGTAAAAAGTAAAATTTATTTTCTTTACATTTCTTTTCACTTGAGAGGTTGAAAAAAAAAAAAAAAAGTAATCTCTCATAAGTCATAACATATTTTGTCCATTATTCTTCACTGCTTAAGGGACAAAATAGGTATTGTGAAAATTTCTTTAAACAAATTTTTTTTTTTATTACTTCCCATTTGTGAACAGGAGGGGGGAAAAAAAAAAAAAAAAGGGAAAAGAAAAAGAAAAAGAAAAAGAATAAGTGGTCCTTGGAAGGATTTTGGATTCCTTAATTTTTTTTATCCTCTCTCTTTATAAGACTCAAATAGGAGAAAGTTGGTCTTCTCCCTCGATTCCCAAGAGCAAAGATTGTTAGATAGACATTTCCTAATCAGACTGGGATAAGTAAGTTCAATGCTGGTGGTAGTTTTTTAGGTAACATAACCTAAAGGATATAGGTGGCATTATCCAAGAAAAAAATGCTCAACTTTTCTAACTTTTGTATTCTAATGATACGGCCAGTGATCCGACCCTTCTTTTATTATTTTTATTGTACAAAGGCTTAGATTTAATTCGAAAATTAACATCACTCTACCCAAAATGATAGTGGGGCTCAATAATGAAAGGTTTGGGCATCTCAAAAGAGAAAATTATCTAAAAGTTTATGAATTTAGAACTTTAAGGAGTGTTTGGCACACTTAAGAATTTGACCAGCTGAGGATAAGTTTGTCTGATTTTTATTTAGTACTGTTTGGTAAGTGCATTTTTTCAGTAGATAAATTCAATATTGTCCAGAAAATAAAACATAAATACAGTTTTTTTCAAACCTACTGCAAGCTGGTTTACATAAAAACCATATGACAAAATGAAATCAGAACTGGTTAGACCCAGTTTTCGAAGTTCCCAAGCAGGCCCTTATGTTATGATGATGTCTAGTTATATACCACAAGATTTCTGAGATTCTAAAATTCTTTATCTTTCTATTTATTATGTTAAAATGACTTCTAGTAGTATAGAAATTTTATATCTGGAATTTACAGATACATAACCCTTAACAAAACAGCAAAATTATGGGCCTTGAGACAAGGCCTACTACTTATAGGCTTGATTCATTTCCCAAAGCAGAGTGTGGAATACTTCTGAGTTCTGATTAATATAAGGGATACTGTGGATGACCTTGATGGGGCCCTTATGAATGATTGTTGGGTCCTTTTAAGAAAGCCCTGGACAATTTGTTTAGTGCATATCCTACATGAAGGTAATCATTGCACTGATGCCTTGGCAAAAATAGGCCACACTGAATGTCTTTGGCAACCTAGCATTACCTGATAAAAGGATTGCAGGCTTTGTCACTGTTATATAAAAAAAAAAACAGAGCAGGCCCAGAACTTATTATTGGGCTAAGAGTCAATTCCAGGATCCCAACGGCCCTTGGAAATGAATATTCACGGGTGAGAACAATAAGTTATGGATTAGAAGATTAGAATATTATTTAATTCAATTATTGATTTTTTAAAATACTTATTTTATAGTTTCGAGTTGGGATGAGCTAACAATAAGGCTCCGTTTGGATCGGGAAAATCAAATAGTATGGAATGAAATCCGATTCCATTTTCAAGGTAACCTGGAATGGAATCAGATTTTCATTCCATCTATAGTGTTTGGATGCTAGCTGGAATCATGGGTTGGAATCATTGTCCATTCCATTACTTGTGTTTGGCAATGCTAGGAATGGAATTAAATTTTCTATAATTTTTCAATTTAACCCATTTTCTTAAAAATAACCTATCTTTCACTTCACCAAATTTTTATCTAACTAAATTCAAATCAATATACATCATAACCAAGTTTGAAAATTCATAAGTACAAGTTTTCTGTCTATAGACAAATTGAGTTTAGCATAGATTTAACCAAAAATTCCATACATTCAAACCAAACCATATTGATGTTCATCAACACCAAAAACAAATTTGGTTTTAAACAAACCTAATTATCCAAAAATTGGTTTTAGACAAAGCTAATTCAAATAGGAAATAGGACCAGCAACAGGCTTGCTGCCACCTTCCAATGCAATCTCTTTTACCAAAAGCAACAAGGCATCCCTTGCTTGCTTCAACCAAGCCCTTTTTTTTTGGGTTTTGAAAAGGGGCCGAGGCACTACAACACAAACCTAGAACCAAAAACAACAGACAAATCTGAAGACAAGAAATGTCCAAGGCCTACAGGAGGATTCTGGAGGATCCTCAAACCCATCTCAAAATAGGTAAGGACGTCTTTACCTATTTTATTGTTAGCCCTTTTCACTCCGGCCATAGAACGTAAAGCTGTTTTGAGAAACCAATCGATTGGATTAAATAATTTTCTTATGAATCTCATGTTTGCAAAAAATCATGGTGATCCAACAATTGGTTTTCAAAAGGATAATTGGCCAAAAGTTCTATTTTAAAGACCTCACTTGCATAAAGTCCAATTATATATTTTTTTTTGGTTCAAAAGTCCTCTTTTGAATATTTTTACAGTTTAAGGTCATTTTTTTATTTTATTTTAATTCATTATTTTTAGGACGGATTTGCTCTTAAAAGGATTTTCTACTACCCTCACTGCCATTACTGGAGCAAAAGAATGATGGATGGTTGAAGCTACGCCGGAGCAGCAAATCGCTCTTTCCTTTGCCGGTGTGAGAGAGAGAGAGATAGCAGGTGAACTCAGATCCAAATCAGTCCCGACGCCCACCTCTTCTTTTTCTTCTTCCTCTACAACAGTCAAGCCATGGCCAGTGATGTCTGCAACACCGCCAGCAAGCAGTCGCCTAATTTCCTGAAACTTGATGGTAACCTCGTGGTACCATCTTTGCTGTGATAGCATGGTTCTAGAATGTCATATATGTTTAAACCTTTAATATCCTGGGTTCAGTCAGAATCTCAAAGTAAATAAAATAGCAAAAGTTTAGGCACCGGTTGGTTTAACTTTTTAAAAGTACTT
>JAESVK010001301.1:6470438-6501894 GCA_017140935.1 Hamamelis virginiana
GACCGCATTCAGCTTGTATCCGGCCAGCCGGATAGTATCAGTCCTGTCTATATATATATATATATACACACCTCATTAATCTTAGATCCCTGTCGTGTTATACCCTAGATTTTTTAGAATTTTCTATGTCAGCAATGACCTTACGCATCATTGTATGATAAAAAAAATATAATTGTAATGAATTACAATTAATTTTAAGATTAATTTATAATTCAAATTATTTAAATTAATTTTAAATTATATTAATACTAAAAATAATATAAACTAAATTTAGGACTATATATCCAAAAGCCGAAGCCGATGTCCTAATTAATTTATACCATTAATTAAGTTCAAGGGTGCTTTTAATACATATATATGATGATGCAAGTTTCAGCGAGTATCCAAACACCGAGTCTCAAGCCTGCAAAACAATGTTAGGGAGGCCGGATTGAGTCCGGCGAAAACCCTCCGACGATCAAGTTAGTGCCCAGAACTCAATAAACGAAGAGTTTTTCTTATCCCTCTGTTTGTGTTTCTTACCTCCTTAAAAAGAGTGTGTCCTTCGTCTATTAGGCTTATTTTCCTCCCGGATTGTGGCTGATTTCCCTGGTGTATAGCTGATACTACGGATTCTCTGTATGACCGTTACTTCCAGCTATACCTTTGACCTTTTGGCTAGCGTAATCTCCGTCTTGTGACTGATCTCGAGTCATCGGCCTTGATCCGATAGCTATAACGTCGGTTTTTATAAGATGCTGTATTCTCCCCTCATCAGGAGCCCCCTATTTTTCTAGTTCCACTTATGTTGAACTAGAAAATATACAATCAAAAAACCGAGGATGTCAAAAATTCCACGTGTCAGTCCATACCTGAGTTATCATTACATCTTTAAAGCGCGGAGCGGCGGCGTTTCGAATTTCAAAACGGATGTGACGTTTTGCATGCTTGCATTTAATGTGGGGGGGGGGGAACTGAAAAGATGTGGGTCTTTTCAAATTCAGGCCATTTAATTGCTGCCACGTGGCCGGACCCCAATCGTTTGTGTACCGTATTTAAACGCGTCTTTTCCATCGTGGTTATTTCGATCACTGTTTCTCTCTTTAGACTCGAAGAAACTCCATAGCCAGAAATCTTCGACTACTAGCTGTAGCAGAGAAAATTTTTTCAGTTGAGCATTCGCGTCTTCGTTCTCGTCTGCCAATCTTCAGCTCCATAGCTTAAAGGTATTCTCTGCTACCATTGCTTTCCTTGTTTTCTTTGTTGTTTGTTCCATTTCTTTTATTTTCTAGCGTTTTCTTCTTCTGGTTCTGTGTTTTCTTTCTTTCTTCTAAAGAGGAATGAAGCGTTCACGTCGCTTGGTTTTTAATAGCCAGAGCTCCGAGATGAGGTGTCCCCTAGAATCGTAGATATGCCACCCCATGCTACTACTAGGATTGTAGATAGGTTCGAGGATGAGGAAGTCATTTCCTCTGTAGGTGGTCCTCGTGCGTCTCCTTCTTTTCCTGAGACTTCTAGGGACGGGTTAGATGACCGACCTATAGATGAAGATGTTGATGTTGAAGAAGAAATTGATGTTGAGTCAAACCCCTACAGTGTTGTGGCTGATCAGGTCCCATGTACGATTGACGCGAAGCGTTTTTCAAAGTTAAGGCCAAGTTCGGCCTTCCCCAGTCCGTCAAAATTCGTCTTCCCAATAAAAATGACCGAGCTAGTAGTCCTCGTCCTGGAGAAGTTGTCTTTTATGAGCACTTCTTTGACGCCGGGCTTAGAGTCCCCCTTCAACCAGTTGTTAGGCGTCTTCTGTCCGAGCTAAAACTTTGTCCGGCCCAGCTTACTCCAAACTGTTGGAGGGATATTTTAGCGGCCATAATCCTTTGGCGATCCCAAGGTTGGGAGGTAACGACTGACGAATTACTGTACTGCGTATCCCCGAGGAATAGTCCCAATCCCAACAATGGGTGGGTCTATCTCTGGTCGCGGTCCGGTCGAAAACTAATCTTCGGGAATCCTTCTTCAGTCCATAACTGGAAAGGGAGGTACTTCTTTCTTAGCGGTGAGTAGGAGTTTGCTCCTGAAGAAGCTCATGACGTCTTCGTCCCTACGATCTGGGCTCCCCCAGGTGTTTTTCTTTTTCCTTTCGTAATTTTCCCGAGAACGATCTTTTTATATTTTTCTGAAAAATATACTTGGTCTTTACACTCCTTCTTATTTTGCAGAGTTTAAACGCTTCCGGAAAGTTCCTAGATTACCCGAGGAGTCTCAGCGGAAGGTCGACATAATCTTGAATCTTGAGGATCGAAGAATGAGCCGTCTTCTGTCTCCGACATTTATCTCCAAATTCTATTACTCCTATCAATACAAGGAGGCAATTGTAGCCAATCCTCTTCGGGCAATTGCTGTTGAATCTGAAGATTCTTCCACTGAAGTCAAGATGCCGCCAAAACAAAACTACAAAGCTCTCTAGAAAGAGACGAAGAGTTCTAAGTCGAAAGCTGGTGGCTCGTCTTCGTCTCAACCTCGTTCATCAAAAAAGGCGAGGGTCGAATCTCCTGTCTTGGCTTCTCTTCCTCCTCACGAGGTTTCCTCTGTCCCTGCTACCTCAGATATGGCAAAGGACCCGATCTTTGTTGACTCTCCTATTGTCGTAGTTGATAAGGGGAAGTCAGTTGCACTGCCTCCTCAGCTTGTTACTGTTGATACATCGTCCGAAGAGTCCGCTCTTAGGGACAGGGATGTGGCTTACAGACGAGTCAATTCTTTTGTGCTTCCGGCTGATAGGAAGCAAATGTCTTCTTCTGCGTCAGACGAGTTGAGTCTTGAGGCAATTCATCAGATAGCACGGGTAAGACAAAAATCCTTCCCCCCTTCCTCTTTTTTTTTTTTTTAAAAAAAACTTCCACTTATCTTTTTCATTTTGGTCCAGGCTACCATCCTCTGTCATGGAGTGGTGATAAGACTCTACTCGGCCACAAAGAAGAGCCGCTCTCTTACTGAGGCTGCTATAAAGATGGAGGAAGAACTTCGGAGGAGAGACGAGGAGATTGCCTTGTTGAGGAAAAAACTCGAGGAAGAGATTCCTCCCTTAAGGTCCGAAGTTGAGAGAGAAGGAGCAGTCAATAATCAAAGTGACAGAAGACTTGTCTTCGGTGGAACACCGCTGTTCTGGATTAGAGAAGGCTGTTAGGGAAGCTGAGGATATGGCCAAGGCCTGCAGGGATGATGCCGTGTCTCAATTTGGTGCCGGTTTTGATTCCTGCCGAGCTGCAGCTAAAAAGAAATTTCCCGACTTGGAGTTTGCCGATCTGGAAGATTATGACGATGATGAGGAGGACGATGAAGTTCTTCCTCCTATTGGATCCGGTGATCAAGAAGGGCATATAGAGAAAGATCCTCTGCTTTCGAAAACCGATCTTCATCCTCCAGAGTCTTCTGGCCGTTCAGTTGCTCCTTCCACTTGAAGTTTCTATCTCTTCACACCGAACCACCACAACTTTCTGGCCATTGAGCAGTTCTTTTGATTTGAAGTTTCTATCTCTTCACACCGAACCACCACATTTTTTTGGCCGTCGAGCAGTTCCTTCCTCCTTATATGCATTTGTTCGATGTTTCGTGCTTTTTTTTGCATCTTTATTCATCGTCATCTTTATGATGCTTAGCTTGATTCATCGTCATCTCTTGATGCTTAGATGATTGGATCGGGATTTATCTGCTCTATTAACTTTAATTTACATTGTGCTTGACTCCTTTGAGGTCGACTTCTCAAGGGTCTTGGCTCACAATGCTTCTTCTTTCAGTCTTGGAGTTTAAGTACAATATTTGTTCTGCAAAGGTTATTTCTTGCTCGCAAATAAATAAATGAGATTAATCAAACAAATATAGGAAAAAGACAAAATTTTATTAAGAAGTGATTTTACTGGTAGTATTTTTTCAAATGTTCCATATTCCAGGCATTCAACAGTTTTTTCCTTTCCATGTCTTGTAATTGAAATGTATTCTCCTTCACTTTGCCGATGACTTTGTATGGTCCTTCCCAATTGGCTCCTAACTTCCCAGCCCCTTGCTCCCGAGTTGCTTCCGTAGTTTTTCTGAGGACGAGGTCCCCAATTTGGAGAGTTCTTGGGCGAACTGATCGGTCGAAACTCATCTTCATTTGTTTTTGGTAGGTTAGGTTCTTTAATCATACTTTTTCTTGCCGTTCTTCAATGAGATCTAGGTTGAGGAGAAGCTCGTCTGCATTCTGATCTGGGTCAAAAGTTTCTACTCTTGGGAATGGCAGGCCAATTTCGACCGGGATCATGGCTTCTGATCCATAAACAAGAGAGAAGGGTGTCTCCCCGGTTGCCCGCCAAGGTGTTGTATGATAAGCCCACAGAATGCTTGGTAGTTCTTCGACCCATTTCCCCTTCGCTTTATCTAGTTTTGTTTTCAACCCTCGGAGAATTGTTTTATTTGTAACTTTAACCTGCCCGTTTGATTGAGGGTGTCGAGGAGCTGCAATATGTAATCCGATGTTCAAGCTACTGCACAAATTTCTCATGCCCGGGTTATCAAACTGTCTTCTTCGGTCAGTTATCGCTACTACAGGTACTCCGAATCTGTAAATGACATTTTTCCACAGGAACTTCTTAGTGTTTACCTCGGTTATTCTGGCTAGTGGTTCAGCTTCTACCCATTTGGTGAAGTAGTCAATTGCTACAAGTAAAAATTTCTTTCTTCCTGGGGCTTCCGGTAGTGGTCCGACAATATCCATTCCCCACTGTGAGAAAGGCCATGGAGTCCGGCGAAAACCCTCCGACGATCAAGTTAGTGCCCGGAACTCAATAAACGAAGAGTTTTTCTTATCCCTCTGTTTGTGTTTCTTACCTCCTTAAATAGAGTGCGTCCTTCGTCTATTCGGGCTTATTTTTCTCCCGGATTGTGGCTGATTTCCCTGGTGTATAGCTGATACTGCGGATTCTCTGTATGACCGTTACTTCCAGCTATACCTTTGACCTTTTGGCTAGCGTAATCTCCGTCTTGTGACTGATCTCGAGTCATCGGCCTTGATCCGATAGCTATAACGTCGGTTTTTAAAAGATGCTGTATTCTCCCCTCATCAATATATATATATATATATATATATATATATATATATATATATATATATATATATATATAATAACTAAACAGAAGAATTTGAACATCTCAAGTACCTCATGGTACAAAATTAGACCTCATGGTTAAGGCTATGAGACTTTTGGATATTTATTTCAATCATTTAAATTATTATTCAGTCATGAGGGTTATATACTCATATATTCGTAACCTAAGTGTTTTATAATTGACACCACTAATTATATATTTAATATTGATATACATAAATAATTATATCACTACTACAAAAAGATGCAAAGAAAACAGTAAATAGAAAATGGTTTTGGAAACCGTTTTAGAAAAAGACCAAAGAAAACGGTTCCTAACCGTTTTAATTTTGTAACTAAAGAAAACTGTTATTTTGTAACCGTATTTGATGGGTAGATTATTAAGACGGTTTTGGAAACCATTTTAGAAAGAGACCAAAAACCGTTATCTTAGGAGCACAAAAACTATAAAACAAGTGTTCTTGCTATTCTTATGATTTGAACATTGAACCTTGTGTTAAAATGTGTTAGCTATTGCATAATACCACTAATCCAAACTTTTGTTAGTGTTAAATATTCAAGAAAAGTTAAATTTAAAGTATCTTAGTTTTCTATACTTATATTAAACATAAATATATTTAAAACAATACATTTATAAAATTAAACGCTCCAACCACTAACCAAATGATTCGACTGATGACTCGGTGACCCATTGACCCACACCCTTTGCCTGGACAATGACCAGGTCGAGCATCATATATTTTACTCTAAACTGAGAGACAATTTTTAGATATATAGTTATTTCAAACTTTTAAATTATTAGATAGTTATAAGGGTTATATACTCGTAACTTCTTAGCATAAGCATTTTATACCACTAAGTTCAATTTTATTTTTTCACAGAACAATTAAAAAAGGGATTTGAATATCTTGTTGACCTAATTGTATAAAGGGGCAAGATCCGTTTGCTAATACTTTTACCAGTAGTTTGTAAAATCTAATGTGGGAGTTTATTTTGAGAAACTCACCGTTTGATTAAATGTTCATCTCATACACATCATGTCTACAAAATACCAAGTCGATCGGAGATTAATAGTTACTTCATCAATAACTGTGAAAAATTGTGATTTTTTATTGACTAGAATGGATTTAATGACTAATAGTGTCCGAATAGCTTGAATTTTGGTAGACTTGATATTAATGGTAGAGCATTTAATCTAACGGTGAGTTTCTCAAAATACAATTTTCAGATTGAGATTTTTCAAATCACTAGTAAAACTATTGGTAAGGTGACATGTGTAGTGACAACTACAAAATAGATTTTAAAAAAATGACCGTTGGATTAGATACACTAATTATGAATTTCGTGTTCGCGAAAAATCTTAGTGATCCAACGGTCAATTTATGTGAAATGTCAATGTGAAAATTTGTGACTTTTGTTATTCAAAATATTACCATTTTTCTCCATCGATATTTTCAAAACTAACCATTGGATCACTATGATTTTTGGAGACCATGAAATTCAGAAAAATTTTATCCAATCCAATGGTCAGTTTTTTAAAATATTTTCTAAAATGTGTTCTATAATTTTTCAAATATATATTTAAAATACTATAATAACATTAAAAAATTGAATCGAACATTCTAAACGCAGCCGTTTGGGTCTTGGCGTTTAAAATTTTGGGTTTGGCTCTATAAAACTTTGGCTCCATTTGGTTCATTGGAATGGAATCTCATTCCTGGGAAACCACATTCCATGGGAATGAGAATATGGCAGACTTTCCACTTTCCAACGTTTGGCAGTGTAGGAATATGGCATAGGATTCCCAAACACTTTCCCATTTTGCTGTTTGGTTGGTGGAGGTTTTATCATAGGAAATGTTATAACATTACCAAATTACACTTCACATTATAAAATACAAACAATTGCTTAACAGATGAGCTCTACCCATGGTTGGTTATAAAATACAAACAATTGCATTTTTCTTTGACATTTTCTTTTGTTATATTTTGTTTGGTTGCCAAGAAAGTGAAGGAATTTTTTTTTTTTTTTTTTTGCCCCTCTCACCACAACTTTGGCTACAATAAGGCAACGACTCGCAAATTTATTTTTATTTTTATTTTTTTTCATTTCTTCCTTCACATTTTAACCAACCACACAAGATCAAACTGCTCTCTCGGGGAATCACTGATCGCTTCTGATGACAAGGGAGATTATTCCTTGTCAGTGATCAAGATTAATAATTTATAAACCGCGTGACTTATAATCTCAATTCGATTGTGACTAGTGAGCACGGGTGTCGAACCACTGGGAAATGCAGGTTTATATTAAAAGACTCTTTAGAATTAATTCAAGCGGAAAGAATATTGTCAATTAAATTGGTTGGTGGAAATGCTCCGATTGGGTCGAAGCGAAAACGCAGTAATTTTAATAAAGCTTAGTAAAAAAATGCAATTAATTGGTGGAATGAGCGGAACTTGGGTAAGAATCCCATTGAATATCAATTATACAATTTATGTTTATAAAATCCTCACTATAGTAATTATGTATGGTGGTTCTTCCAACTACAAGAAGGAAGTCCCAAAAGATTATGAATACAGGACCGGCAAATTTATCCTGGAAAAGAATGGAATATCGCTATCCACCTTAAATGAGGAATAAAGCATGCTGGTTTGTATTCATACCAATAAGAACCATTGCATAATTATATAATTGCAATCACAGATGTACAATTATATGATATTATATTTAGCGATAGTGTGCGGTAAAACCTTCACAACTATGCAATCACATAATACAAATAGAGGGATGTTTATAAAATAGGATTGTATAATGAATCCAACTTCATCCTCACCCAAGCTTGGAGTATTAGCTACACATCAATGGAGGAGAATATCCTTTATCCATGACAAGCTTTAAGGGTTCACGGGATGGAAAAAGAAAATAAAAGCAGTAGTTAAATGACTGAAGAAATAAGGAAAATGGCAGAAATAAATAAAGAAAATGGCGAAAATAAATAAAGAAAAGTGACTGAAGTAAATAAAGAAAAGACTTAAGTAAATAAAGAAAAAGACAGAAAAAGTAAAGAACAGTTCTCAAGTGAGAACTGAGCCATGCATAAAAAGGAAAAGAACAGAAACGTAAATTACTGAAAGTAAAGACTTAATAGGAAATAACAATCCTCAAGTGAGAATTGAGCCAGGCATTGAAAGAAAAATTGCAGAATTGGAAATTGCTGAAAACGGAAACTACCGAATAAAATGCAAAAATAAACTGTAACTTGAATTAAAATAGCAGAGTAATGATTCAGAGCATAAGTCATGAACCCTCGTAAAGTCGTCGTTACACTTCTATTTATAGAAGGAAAAGGAAAAAGACCAAAGGGCTCTCAAAATATCTCAAAATATCTCTATTGCCCGCAGCCGCCTCTGGCTATCGATAGCGAAGGTTCGCTATCGATAGAGGCACTATCGATAGCGAATCTTGGCTATCGATAGTCAAGGTCAAACTTTGACTTTGATTGCAGAGATTCATCGTCTGCTCTTTCGTACTTCCCCCGGTTGCTGCGGATCCTTTTGAATGCTCTTTTAATTCGAGATAATCTTCACGGCTTCATCGGTGACGACGTTAACTTATATAATCTGCACAGATTTCTTAAAATAGAGATTTAAACCCAATTGTACAGATATTTATACAAAATGCTATTTATTCAACAATTATATATATAAGAGAACATAGTAATACCATAGTTGAATGGTATGATTGTGGTACAATCACACTCCCCAACTTAGGTTTTGCTAGTCTCTTAGCAAAAAGCTAAACCTTTAAAACTAGAATTTGAAAAGCCACTTTCGTAGGGAAACGCGATTGCATTTAGCGTATGCAACAAGCCTTTTAAACCACTAAGTTACCCTTCGTGGACGAGTGTAGTCTCGTGAGAGTTTGCAGAAATGATACTCACAAACATGAATAAATAATAGAATTGTTTGAGAAAGAATTTTAACAATATACTATGTACACAGTAGGAGTTTCATCCACAGATATATCGCTATTCATAATTGAACATTTATAATACAAGAAATGCTATCTTTAACAGGAAATTAGCAAGTATTCAATGTGTAGTGAGGATGAACTTGATAAAATCAAAATACTATAATAAGAGTACGATAATTAACCCATAATTAGTTTCAACTTCAAAATCCTCACTGATGGTCACTCGCAAAAGATGTTCACTCTGAAAAGGTTAGTAACCCAGAGTTTCCCAAATGGAAATATACAAGTATAAAACTTATACATTAAGCTCTAAATAATGACCAAAGAGAGATGACATAACGAGTTTATATGAGCAGAGATGCAATTCATACATAAATAAAACTTAAATAAACAAGTAATCACAAGAGAATAATGCACAATATTTTTAAAATAAAAAAGGTCTTTATAGGCTTGTAATATTTTTGGTTGTAACAGAAAGAGTTTGAAGACTGCAAAATTAGGATGGTTGTAATTTGTTCAGGTCACTACCCTAACCATCCTAAATACCTAAACTAACCCTGACAATAACTTAAAAAGTTTTAACAAAAAAGAAACAAAGAATTTTTCAAAAAGAAACAACTGTCCAAGCTCAAAACTGAGCATCATCTCTCATCACTGCTCATCCCCAGGCGGGATGTCAAATCTAGGATCGGGCTGTGGCTCATAAAATAAAGCGCCGTCGGCCTCAGAAATCGGCTCGCCGTCCATACGTCGCCACATAACCCGGAGCTGTGCAGAGTGCCTCTCCATCATAGCAGCCTGTCGGTCGAGCTGAGCGGTCTGTCTGTCAAGCTGAGCTGACTGCCTCTGCTGAACATGCATCATGGATCTCAATCCCTCTAGGACCTGATGGAACAGACCCTGAGAACTGGCAGATGACATATCTGGCATGGAAGGAGCAGGAGGAGTCGGAGCTGGGGCTGGTGCAGGTGCAGGAGCAGGCGCTGATGGACCAGCGGTCTCAGTACGTGGCATCTTCGGCCGAGCCGCCATACTCCTAGCTATAGTAGTGGGGGTAATAGGACCTTCACCCCATCTCAATGGCTCGTCAGATACAACACCCGCACCCAGTGCAAAAGCTGTAATCATCTGGGGGTACGGCATGTTGTTCCGCGGCTGTGTAGCAATGAATGTGCGAATCTCGCTGAAAATCAAGGCGGCGATATCCATCGGGTGGTCGCTCAAGAACTCCAGCAGCAGCCTCACAGACTCAACCGGTATCTGAGAATCAGTCCCTCTCGCCCGCAGGTTGCAGTAAAGCAGCTTGTTCATAGCTGCGTATGATGAGTGCATGTTCCCGGTCGTGAAGTGCATGCCATCGAACAGCTCCCGCTCAACACAGACCATGTCTGCACACTGACTCTCTGTCAGCTATAGATAACTGCCCTCCACCGCTGTCTCGAGTGGACGCTCGCACCCCAGATAGGTAGAGATGTCGTCTGGAGTGAATCTGACAATGCGGCCTCCAACCTCGGCCTGGAGTGTCTCGGGCTGATCCTCTGCCATGTGTGCTGTGGTATAGAACTGTCGCACCACACTGGCCATATATCCGCCACCCTTCCTCAGCCAGGTGCTGAGGTGTCTGTCCTGGAGGGTCTCTACGAGCAAGCCCTCGTATCTGAAGGCCTTCGGATCCACATATCTCTCGACGTTGAAGTTCTTCGCCGACAGAATCACAGGCCATGGCCTCGCAGCTCGACGAGTCGGTAATCTCCTCGACCCAGTCTCAGTGTCTGCATAGCCCTCGAACTCGCGAGTCATGCGAGGCTCGCCAGTCTCGCCAACATCAGGATCCTCAAAAATATAATCCTCCTCCACAAACTGGGAACTGGAGGGAGGTGTGCTCTCTGGCGGCTGGGCAGACGACTGTCCTCTGGCAGATGGTCTCTGAACTGGTGCAGGCTGCCACTCAGACTCAGAATCATCTGACGAATCTGGCTGCGTGCGCTGGGCCTTGCCCCGACTGGTATCTGTAGACCTCCTCGGTCTCGGCTGTGCCGGCTCCTGAAAGGCTACGCCCTTCCTGCCGGTGGTCTTTTGGCGTACCATAATCTGTACAATTTTTTACACCCACGCGGCAGCAGATAGGAACATAGTCAGCAGTAGAATATTTGCAGAGATACTCGTATAATATATTTTTTTCAATAATAATCAACACACAACACAGCCAGTTATTTAACCCACATGATAATTTTTAAATCCCATTTCAAACTTCAGGACTAGCCTATCATCCAGGCTATTTTTAATAACTCCTCCAATCACATGCATCGATGCATGCATGCCCATGCATAGCCTAACATCCAGGCATTATCACAGCTCCACATATTCACAACTCCTCAACCCATTGCAGTGTACAAGCATACAAGGACTAGTGTATCTACCATATGACAAAACTCTTACCCAAAAAATAATATTATCAACTAATTCAGGCAAGAACCTACGTACACTAAGTCATGCTATGATATATTACACAAACTAAGCCATTTTAAGAAAAATTCGAAATTTTAAAGAAAGGTGTGGGCACTTACGAAGTGTAGAAGATGAAGAATATGCCGGACCAACTATCCTCGCCAAAAATACGACTCAAGTGAAAATGGGTGACCGAATGAGATGGAGCAAACGCGAATTCTGATCGGTCAGAAATGTGCTAAACGCCTCGAGGAACGCAATGGAATAAAGTTTGCGTGCAATGAAGGCCTGAGGTGGTCGGAAAGTGCGTTTGAAGGTGAAGGGACACGGCGGCAATGGAGTTTTCAGGCGAAAAGGTGGTGAAAATGAAAGGTTTTCGCGCGGGAGAAGGAAGTTAAAACCCATTTAGCGCGATCTCTATCGATAGCGCGTGTGTCGCTATCGATAGCGAAGCTCCTCTGGTCTGCAGTGTTTATTTTTTTTGAAATTCAAACACCTCTATCGATAGCGCTAGTTTGGCTATCGATAGAGAAGTCAAAATTTTGACTTTTTCAAAATTTGGCTTATTTTGACTAAATTTTCATAGTAACTTACTCTTTACACTAACTAAATATATAAAAGACACCTCGTTACCCATGGCTTGCTAAGTTATCGAAAAAATTGGCAACTTTTAGGCTCAAAATTGGGTACTACGGGGGTCCTAAACTCTAACAAAAATTAACACGGCTCAAAAACTCGAAGGAAATGGCCTTAAATCATTTTTCAAAAATGTGCACAATATTCTCAATTGATTAACAAGATATTTGCATTCTAACATACGCATGAATTGAACCTTTATGCAAGATATAACAGGAAAGCATTAACCAAAGACTATACTGAAATGATGAATATTTAAGTCCCAAAAATGATCGAATGTTTCAAAATTTGCTTTAATTGTCACAAGTCTCCACTTTATAACAGGTTTTATCAAATACTCAAATTGCCAAGTATAAAGATTTAAACCAAGTTCGTGCATGTGCAAGATTGAATACAGGCTAATCACAGTAAAGTTACAATTAATGTATCGAAAATAGACAAATAGAAATGATATAACTGAAAGAATAAACTCACATTGTAATACATGTTTATTTATCAAATTCTATACAAATAATCTTTATATAAATCACACTGGGTTAACATGTACACAAGAATGATAAATAATGAATTATTATGTATATACAAATTAAATGAACCAATAAATAAATTAATCATATAAAAATGCATATACACATTAAAAGAATATACAAACCCTCCCCAACTAGAAGTAAACATTGTCCTCAATGTTTGACAGAATGTTACAACTAGACGAGTGTGTATGAACAAGGGAAATGGGTGGGTGGGACTAAGTTTAACGTCTTTAGCTAGACGTGAAATTCTTCAATAGTCAAACTGGTAGGTTGGGTCTTCCAAACTGACAGACTCAATTACCAAACCATCATGAATGCCCTCACTATCGGTTATACCCTCGATAAAAGGCTTAAGCCTTTGTCCATTCACAAAGAAGGACATACCAGTACAAGGATTTTGAATTTCAACAGCACCGTGAGGAGTAACCCTAGTTACTACAAAAGGTCCATCCCAACGAGATCGAAACTTACCAGGAAATAGCCTTAATTTAGAGTTAAACAGCCACACCTTCTGATTTGGTTCAAAAGATTTCCTATTGATGTGTCTGTCATGAAACTCTTTCATTTTGGCTTTAGCAATTTTGGAATTCTCGTAAGCCTCATTCCTAATCTCTTCGAGCTCATTTAACTGAAGCTTGCGGTGAGAACCCGCTTCCTTCATTTCAAAATTAAATTTCCTAATGGCCCAAAGTGCTTTATGCTCTAACTCGACAGGGAGATGACACGGTTTGCCATAGACTAAACGGTACGGAGACATACCAATAGGGGTTTTAAATGCAGTCCTATAGGCCCACAATGCGTCAGTTAAACGCAATGACCAATCCTTACGATCAGGCCTGACAGTTTTTTCTAGGATATGCTTAATTTCCCTATTTGAAACCTCCACTTGCCCGCTAGTCTGAGGATGGTATGGGGTTGCAACCTTGTGAGTAATAGAATATTTAGCTACGAGAGTTGCAAAGGGTCGATTATTAAAATGTGACCCTCCATCATTGATGATGGCCCTTGGAAACCCAAACCTAGAGAAAATGTTCTCTTGGAGGAAATTCAATACCACCTTGTGGTCATTGGTCCTAGTGGCTATGGTTTCTACCCATTTAGACACGTAATCTACAGCCACTAGTATGTATTCAAACCCATGCGAAATAGGAAAAGGTCCCATGAAGTCAATGCCCCAAACATCGAAAATTTCGACGATCAGGATAGGGTTAAGAGGCATCATATCCCTTCTAGACATAGAACCCATTCTTTGGCAATTTTGGCAGGACTTACAGAAGTCCAATGCATCTTTGAATAGTGTGGGCCAGAAAAACCCACACTGCAAGACTTTAGCGGCAGTCTTTTTCCCGCTAAAGTGTCCTCCACATGCTAGAGTGTGGCAGAACTTCAAAACGTCTTGCATTTCACCCTCTGGAATACACCTACGTATAACCTGGTCAGCACAGTACTTAAACAGGAGAGGATCTTCCCAATAATAAAATTTTATTTGCGAAAAGAACCGATCCTTTTCCTGTTTCGACCAAAGAGATGGTACAAGGCCTGTGGCATGATAATTCACTATATGAACATACCAGGGTAAGGTAGAATGAGTGACGGCAAAAAGCTGCTCATCAGGGAAAGAATCCCTAATAGGCGTGGGGTCACTCTCTTCTTCAACTACTATCCTAGAGAGGTGGTCAGCAACGACATTCTCAGACCCTTTCTTATCCCTAATCTCAAAGTCAAATTCTTGTAATAAGAGAATCCACCTAATCAGCTTAGGCTTCGTCTCTTTTTTAGAGAGCAGGTACCGCAAGGCGGCATGATCTGAGTACACAATGGTCTTCGATCCCCAAAGATAGGATCGGAATTTATCTAACGCAAAAACCACTGCAAGCATTTCTTTCTCAGTCGTAGTGTAATTTAACTGAGCTTCATTCAAGGTTTAGCTTGCGTAGTATATAACATAAGAGGCCTTATCTACCCTCTGACCCAACACTGCCCCCACAGCATAATCGGAGGCATCACACATTAGCTCGAAAGGAAGTGACCAATCGGGAGCTCGCATGATAGGTGCCGAGATCAACATTAAACGCAACTTATTGAAGGACTCTATACAGGCTTTATCAAAGTTAAACTCTACATCTTTAGCAAGCAGATTACACATTGTTTTTGCTATTTTACTAAAGTCTTTAATGAAACGCCTGTAAAATCCTGCATGTCCAAGGAAGGACCGGATTTGCCTAACAGTAGTAGGAGGAGGTAGTTTTGCAATTAAGTCAACCTTACCTTTGTCAACCTCTATCCCCCTACTAGATACAATATGCCCAAGCACAATGCCCTCACGAACCATGAAATGGCTCTTCTCCCAACTAAGAACAAGATTTGTCTCACAACATCTCTTAAGCACTTTTGAGAGATTAGAGAGGCATTCATCAAAAGAAGGACCGAAAACAGAAAAGTCATCCATAAACACTTCCAAATAGTCTCCTATCATATCAGAAAAGATAGAAGTCATACATCTTTGGAACGTGCTCGGGGCATTGCATAGGCCAAAAGACATACGCCTGAATGCAAATGTCCCAAATGGACAGGTAAATGTTGTTTTCTCCTGATCCTCGGGGTAAACCGCTATTTGGTTATACCCTGAATAGCCATCTAGGAAGCAGTAAAAACTCTGCCCAGATAATCTCTCTAGAATTTGGTCAATATAAGGCAGAGGGAAGTGGTCTTTCCTAGCCTTGGAATTTAATTTCCTATAGTCTATACAGACTCTCCAACCAGTGGTAGCTCTTGTAGGGACTAGAATACCCTCCTCGTTAGCTATCACTGTTATCCCAGACTTCTTAGGAACCAATTGAGTAGGGGAAACCCACTCACTATCTGAAATTGGGTAAATGATACCCGCATCCAGTAGTTTCAAAACTTCCTTTTTAACTACCTCTTTCATATTGGGATTCAATTTACGTTGGGCATCTCTAGAAGGATTCACACCTTCCTCTAGGTGGATACGGTGCTGGCAGATTGACGGGTCTATACCCTTTAAATCAGCGACCGACCATCCTATGGCTACTCTGTGCTCTTTCAAAATAGATAACAACTTACCTTCCTGTTCTAAATTTAATGAAGATGAAATTATAACAGGCAAGGTGTCACTATTACCCAAAAATGCATACTTGAGATTAGCCGGCAGAGGCTTTAACTCAAGTTGCGGCGGAGACTCAAAAGACGTCGGGGAAGGGACACTGGCAATAGACGGAAGTGGCTCAACCCTAGGTCTTCATGGCAATTTTTCTACAGAGGAGGTAGAATCTAAGACAAGATTCACCTCCATGAATGAGTGCTCCAAATCATGGTCCTCGAACCCAAAGTAATTAAGACATGTTTCTAACGGGTCCTTGGACAGAAGATAAGGTGTAGCTTCCTCTACCACTTTATCTATGATGTCAACAAAAGAACAATCCTCAAAGTTATGAGGTTGATTAGCTGCACTATAAACCTGCAGCCTGGTTTTCATGTTACCAAAAGACACCTTCATTATGCCAGTCCTACAATGAAGGACTGCATTAGCAGTTGCCAGAAGAGGTCGTCCTATAATAACCGGGATTTGGGGCCTAGTAATATCGACAGGCTCCATATCTAGGACAATAAAATCTGCAGGAAAGACAAACGAATCTATCTTAACCAAAACATCCTGCAGTATACCTCTAGGTACCTTTGTGGACCTATCTGCAAATTGAAGAATAGTAGGTGTGGTTTGGAGTGTTCCAAGCTCCATTTTGGCGTAAATTGAATATGGAATAATATTCACACTTGCGCCAAAATCGACTAACGCTCTATCAATGAAATGACTTCCTAAGAAGCAAGGTATAGTTGGCGTTCCAGGATCTTTTCTCTTTATAGGAGCTTGGAATTGACACACAGCACTTACTATGTCAACAGGAGCTATGGTTTTAGACAAGTGCACGCGCTCCTTGCGTTGCTGTGTGCACATTTCCTTCAGAAATTTGGCATATGAAGGAATCTGTTTAATGGCATCTAGCTGAGGTAAATTAATATGGACACTTTTAAACACCTCTAACATATCCGACATGCTAGCCCCTTTCTTCGCTCTCCTCTCAGGCGCAATCAGCGCGGATGGAAATGGGGCTTTCGGCACATACGATGCCAATGGATTGTCTAAAGCTGCGGGAAAGTTATCCCTCGAAGCTTCAGACTCTTTTTCTATTGCAGGTTCTTTCTCTTTTTCTCTCTCTTTCTCTCTCTCTATCTCCCCCACTCTATTATCTACCACCTTCCCACTACGTAAGACTGTAACAGCCTTAACTTCCTCATTACAATGTGGGTTCTGAGAAGTAGAACTCTTAGCTGCAAAAGCTCCCTTGGGATTGGCAACAGCCTGACTCGGGAATTTTCCTTCCTCTCTGCGACTAAATGAAGCCGCTAGTTGACCCATTTGGGTTTCTAACTTTGAAATAGATTGGGAATGGGAATGAGTGAGTTGTGCTGAAGCCTCTAGACTTTTCAGGGTAGCTAGGACTTGTTCCTTAAAACCAGGCGTTCTATGAGGTTGTGGTGGTGGTTGAGTCACAGCTTGACTCTGATACTGGGGTGCAAGTGCTTGAGGAGCACCATAACTGGGATACTGGGATTGCATCAATGGTGGTCTATAGGGTTAACTGATAGCAGGCTTACTACTATATGTGGGTCTTGCAGGCTGACTAGGATTCGATCCTCTAGGCTGACTAGACCACTGGAAATTGGGGTGAGTCTTCCACCCAGGATTATACGTATTGGAATATGGGTCATTCCTAGGTGGTGCATATCCTTGAGCAGCATTAACCTGCTCTTGGACAAACTCTGGGTACTGGCCTGCCATAGGACAATATGGGGTTTCGTGAGCTGGGTCAGTGCAAATATTGCACACCAAGTTGACAGGTTTCACATGGGCTTTTGAAGATTGCCCTTGTGCCGCGATTAACTGGTCAAGCTTTTGAGACAGAGCCTCAACTTGTTTATTTGCCAAAACTTGGGTGTCCACATCATAAATACCGCCCTTTTTGGGAGGCGGTTTCTTAACTAACGCTTCGTCACGGTTACCTAAAGACATTGAGGCCATATGGAAAGAATCCTCACTCAATGCTTCAAATAACGCCCACATCTCATCCTCGCCTTTACTTAAAATAGCTCCCCCACATGCAGATTTCACAGTCTGCGTGTCACCATTAGTTAAACCTCTAACAAAAGACTCTATGATTTGCCATTTCGGTACATCATGATGGGGGCATAACCTAAGAAATTCTTTCATTCTTTCCCAGGCTTCATGAAAAGATTCCTGTTCATGTTGGACGAAGTTTGTTATACCTCGTCGCATTTGGTGAGTTTTACCGACAGAGTAAAATCTAGACAGGAATAACTTTTGAAGCTATTCCCAAGTAGTGATCGGGACAGGGGTTTGGAGAGTACAAAGCCAGTGCTTGGCCTTATCTTTCAAAGAAAACGGGAATAAGAACAATTTCAGGGATTCTGGATGGAAACCCTGAATTCGAATAGTAGAACATATCCCTAAAAATTCCTGCAAATGGTCATATGGGTTCTCTCTATCTAACCCATAAAACGTAGGAAGCATCTGAATGGTAGCATGCTTAATCTCATAGATGAGATTCTCTATGTGCGGAATTTGGATACAGGAGGGTGGATTAAAACTATTGGGCATGAAGTGATCCCTAAGAGTTTTAAGACCTTGTGGTACTTGAATATTATCTGCAGGTAACATGACAGTGTGTGCAGATGATTCAGCCATTTCTAAATGATGCAAAGGTACTGACTCACAGGACTGACTTTGAGAAGCTTTAACAGCTCTCAGAGTTCTTTCTAATTCAGAGTCTAAAGGAATTACGTTTAATGACAACGACCTTCTACCCCGCATAAAAAAAGGTCTCCACAGATAATCACGGAATTCAATAAACAAATTGTGAGCAGTTAATCTTTAGCTTTTAATATGTTAATTTAAGCGCGCGGGAGTGAAGCTCCCAATTCCTGATTTCAGCCACCTGTATTTAGAGAAAAAAGAAAAATGAATAATAAAGAATAATTATAATATATTGATATTAACAGTATAAAAGAATATATGTTAAGTAATATTAACAGTATTAATATTTACTACTTAAATTAAATCCAAATATTCTTTATAAATAAACCGTAATTCCCCCGGCAACGGCGCCAAAATTTGATCGCTTCTGATGACAAGGGAGATTATTCCTTGTCAGTGATCAAGATTAATAATTTATAAACCGCGTGACTTATAATCTCAATTCGATTGTGACTAGTGAGCACGGGTGTCGAACCACTGGGAAATGCAGGTTTATATTAAAAGACTCTTTAGAATTAATTCAAGCGGAAAGAATATTGTCAATTAAATTGGTTGGTGGAAATGCTCCGATTGGGTCGAAGCGAAAACGCAGTAATTTTAATAAAGCTTAGTAAAAAAATGCAATTAATTGGTGGAATGAGCGGAACTTGGGTGAGAATCCCATTGAATATCAATTATACAATTTATGTTTATAAAATCCTCACTATAGTAATTATGTATGGTGGTTCTTCCAACTACAAGAAGGAAATCCCAAAAAGATTATGAATACAGGACCGGCAAGTTTATCCTGGAAAAGAATGGAATATCGCTATCCACCTTAAATGAGGAATAAAGCATGCTGGTTTGTATTCATACCAATAAGAACCATTGCATAATTATATAATTGCAATCACAGATGTACAATTATATGATATTATATTTAGCGATAGTGTGCGGTAAAACCTTCACAACTATGCAATCACATAATACAAATAGAGGGATGTTTATAAAATAGGATTGTATAATGAATCCAACTTCATCCTCACCCAAGCTTGGAGTATTAGCTACACATCAATGGAGGAGAATATCCTTTATCCATGACAAGCTTTAAGGGTTCACGGGATGGAAAAAGAAAATAAAAGCAGTAGTTAAATGACTGAAGAAATAAGGAAAATGGCAGAAATAAATAAAGAAAATGGCGAAAATAAATAAAGAAAAGTGACTGAAGTAAATAAAGAAAAGACTTAAGTAAATAAAGAAAAAGACAGAAAAAGTAAAGAACAGTTCTCAAGTGAGAACTGAGCCATGCATAAAAAGGAAAAGAACAGAAACGTAAATTACTGAAAGTAAAGACTTAATAGGAAAGAACAATCCTCAAGTGAGAATTGAGCCAGGCATTGAAAGAAAAATTGCAGAATTGGAAATTGCTGAAAACGGAAACTACCGAATAAAATGCGAAAATAAACTGTAACTTGAATTAAAATAGCAGAGTAATGATTCAGAGCATAAGTCATGAACCCTCGTAAAGTCGTCGTTACACTTCTATTTATAGAAGGAAAATGAAAAAGACCAAAGGGCCCTCAAAATATCTCAAAATATCTCTATTGCCCACAGCCGCCTCTGGCTATCGATAGCGAAGGTTCGCTATCGATAGAGGCACTATCGATAGCGAATCTTGGCTATCGATAGTCAAGGTCAAACTTTGACTTTGATTGCAGAGATTCATCGTCTGCTCTTTCGTACTTCCCCCGGTTGCTGCGGATCCTTTTGAATGCTCTTTTAATTCGAGATAATCTTCACGGCTTCATCGGTGACGACGTTAACTTATATAATCTGCACAGATTTCTTAAAATAGAGATTTAAACCCAATTGTACAGATATTTATACAAAACGCTATTTATTCAACAATTATATATATAAGAGAACATAGTAATACCATAGTTGAATGGTATGATTGTGGTACAATCAATCACTCACATTGAGTTTTGCTCATTGTAACATGATGGAGCCATTGAATTTTACAAGACACCCAGACAGAGTCTAGCTCAATTTTCGTTATATCTCTACTTATTTTAGACATTTGCCATCAAAAGCAATACTCCTTTGTGTTGTGAATTTCTTCTCAACACATCAAACAAATCAACACGCTATCATATCAATTCAAGCATAAGCAAGTTATGTAAGGAATCCCAGAAAAAATAAATTCTGATAATTATTGGCAGTGTGAGTCCATCTAGATATATTTTTTTTAATATGAGATCCCGCTATTTGGGAAAAATAGGATTCTTGAAATGGTTTGATCCAGGACAAACTATGCAAGAGCTTCGTAAAGATCATATAAGTTGGACAAGAGCAGCAGAAATTATTTTATCATACAATTAACCAGTTGAATCCTCTCATGCCATTGCATTAAAGTAAAAACCACTCCAATGATTGAAATTATTTCACTTATATTGGATTATTTTAGTCAAAAAATCAATTCCAATAACATCAAATAAATAAACCGGATGATGCATAAAGGTTTCAAAAGCACTAAAGATCATCTATTATCCAAAATGGGGAAAAAAAATTGAAAATAGGCACAGCAGTTGCATCATTTGAGCATTTGAGGGAAATTACAACATTTTCTCAGGAAAATAATATTTCTGCACAAGTAAAGCCTCTTGAAAAATTCGACAACATCTCAAAAAATAGTCAGAATAGTAGCAGTATATTTCATTAGCCCTGTCAATTAGTATTTCTACAATTCACAATACACAACTGTTCAAAAAGGTGTATGTGCATTTTCAACTTGTGGCTCACATTTAAAATTATGTAGAGCCACTAATAACCAAAATATGGCATCTACCTATCAGTTAGCATCTAACAACAACATCCAAGCCACTGTACACCTGCCAAAATGACCTCCAAAACCCTACTTAATTGGCCGGGTTGTTTACAGAATATGCTATAATATAATACCCACCATATGTTGCTACCTAAATCATAGTAACCTGCTATATAAAAGTTTCCATACTAAATATTATGCTAATTACTAAAACAGTCCACTTTTTCAGAAATTCATTAAGGTGCACCATTTAACTTGGTGAGAACAGAGAGCACCAACTCCCTGCGCTTTTCTGCATCCAGTTTGAGGAAGACTCTGGTCATGTAAGCATCGCTGCTGATTGCTTTCCCTACCATTACATTCTCATCAAGGGATAGACCTTCAATATTCTGCATCTCCTCAGCCACTTGATCAGTCTTCTCATTCTCATCGCACAATGCAGTGCCAATTTTATTGAAGTAACCCATAGTTCCATCCACTAGCTTTTTCAGAGATGCAAAAAGTTCCTCCATCCCATGGTTAAATGTAGCTCCATTTTTGCGAGCTCTCTTTGATTGCTGCACATCAGGCGGCAACTCTTGTGTCGGAACTCCATGGCGTCCACTCCATCATTTAGCATTCCTTCATTTGTCTCAATGTCAGCTGCAGCTTCAGTCCTCTCAATCTCCTCCTCTTCTCCTGCCAAAGTAGTTGCCCCCTTTCCATTTGCACGATCTTTGCCAAAAATCTCGTTCAATGCGTCGTAGTGAGGGAATGGTTTCATGTGCAATCCTTTGGCAGAAGGGTGACTCTACACATTCAAACCCAATATGAATCATTAGTACATAAACTATATAGTTCATCAAATGATAAATGTGTACAATTTAAATTTACCATTCTCCCATGCATCGAACACCAACTTCTCACAGTCAACCATCTTTTTTTTTTCTTTGACATCATACGTCTAGCCATATCTGCAAATTTGGAAATATAAAGTATACATAAGTCAAAATATAGATGTTATGAGGTAACAATAAAAAATATAATTGAGGTCTTTGTTCAAGAGAAATATAAAATGTCATGTTGTGCTAACAAATACGGTTTATTTTGTTTTCTCATAAAAATTGATCAAGAAAATAACAAGAATATGGAAATCATACAATCTGGGTACCTAAAAAACAAACCCCATATTTGTATACACATTTAAGCTTTCCATACTAAACATCACAGAATATGAAGCATATAAAATGATATATGTGAAATAAGATGGCTATTTGTAAATAGAAATAGATTCAAACAGTTGTATCCAATCAAACCTAAGATCCAAAGGATTACGACTTGAAGCAAATGAAAGATATGGCTGCTGCCAGGAAGAGATGGGAAGCTATGGTATTTTCACATAATGTCATGTTAACAACATTTTTTTTTTCCTGAATTTTTTGGATATTTCAATTTTTACCTGAATTGGGTTTTCACTAACTAGCAATGACCTTCCTGAAATTAAATTACGTGGGCTTCGTTTATTGTTTGGAAACCCCATTAATTAGATGTGTTATTGTGGCCGTCTAAAGCCATAACTTAAATATCATTGAGAGCTTAGTCTAGTACGTGTTGGAAAATATGGGGAGCTTAGTCTATTGTTGAGAATTTCTTCACCAATCCTTCCATCATGATTTATTGTTGGGAATATGGGGAGAATTTCTCTGATTTATAGTTCCAATAATTTGAACTAGTATCATACCAAGGCCGGTATGATTAGAAATAGGGTGGTGGTGCTATTTGAGCTCCAGTAATTTGGCCTCCATTTCTAGTGTGTGCATTTTGCCCATGTTGTTTATTTAGACTATCACTATACTGGATTAAGATCTGTGTATTTTTGTTGTCAAAGTTTTAACTCTACTATTTTGAGAAAATCCAACAGAAAGAAGATTATAGACTAAGAAGGAAATTGGAATATCTGTAAATAAGCAGAAGCCATATCTCGCCATCCCAATTTCAATAGTGAATGATTTCAATTTTAAGGTGTTATATTGCATATTCTCCAACATTTATGAGCTTTAGCATGTATTGAGCAGTGGATAGGTACAAAAATGATGAGATATTTATGAAAGCATTAAATGGGAAGTTCCTAGCATTGCCTCAGCAAGCTGGACTAGTCTCTGCATGCATTACTCCCTAGGCTGGCTGTGATAACTGGGTAATGATTGGTAATGCTGCTTGAGTGATCGAATTAGATGGTAGCTACTGGAGTGATCATATAGATACTCTTTAAGGTAGATATGTGTCATGTTTACTTTGGTCATGAAGTGTTTGTAACAATTGCCAAAATCACTAGTTTTGAGTTCTTTTGGGCTTTCATTTAACATTCTGAGTCTTATACATTTTACTTTCATGGTTGATATCAAGTTCCATATACTAGCACACTTTGTATATCTGTGACAATTAAATTCAACAAGTCACCATCAGTAAACAGTGATTGGATTATAGTAATGTGATTTGTTACAGGGAAAACTGAGTAGTATCTTAGATTTTCAGGTGACCAATTCGACTTGAAACATGTTAATTTTAATGTTTTAGTATTTTGAAAAAAAAAATCCATAGCTTCATTAACCAAGGTTGCGACCTTTGCTTGAAAGTTATTGATAGCCCTGATTCTCTCGGTGAACATAAAGATATATGTCGTCTATCTGCACCTTCCCCTTTGTAAGTTGATCAATGAAATCTTTGAGTAATATCATACTGCTTCTGGAATATTATCCCCCTTTGATCAATTGCAGAAAGTCCTAATAACTGCTTTTATTAGATGTGTACTGTACCAGCAGTCACCACAAGTGTACATATATTTGATCCTTTAAAATATGCAATGAACTGTTGCAGGGGAAGGTCATAATGCCTTACGGAATCTCAAATGGGTATTTCAGGCTTAACCAATGTAATCCACACTGGAATTTGCCACCTCAAACAAAAGTTCGAGGCCACCATTTTAAGAGAGCCCCAATATTATGTGTGTGTGTGTGTATATATATAAAGCTGATCGTATGGGGTCCAGACAGCAAGTGGACTGCACGGCCATTTGGCCGAGTTCCGGTGGTCGGTTCTAAATTCCGACCGTTGGATATGATGCTCACCCCCTGCATGCCACGCCTGCAAAAAATCATGCCGATCCGACGGTTGGAATTTTATAAAACCAGCCTTAAACACAAATGAAATTTATATATAGTCTTTAGTAATTTCAGTTTGCTTAAGGCTGGTTTTACAAAATTCCAACCGTCGGATTGGCATGATTTTTTGCAAGCGTGGCATGCAAGGGGTGAGCATCAAATCCAACGGTCGGAATTTGGAACCGATCACCGGAGCACAGCCAAATGGCCGTACAGTCCACTTGCGGTCTAGACCCCATACGATCAGCTTTGTATATATATATATATATATATTGAATATTGATGAATATTAGCTCTGTAATGTGTTATCCCCAATTTTTTTTCCCTTTCAAAACAAGTAAACAACCATAAACCTAGCTCGTTGTTGATTGTTGCAGACTTTTTTTTTCTTTTTTCTTTTTTTTATCTTTTTAATTTTATAAAAATAGAATTTATTCAAGTTCTAATAGATCAAATTTCAGAGTTTGGTCTTTGATTCGAAAGATGAAGGTGGATTTAATTTGACATCAGCCTTTTTTGGATTTTATGAGTTTTGGCTCTTGTTTTTTATTTTTTTTTTCCCCATTTGAAGATTGATTCAAAAGTTCAAAAGTCTGTGTTCTAAAACATGTTCACTGTTGAGCCTAGTTGGGTCATTGTTAGTTTTGAGTTTTGTTAAATGTGCAGTTTACACTAATGTTGGATGCAATTTATTTGATTAAAATCCCCAATGAAATTTTATGTGAAAAACCCTAGCGGTTACTCATCTAATTAAAATCCCTAATATGTTTGAGTTTTGTATATGCTGATTAAGTTTTAAGGAGCGATGTAGAGTTCTATTTAGCATTTCTTTTATGTTGATGTTATTTAGGGATTTAATTGTATGTTGTTTTGTTTATTTCCTATATATTTGAATTATATTCATTTTGATAGATTAAGTATTTTGATATTTGTTTGATATATGTGTATTAGTGAATGGTGATAGGAAGTTCTGGGTGAGCCAAATGAAACCCTTTTGTAAATTGCTTGTTGTAGTATGGTTGTAGGTTTTAGCGTGAGAGAAACTAATGTATGCAATTTTTTTTTTTTTTTTATATATATGTCAAAATGTAGAAGGGCCTCATTCTAGGAACTTGCTTAGGGCCACCCAAACCCTAGGGCCGGCCCTGCTGGCAGAGGTCCTGAAGCGGTTGCTATGGACTGTGAAATGGTGGGTGGTGGAAGTGATGGATCACTTGATCTTTGTGGTAGGGTGTGTCTCAATGACAAAGATGAGAATCTGATTTTCCAAACTTATGTGCGACCTCAAATTCCTGTCACCAATTATAGGTATTTGGGTGTTCTATTTTGTTCTTTAGTTTTCTTTAAGATACAATGCCAGGAATGAGCCTGCTTGTCATTCACATATTTCCACAAATGTTGGATCCATAAATTAATTGGACTTGAACTGCAACAATCTTGCAAAGTTCCAATGTTTTTTTTTTGGATAAGAAGAGAAATTCTCTCGGTCTGTCTTTTTACTACTTCGGAATCGATACCTAATGCCGTTTAATCAGAGTAGAATCGAGAGCAAACCCCAGATGTGTGCACAGCCTCCTCAACACACACATCAGTAAGACACACAAAGTTCCAATGTTGATTGGGAGTATGGAGGTAGTGGACTTTTCTGGTATGCAAGTGATGCTACCATTCAGGCTTTGTTCAAGCTAAACTTTCCTATGTTAATTAATAGTTGGAGATAACTTTATTTTCCTTTAATTGTTAAATTTCTTAAAGAGCATGCAATAGGACACGTTTTTATAACTAATTTTAGCAATGTTAATGAGCAGGTACTCTTGTTTGGTGTATTGGCTATAGAGATCAAAAGGAAGGCTCCTTATGGTTTCAATTATAGCATTTTTTTTTTCTTTTTTTATAGCAAAATTAAAGAAGCCTATTTGTTCATACTACCACTACGTACGTTCCTTCCCCTTTTTCGTTGGTGCTTTCTTTTCATGATAAAGTAAGCACACTTGCATTATTGCATTATATTCTAAGAGCTAAGCGGGTCCTCTTGCATTATCTTTCTTAAAGTTGAAGTTGAAGTGTTGCTGTCTAAAGTCATGTAGTACTTTGCACTACATATGAAAAAGCCAACACATGATCATAAGTTCCAAAGGAAAGGTCCGGCTCAGGAATTTATCAAAAGTTTGAAAGGAAGGTTAGACTTTTCAACTTTTAAAGTTGGCCCCTATTTTTTTCATAATGGAGAAAAAAAAATGATAAGTTGATTACCATTGAAAATGAAAATGATAAGTTAGAGTTTTTTTAGGGCCTGTTTACTTAGTGAAAATTTTCACAATTTTCATTTTCATTTTCAATAAAAACAGAAAACAGCTTAAAAAATGTGTTTACTTGTAAAAAATGAAAACTATTTTCAAGAAAATGAACTCAGTTTTTAAGAAAATGTGAAAACATCAAAAAGACATTTTTTGTATTTTCACAAAAACTGAAAACAAGGATTATATCGTGGCAATGCTTAGAAGTATGGAAAAAAAATACGTAGACCAACTATAAAACCAAAAAATGTAAATAATAAAATATATAGAGATAATATATAGTTTTAATTAGTAAACACATGCATTTACACTATTTTTAGATTTTGAAAACATTTTTAATTTTTGCAAAGTAAACACATTTTCTAAATTTTGAAAAGTGAAAACGAAAATTGTTTTTAAAAAATTTTCACAGAAAATAAAAATTATAAAAATTTTCATGAAGTAAACAGACCCTTATCTTTATAGGATGGAGTTGAAATGGCGATTGTAAGATTCAGTAAACCTTCTAGTAGTTGATTACCATTGAAAATGATAAGGTGAGTTTTTTTCTCTCATTCAGTTAACCTACTAGTTGATTACCATTGAAAATGATAAGTTGGGTTTTTTTTTTTTTTTTTTTTTTTTCACATTGTTGGTAGTAGTGACATTGGCTTAGGACCTGACTGTTGAGTCTGGTTCAATGGCAATTTCTTGAAGTTTGGTGTAGCATATTGGAGATAGCAACTTAAACTTAAGCCTCTGAGTGGATTTGTAAATGATGACTTGTAAAATATATATTTTGTAATAATTGTATGCCTTTGGTTCTTAGAAGATTATGTACTAATTAACAAAATAATGAATTAGTGGTGCTAGTGGGATTTTTTACTCGATATTCATGAGTTGAGATGAATATGAAAGGATTACAAGACAATTTGAGTTGGGATTTTGTAATTTTCATCTTGTTTTAATATGACTGTTTTGATTTTCATATTGCTATGTTTGTTTCAATAGAAATACTTCATAGAAAATTTTGTGGGTTGTTGGAGATTTCATGTTTAGGTTTTTTAATTTCTACAAATATGAATTTTCAAAAGCTAACTTTCTTAACTTTTATTAAATGAACTTTCCAACAACAAATTTTTTCTAAAAGTCCTTTTTTTATGAATTCACCAAACACAAATTTTGTTTTCTACAATAACTTTTAGGGGCTAGAAAATTTATTTGGAGTCTCAAAAAATTATTATGAAATTGAGTTATCATTGCCCAACATTCACAACTTCTCCGGCATGCGGTTTTTGATGAAATTAGTCTTGCTTAAAACAAGCTGCTACCACCAGGAGCGGAGCCATAAATCTTCTTAAGGGGGGTTAAAACCTTTGAGTAAATATTAATGTTCCCTAATTCTAGAAATTAAGTCAGCAGACTTCATTTAACAAAATTTTCTGGACATGTGACTGCAAAATTTTCTTTTAACAAAAGTCAAAAAGTATGAGAACAAGAGAGAAATACAAAAAGTTAGAAACAATCCTCTAAAAATTAAACAAGTATAAAATTTTTTATTTTACAAAAGTCAGTGGGGTCAGTTGACCCCTCAAGCACACCCCTGACTCCGCCCCTGGCTACCACCGTAAGTGAAATGTACAAAAATAATAAAAGAAAAAGAAGAACACGACAAAAACACAATAATGTACCATCACGTGGCTCAATTAACTGGAAAAATAATGGACAACCAACCCTGTAGATGACAGAGTACGTGGTCGGTGCATGACAATATATTGATTGGTCATAATATTCAAATGTGAATTAGCCAAGTTTTGCCAACTGCAAGAGGTTCAAAATGGTGCACATTGTATTAATTTAAAAGGTACAAGTTCCTTTTACCATTTTTTTTTTATCATTATTTCTATTATTTATTTTCGAATTACCAATATTGATTGATTATTTTACGAAATCGACCGTTAGATTAGATACTCTTTTTATTCAAGTCATACATGTCAAAAATCACATTGATCCAACGGTCAAATTTTAAAAAATTTCACTGTAAAAACTACAATATTTTTAATTATAATAATTTTTTACAGTGACATAATTCAGAAACCAACCGTTGGATCACTGTAATTTTTGACGTACATGATATACATAAGAAAAGTATCTAATCCAACTGTCGATTTCTCAAAATATTAAATTGATACTGGTATTTTAAAAACGGATGATAAGAATAATGATAATAAAATTGATAAAGCGAAGGTGACCCATTTAAAAATTATTCCATTGTTTTAATAAAAGGTACACATGTATTAATTTGAGAAGGTTTTTAAAGCACTCAAAGCCAATTTATAAGATAAGACCGAGCAATTTTTTCACCAAAATAAAAAAATAATGTCAAAATTGCAATAAATTGATCACTCAGACAAGTGGATGTTAAGTCACTTTTCCGTATATATGTTATTAAATAGAATTGATCACTCAGACAAGTGAATGTTAAGTCACTAATTGATCACTCAGACAAGTGGATGTTAAGTCACTTTTCCGTATATATATTATTAAATAGAATTGCATCACTCAGGCAAGTGAATGTTACGTCACTTTTCCGTATATATATATTATTAAATAGAATTCAATCACTCAAGCAAGTGGATAGAATTGCATCACTCAAGTAAGTGGATGTTACGTCACTTTTTCTAATATATATTATTAAATAGAATTGCATCACTCAGGCAAGTGGATGCTACGTCACTTTTCCGTACATATATTATCAGATAGAATTGCATCACTCAGGCAAGTGGATGTTACGTCACTTTTCCGTATATATATTATTAAATAAAATTGCATTAAACGCAGAGAGTGGACTAGGTCAAAATTACATTAAAATCTTTTCAGTTAATATTAGAAGGAGTTTTTAATTTAATGATAGTTTGGGTATGTAAAATTGATGACACCAAACTTCAGAGTTTCCTTTATATATATATATTGCAAATGCATGTGAGTTCTTTTTTTATGAGTATTATATAGTAATATATTAATGTGGATATTTTAATATTTTGTGCGCAAAAATAGTATGGATGCATGTTAGAACAGCCATTGGTGAATATATATGATTTAACAGCATATATCATGGCATATTAAAATTGTGAAGCATTTGCTAAAAAAAAAAAAAAAGAGTAAACTAGGATACTTTTTAAGCGTCGCTATTTTTGAAGAAACAATTAGAACACTTTTAATATGATTTCTTTTAGGACATTTTAAAAATGTTGTGGTTTCTATCTATTTTAGAGACACTTAAAAAGTGTTGCAATTCAAAATATAACGCGGACACTTTTAAAGTATAGGAATTCAAAATATAATGGAAACACTTTTTAAATGTCCCTGATAAAAAGTGTCATGTTGGGGCCTGTTGGGGACATATCAGGGACATTTAAAAAGTGTCCCCTTTGAGGCGGTCACCTTTGGTGACACAGCCCCCAATGACACTTTCCAAAGTGTTGCCTATAACACCCCACACAGGG
Organism: Hamamelis virginiana; assembly: GCA_017140935.1. Classification (NCBI taxonomy): domain Eukaryota; kingdom Viridiplantae; phylum Streptophyta; class Magnoliopsida; order Saxifragales; family Hamamelidaceae; genus Hamamelis; species Hamamelis virginiana. The sequence continues at coordinate 6,500,727 of JAESVK010001301.1, forward strand.
TAACACCTATGCGGAAATGATACAGTGACATAAATCACCAAGCGCTTATCTTTGAATACTTCCATTTAAAATTAATTGAGTTTAAAACAGTATTTCATAATACGCATGTGCGGAAGACTTTAAAATAATTTTACAACATCTCAAAAATTAAAGATGGCACTGAGTACTAGTTTGTATTATGAATACAGTCCCGTAATGTATCCAAATTTCAAAAACATCCCTTTATATGAGAATTTTGAGTGTAATGGTGCATATGCTTGTATGTGTGTGTGTATATGTATGTATTCTGAGAAAAAAAAGAAGAAAATGATTGAATTAAGGAAAAGAAGGCCACGACATGAGTTAAATACATAATAGTAATCAAAGCCATGTGAAAAGTGCAAAAAGTGGAATTGGTTTCATGGCAGCTAAAATTAGATGGGTAAAAGGTTTATGGAGGACTTTTTAGACATGGGTTTGTGGATGGGTAACATGAAATGGTGTTGTGTGAAAACAAGGTGTAATGGGAACTTAAGGCCATTGTAGGAGATCATATATAGCTCTATTTGTGAGATCTAGTTTTCCGATCTTCTTCGTGTTTGTCACTGGAGCTAGCGATCTGGTAGACTACGTCGACCACTCCCAGTGTGAAGCCTCTCTCTCGATCTTCTCTCCTGTTTTTTTTTTTTTTTTGTCTAGTGTGCAGTCCTATTAATTTTTATTTATTTGTTTTTTATTTTCCTGTTCCATCAAGAATCACAAAATGTATTTTAGAAATATTTTTTGTTTATTCTCAAAATGTGAATTGGGGTTCGGCATAATGAATTGCATTTTCTAGCGTAGTGAACTCGGGGTCTGGCATAGTCAACTCAAGGTTCGAGGTAGTCAACTCTAGGTTGGATGTAAGAGTGTCGTTGAAGGTTGTTGGGAAGGAGGGGTAAAAAAAGATGTTTTTTTGCTAATTTTTTTGTTTGGTTGTTGGGAAAATGTAGGAAAAAGAAAAAGAAACTTTTGGTTTTTTTAGTCGCAGTGAAATCGGGTTCCGGCTTAGTACACTCAGGATTCTGGCATAATGAAATGCATTTCTGGCGTAGTGAACTCGAGTTCCGGCGTAGTGAACTCAGGGGTCCGATATAACGAACTCGGGTTCCGGTGTAGTGAACTCTGGAGTCCGGGGTAGTGAAGTTGG
>JAESVK010001301.1:6546894-6572387 GCA_017140935.1 Hamamelis virginiana
ACTTTTAAAAGTAAAAAGATGAAATTTTGAGTGCAAAAATTTGGTAGTTACTTTAAAAAGTTGAGATATCAAGAAATTCTTACTCCCTCAACTTTTAAAAATAACTAACAAAATTTTGTACTATAGAAAATATAAAAAAAAATTTAAATTTTTAACTTTAAAGATAAAAAAATAGGAAGAAAAATAGAAAGTAAAAGTTTTTCAAACGCGCTCTTATTATAATTTGTCTGGTTAAATCTGATCCAAGATGGAAATCAGTTAATTTTAACATTTTACGTAAATCGCTTAATGTAAAAAGGAAACGTGCCGTCCAAAACGCAACGTTTTTAAATAGGCGGCCTCGTTTATCTCACGCCCCAAAACGCACCGTCTTTTGGCCTCTCTCTCCTGTTCTTGCTCTCGCGCAAGCACATAACCTCGTCTTTTGTTGCCACGTGGCAGAAAATATAGGCGGAAGCAACTTGCAACACCTGGCTGTTTCATCATCACTGCCGCCGGCACACGGAACTCTCTCTCTCCGTATATACACACAACCTCGCCCTTTGTTGCCAGAAAACGATCACGCAGAAGCAACTTGCAACACCTGGCCGAGACATACAAGCCCACACTCTCTCTCTCTAAACACACAAACACATATAAATATATAGAGAGAGAGAGAAAGGGTGAATGGGATCGGTGTTGGGTAGGAGCGGAAAGAGCAAAGAGGAAATAGAAATGGCGCTTTCAAAGGTCAAGGAAATCGTTTCCTCCACTCCTGTTGTCGTCTTCAGGTACACAGTAGTTAGGTTTTAGGCTTTTACCTATCTACTGTAATGGCCATTCAAAATAAAAATCAATCCATAGAAAAGAAAAGAAAAACTCTTTGATTTTGAGTTCAATTTTTTTTTCCCCTTCATGATGCTAAATCTCCCCTTCTATTTCTAGCCCTAGCCTGTAGATATGTTCAATCATGATATGATGTATCTTTGTAAATTTTCACTTGCTGTGAACTTTGATGCTGGGAATGTTTGATGTTCACATAAATATGCACCTTGACATGGGTCTATCAGGGGAAAAATTGAGGCAAATTGTGTTCTTGTTTGTGTAGTTTCTCTAATTGATTAACTTGGAGAATGGGACTTTCTTGGGACATATTAAGTCTCCTTGTGTTGGAGCTTAATTCTTCACATTACTAGTGAAGGATTTGTGGCATCTTAGATCATTAGATCTTGTGTTGCTTTTTATTCACTTTCAATTTTAAATTTTAGGGAAAATTACACATTCTTCTCATTTTCACTTTTTTCACCCTTTTTTTTTTTGTTGGGGGGTGGCAACAATGTACCCGCTTTAGTTTCAGGCTACCCCTATTGATTAGAGTACCCAAAACTTGAAGGGTGACCTTAAATTTTTTATTTAATTTTCCTGTGTAACTGAAAAAGAGGGGATAGAATTTTCAAATCATAGGGTGGAAAAGTGAAAACTAGCTAAACTTGGAGGGGATAAAGTATAATGTTATGTAAATTTCATTTTTAAGAGATAGTGAGTAAGAGGGTGAGATATGGTCACTGATGAGAGAATGAGTGGTTTATTCTAAAATTAAGAGATTGAATTTTAATTAATCTTACATCGACCTCATTTTATATATTTAGACTTACTTGCCTTTGCTTGGTTCAATGGTAAAAATCTCAAGCTACCAAGCCCAAATTAGCAGATTTAAGTCTTGAGAGCAATTACTTTGTGCTAAAAAAAAAAATGTTAGGATAATATCTTGCTATCCCCTCCCTTAAATCCTGTTTAGTGGACCAACACTTGGTAATGGGTCTATTTAATGTACGTACACTAGTTCAAGTTTAAGCAGTGGATTTTAAAGTGGTTACTTTAAAATTTAATTTGACCATTTAGTGAGAATGTTTTGTTTGGGGGTGATAATATTGATAAATGCTATAGTTTCCTCCAAATTTATTTTCCATTTGCTTTCTAGTATGAGTTAATACGAACAAAGGGTTACGGTTTATGAGCTCTTCATTTCCTTGGCATATTTGTTAGTATCTGGATAATATCCTAATTCAATTGACATTTTCATACTTGCAGTAAAACATACTGTAGTTATTGCACCAAGGTCAAGCAGCTGTTTTCACAGCTAAATGCTAGTTACAAGGTCATTGAACTGGATAAGGAAAGTAAGTGTATGCTCATCGTAGTACTGCTATTACATTTTATGGTGGATGCTTATTTCAACATCTTGAAATTTTCTTTCCATGTTTGGACAACAACATTTAAAAATAAAAAATAAAAAAACCTTGTGATGGATGTTTCAATCCATTCCAAATCCTAAAACTAGCAATGTGAGGATATTTAATGCACAATATATATATATATATATATATATATATATAGAGAGAGAGAGAGAGAGAGAGAGACCTAAAAAAAAAGCATTACCCATCGTGCTAAAGCTGAGTACTTGGAACTTGGAAGAGTGAGCTGGATATAGTCTTATTGCATGGAGTGGTCTCTCTCAAAACTCAGTACTGCACATTCACGTTGTTAGTGACAGCTCGAGACTTTTTCCATTGCCTATACATTAGCCGCTATAACTAGTTACATTATTTTTCTTCCTGTAAAACTTAGTTACATTTGTACCCTCTTCATACCCCATGTACTCTCCTATATCTTTTCCAGCTTTCAAATTTATTAATGAGTCAAAAAAAAAAAAAAACAATGAATAAATTTTTTTATTTTTTTTGGAAAGAAGGGGTGTTTTGATGATTATGAATCTGTGGTTGATGCAAAGATATAAATCTAGAATCAAATTCCATGATATTATAACTTTTTTTTTTCCTTTTGGAATATTTTATTAGACTGAACGCACAAGTGCAGATTGTGAATGAGTGAATGAAATTCTTTGAAATGGCTAGTTTGACAACTTGTATCAATTCTTGCAAGCAAAAGTACTCTCTTAATTTCATTACATTTTGAAGCAAATGCTTCTTGATTGGTCACAAGTGCCATACATTTGAGTAATTTGGTTATATTTTCTTTGAAGGTGATGGAAGTGAAATTCAAGCAGCTCTAGCAGAGTGGACGGGGCAGAGTACGGTACCAAATGTGTTCATAGGAGGAAAACACATTGGTGGTTGTGACAGTAAGTCTCAGCTTTTCAATTGCTCCTTTTGTGGTCAAGCCGTGTGAGAAAAAAAAATAAATAAATAAATAACAAAGAACAAAGAAGAAGATGTCCTAGCTAGCTGATTTGTGTCTTTGTTCATTGCAGATGTTATGGAGTTGCACCAGGCAGGTAAGCTTGTGCCTCTTCTCAATGAAGCTGGTGCGATTGCTACCAACTCTGCCCAGCTCTGAGTAGTATATATGCACATGGTAAAGAGTGGAGAGTGAAAAGAATAAACAACCCCATACATGCTTGTACCTATTATATGAGGTTTCTTGAAGCAAACTCTACATGGTGTGTAATAATAACTGACATATAATTTAGCTAAAAACTTTCTGCAATGTTCTGGTTTTCTGCCAGAGTACGTTTTTTTTAGTACCAATTTCTGTTTCAAATGCTACGCGTACTATTTTAGTACAAAACTCATAACAACTCTCGTGTCACCCATTAGACCAATGAGGAGATGACATGTGTAACCCATAAACCCAATTAAAAGATGACATGTATCACTGATGAACAATGGGTTAAATTATACTCAAATGGCCTTGAGATGAAGGCGGCATGAAATATGCACTAATGCACCTGGACTGGGACCTTGACATGTTAGGTCACACCGTGGCTTGGGATATGCAAGGTCAAACTTTGATCTTGGGCATGTGATCTTGTGCAAATTTACTTTTGTCTTTAGTCGAGGTTTCTCCTTAACAATACAGATACTAAGTAGATGCTTAGAGTGAATGTCAATTGATTCCATGAGAAAAATTGGAAAAAAAAAGAGGGTTATTTCGATTACTAGAGAAGGGATTAATCCATCAAACCAAGTTAAGAGCAGGTACATTTATTCTGCTAAATTAGACCAGAGGATGTTTTTAACCATTTGCACAAGGCATGATTTTATTAGGAATCTAAAGAGTGCACAATACTTTTTGCGTAATGCATTTGCAAAACACCTTCTTGACAATGAATTAGCTTAAAATTAGATCGAATTGGTCTTGTTTGAGAACAAATTAACCTTATTAACCTAACCTCAACTTGGAGAAAAGTAATGAAAACACTCTATAAAAGAATCTATTTGACTATTTCTAAGCAATTTTCAGATTTTTTTTTCCCCCTTCTTTCCCTCATCATTTAGGAGATCCAAATGAAGCTCTATTATTTTGAAGCTAATTGACATATTATCCATGCTATAATATTACCAATGATAATACATTTGGACTGACAACCCCAAACTAGCATGTTTCATTTAGTATTAAATTAATATGCCCAAACATGCCAACAAGGTGAGTTTTACAAAAACTTGTTTCTCTTTAAACCATCCACACCCCAGTACAGTCAGAGTGCAATGGAATGGCAATAAAAGAGCAGTACAGACTAAAGCTCAACTAACTGCTTTTGACCTTCTTTGATATTTGATCTGTTTCACCTCAGAAATGCCGGTTTTCCGATATGGGTGTCTTCAACTTTCAGAACTCTTTAATCAATGTGCAAGTAAAAGTTCAAGTACCCCCAAAGGCTGCTTCTTCCTTCACCTTCTGTGATGATAAAATAAATTTGAGTTCAATTGTTGAGTGAAGCAATAAATCCAGAAGCAGATTGCACTTAAATTGGAATATATGTTCGATCCCGAGATGAAGCAAGAAATGCACTTACATTGGAGATACCTATCCATAAATCAAGCGTGTTGATAGCTTTGCCTGATTGTTGTGTTTCGCGAGCCAAAGCCACTCCTTCAGCCAGGGTGTTCACACGGCCGCTTACCAAGAGAGCTGCCGCCGCATTTAGGATCTGATCAATCATTTTGGCAATAAACAGACCCATCAAATATATGAAACGATGAATGGCATTCTTCACTTGAAATGAAAGCCAGTTATCACGTTATTAATCTTCAACATATTAGTATTTTAGCGAGTTTGATTATTCAAAATAATATTCAGCTCAGCCAATCAGATTCTTTAATGACATGATTAAGGAAACTGTACAACGAAGCAGCTAAAAACTGTGTTTTATTATCTAAATAGCTACATTAATCAAGAGGCAGCAATCTATTTATTTAGGTGTAAAATGTTACCATCATGGAAGCTCAAGGGCACATTGGTATGTCCAATGAAAATGAAACAAAAACTATCTTATTCAGTGACACCAAAGCCAATAACATTAGTAAAAACATGGTAATGGCATCATTCCAAAAGAAATTAAACAAAATCATTAGAAATGGAGCATAAGACAAAAGGGAAAGATTCCATTTCCATTGCAACATCCAAAGCCCATACGCTTCATAAACGTATTATAATTCTAGATTCTAGCCAAGCTGAATTATAAGGGAAAAAGTTTAAATATGGTTGCTTATGTTAAAACGAGCATTTTCCCAGGCATGCACTGCCCGCGGGGGGAGGGGGTGTTGTTTGGTTTGTTGTCAGACAAATAATTAGTAACTTACAAATGCATCTGCAATTGATCCTTTCTCTCCCGCTAGTACACGCTTTAGTACCTCTGCATTATACTCTGGGCCACCGCCTCGCAAGCTATCTAAAGTACAGCGAGGTATACCAAACTCCACTGTGCAACAAAAGTTCTGATTAAGTCAGAAAAATATAAAATACTATGTTCAAAATTTTTTATCAGAATTATTATTCAAGGGAAAAAAACATGTGCAAATTAGACATCATGGTTTTACCAATAAGCTCCACCCCTATTCCATATGATTTAACTGCTCAAATAGAGTTGCAGGGGAGCTGTATTTATTCACTGGTTCACAATAATGACAAAGATGAACTAAATATATAATAGTGACAAGAGATACTTACATGGATCAAATGAAAACTTATCAATCTTTTCCGGAGTAATGTCAAGGACCAGCCCAGGTCCTGCATTCAGATCGTTTATGGGTGACAAAGATGAGAAGATGTTAAGTATAAAGTAAGTGAAGGGAAATTGAAAGATCAGAAGTTAACAGCCAAAGGAAATTAAAGTTCTAATTACACCTTCTCAATAAACATGCCATCAGAGACCAAGAAGGTAGGGATCTTACCAAGGGGACTCATTTCATCTAAGCCCTCTGAGTGAACAACCAATGCTCTTTTCATGCCAAAACGTTGAAGTGCTTTAGCCATTTTGACGACCTGTCCAAGAAATAGAGAAGAATAATCCTTTCAGAAGCATAAAGAAGTAGAAATATATCATGAACCATATGCAAGAAGTTTCTTGAAATGTAAAAGCCCAATTCTCCATATTATAAATCTCATTCCCTTCTGCACCAAAAATTAAACAACCAACACATAATCCTTGCATAAAGCCATGACATAAAACATGCATAATCTATTGACATGGACTGACAGCTCTATACAAGATTGGAATTATACATAATCGTTTTAATTCAATTACACAAACTTTTCATATTGAAATAGAGGAGACTAATTCTTATTCTCGTATATTTAGTCATCTAAGTTCTCCAAGAAAGTAGCAATGAGACCAATTTGATCTCAGTAAGATGAGAAACACTCCTCTACATATGAGTGAGGAAGGAGTCTTCTACTTTTCTTTATCAGCCTATCGATTAATAAATCATAGAAGACCCTTTAGAGATAATTGAATGAATACGTGTGTGTGTGTGTGTGTGTGTAGAGAGAGAGAGAGATTCTTAAGATAATATAATAGCCACAGCTAATAACTACATTTGAGTACAAGATGCTTACAAGGACTTTGTTTCCCTGAGGTTCTCTCATTACATCATCTTAGCAGAAATATCAGCTACCTCAGAAATACTATTACTTTCACGTTTTGCTTTATGAAATATTTACTCACATTTGACTTTCTACAATGATCTATTGTTCATACAAGATCCTTTGGAAACAGTTAGAAAACAATTGAAACAAAAATCCATATGGTCATATAAATAGCAACTATTTTACTCAGGGTTTTAAGTAGCCGGGTAATGGACCTGTAATGGTAACGTTAAAGGTGTAACGGTTATAGGGTGTATCGGGTGATACGTAACGGGTATCTGGTGCCAGGGCCATGAATTTTATTTTTTTTTTTTGCACACCAACCCTCAAAAGCAGTAATACACATTTTTACCATATACTAATGTATATTGATGTTTTCAAAGAGTCCGGTGAATTTATTTTATGTTTTCACAAATCATTAGTTCATTACTCAATTAAAATTAATTGAGTAATGAACTAGAACTCTTTGAATATAAATAAAGGTGTTAAAAATTCAAGCACACCCGTAATTTTTAATTATTTTGAAAAATATTTTTATAATATATTTTTACAATATATTGTGTAAGTTATAAGTTACTAGCTTGCAAGTTAAAAATTTTTAAAATAAAACCAAAAATTTGTTCCAATTGTATCATAATTTTTTCAATGTTATTAAATTTTTTATTTACTCTTTTAAGAATTAAATTATGAGATTTTATCATTTATATTAGAAAGAAAAGCAAAGTAGAGTACTGATTGTTAGGAATCTCTGCTTGCTTCAGAGAGTTATGGGTTTCTTGTCATTTACGTGGGTGTAACAGGAATCGGGGTATAATGGCCTTTACTCACCGTATCGAGCTGATACACCGTGAAATTCTTTACACATATAGTATCGGGGTGTAAAGCGTACGTGAGCCTTTGAAATCCCATACGTATCAGGCGATACGCATAGGATTGGGCGATACTTAAAACTATGATTTTACTGCTGCTGAATACAATTTTAAGTACAAGAAACATAAGTGGACTTCTTTTGTTTCCTAAGGTTGTATAATTACATCATCCAGGTATATTTTTGACTGCCTCCTAAATATTCTTACATTCACTGTTTTGCTTGACTAAATGCATAATTGCATTCTATTTTATCAGCCAATGAAGCAGGGATTAGTAACATTTAAAAGGCATAAAGCTTCTATCATTAATCATGTCTACAGACACCCAAACCACTAAAAGTTACAGTGGATTGCCAAACAATTACGATTCATCAACATAATGATTATTACAAACAGAACACTATGACCATTCTGAATCAGGAAACAGATGATCCATCTCTGGAAATCCTGAGAAAGGTCATGAGAGAAGCACAAAGCACAAACTAGTATTAGGCTGCATTTGGTTCCATGGAAATCAAGCCTAAGGATTGAGATTAGGGATCCAAATTCCATACCAATATTTTGGTCTCTTTATGCACCAATGGATTTTGGATGTTAATTCCATAGACCACAAATCAAAAGCAAAAGTTTCCAAGTAAAAGTAAGATTTCTGAATTCCATAGAACGGGAATTCCTAATGAAATTTAACTCTGTGCAACTAAACAGGGCATTTTCAAAGTCATAAAAGTTAGCATTTCAGATGTTATAAGTTCCTATCATTACACATTAAGAAAAGCCAGATTTAATGTATCAATGAAGAATAGAAAGAACAGAATTTTCTTTTCTTTTAAAAGAAAAAGAATGATTAATAAATTTAATTTTCAAAGGGTTTAACAATGTTTCTACTATTGCTACAGTCCACAGTTGAGGTACTTACTAAGTCTTCTGTATATACGCCAACAACAGCAAAAGGTACCCGTGCTGGATTCAACATAGGGCCCAAGATATTGAAAACAGTTTTTACTTTTAGCTTTTTCCTCACAGGGCTGACAATCTTCATTGCAGGATGATATGTTGGAGCCATCATAAAACCAATTCCTGATTCATTCACACACCTTTTTATCCCCTGATTTGAAGAAAAATTAGAAGAAATTAAATCAATTTATGCATTGAAGATAAGTTTAGTACTTTTTTCACATTCAATAAGTTGAGTGGACAAAGCTTTAGTGCTTTACATATAATTTGGAGATATAGCATAACCAATTAGAATTCCATGGTTTACTAAGCCAACCTTACCAACTACCAAGGGTTAATGAGGCATTCCGTAGCTGAAGTCCCCATAAAGAAACAAGCCAGAATGGCATTATGGAGAAGAAAATATCAAAATGAATCATATTTGATCTTGTAGGACCTGCATTGCTCCAGATATAGTCATATGTTTGACAAAATTTTCAATGGAGTCGAGGTGGGGAAGAACATAAAAAAATCATAAAAGAGAAGCAGTAGTGTCCACTTCCAATAGGCTGCATCTAATAATTGTTGAACCTAACACCTAGTGCCAACTAATAAGCCAAGTCCTAACAATTGATACTTGGTCACTAAATCCGATACTTATCAATGCACAGAGCAAGCACACCATGAACCAACTGAAGAAACTTAGCTCAGTTGGTGTCAGGGAGGTTTGGGGTTTGGGTATTAGTGAGTGGAAAATGCTAAATTGACCAATACTTTGACCATACCCTCACAGCAACTAACATGGCAGCACGGAAGAATCCGAACCTCCAACACCATGGTCCGTAGCCATGTGCTCTATTCCTCTGAGCTACAGGCCCCACCTTCATATTCTTCGGCAGGATATTTTTCACCCTTCCCTCACGGTACTACTTCGCTATCGGTCACCCAATAGTATTTAACCTTGCAAAATATGCATGGGTTTTCACTCTTCCCTCACAGTACTGCTTCAATATCAATCAACCAATAGTATTTAGCCTTGCAAAACATGCATGAATGGCTGACATAGTCAAAATCTTGGTCCATTTAGCAGCACTCTTACTAGTTTTCTTCTTCTATTTTTTTTTTGTTACATTTAAGAAAATCATATATAAACTCTCACACACATTAACAAGACTCAAAACAAGGACCTCCCCTCATAGAAGAGGAAGAAGTGACATTGGGCTACAAGCCACTTGGCTACTAGTTTTCAAGTCCTCCCTACAAGGAGTGATGCCATTTATTGTCCTAGTAATGGGTAAAGCATTACATGACCACAAACTTTGCACAATAAATATTATGCCGACATAACTAGATACATTTGATACCATATCTTACAAATTTTAAGGTAGTTGGTCAATAAAGTCAAATTATGGCATTCAGATATAAGATATTCACTTCACAGAAAGCTGCCACGAAGCCCAGACCCACATTCAAAATTAATCAGACAACCATATTGCATACTGCATTGTACTATAAATACAACCATTAATAACCTAATTTATTGTGGCACCAACCTCAGGTCCCAAATCAATCACAACCCCCAAAGCTTCCAACACATCAGCACTCCCACAAGCCGACGAACTCGATCGATTTCCTTGCTGCAATACAGACCCTTCAATCAATGTTATTTTTCCCATCTCACCAAATGTAATTAAAAACCATAGTTAAAAAAATTAAAATTAATAGCACTCCTCTACAACAGAACAATAATATCACCTTTGCAACTTTTGCACCACAAGCTGCAGCAAGTATCGATGCACCCGTTGAAATGTTGACAGTGTTGGCCCCATCACCACCCGTTCCAACAATGTCAACCATATCTACTAACCCCTCAACCTTCCTACTGTGCTTGATCATCGCCCTCGCCAATCCAACTACCTGTTCATATTAATAAAATTACTATATATATATATATATATATATATATATATATATATATATAATCTGTTTGTTTCTAGGGAAAGTATTTATTTCCACAAAATAATAATTTTTCCCAGGAAAATTAAAATTAATGTTAACAATTTGACATCATCAAAACATCAAAAGAGAACACACTTACTTCTTCAAATGTCTCTCCTTTGGCTCTTAACAGGACAAGGAAAGCACTAATTAAAACCTCATTAGCTTCGTTAAGCAAAAAATCAAGGGATGCTTCGGCCTCGGCCTCCGATAAATCCACCCGATTAATCAAAGATTCAATCAACTACAAAACACACGACAAAAATCAATAAAAACATTTTCCCAAAACCCAAAAGAAAATATAAACGTATAGCATATTACATTTTTTGGGTGTACGCACCTGATTAAATGAAGTTATTGATGAGATTGGGCTCTGACAGAGACTGGGCAGGCTTGAGACCAGAGTATTTATGCTTCTGTGTTTTGCGGAAGTACTTCTTGTGAAAAAACACTTCCGAAACTCGAGACTCGGTGGTTGGAAACGATAAATACATGCAGAAGAAGTAACTGGCGAGTGAAAACGAAGTACTGCCATTGATGCCCTGCGATAACCGATTCTCTGGGCCTCTTGTATTAATAAAAAATATATAAAAATTTTGCTCAAGAATTTAAACTTTTCAGAACTAATTAAAAAAGACCCAAAAAGAAAAGGAGGGTTTATTCGAAAATGTTTGATTGAAAAGGAAGAAGACGACGACGACGATAGAAGGGCATGGATGGGATCTAAGTCTGGATTACTTAAAAATCTGTATTTGAAGCTGCAGTGATTACGAAATCTTTGACTTTCTACATGCTAATTACTGTCCCTACAGTCAAATGAGTTTAAAAAGGTATGGAATTAAACTCACCTAATCAAAGAATCAAACCTGTATCTAGGTGGTCCAATCACCAGGTCTCATCTTAATCTTAATTATAAAACAGCTGGAATTTAAACGTAATCTTATTCATTTTAAATAATATTTTAGGCCTCTATTAATTATATATATTACTTTTTATAATTTTAAAATATGTCAAATAATATTCTTACGTTTGTTGACCAGCAGTGAAATAGACAAATAATGGTTGACAAATAATCAATTCCTGATTAATAGACCATCAATAAGACCCTAATAATAGATAAGGAAAATGCTAAGTGAACCAAAATTTTTAAACCAAATGATGTATCAGAACAACACTGTCTTAATTTTTGTGTGTATTTTTGAAATGCATAGAAATCAAGACTGTATTATTTTGACATATCATTTGGTTTAAAAATTTTGGTATAAGATTTGGTCCATCTAGCATTATTCAATTGATAATTAAGAGTGAAATTCATCAAAAGATTATAGTGATGGAGAATTAAAAGTGAAACTATACGGGAACAGACGGATGTGGTGATGGAGAATTTGATTTCTGCATTCAGGAATAGGTCTGTTGGCCATTATTTGACTGTTGCATTACTGGTCAATGGACGTAAGAGTGTTATTTATCACATTTTGAAACTATATGAGGCAATGTATTGCAATTAAGACCATAGAAAGGCAATGTGTAATACAGTAGTAGTTCATGAGGGCAAAATGTATTTTTCCCAATATTTTAAAGTATTTTCGATGTAGTGTTGCTATTTAGACCTCCTATATTTATATTTAGGAAGGTTCCATATATGCTTCTTTTTTTTTTTTTAAATGTTAATATAATGTGCACTTGACACAAAATTGCACTGATTTTTGTGTGGCCAGTTACAAAATAATTTTTAAAAAATTGACCGTTGGATTAGATATAATTTATTTTTCATTACTATCAAAATTACATTAATTGATTCAATGGTTATTTGTGGAAAAAGTCACTGTGAAAAAAAAAATATATATATATATACTAATGTAGTGTCACCTTATGTTAGCATTTCTAATGATCTTTCTATAGTTTATTTTTATGAGTAGTTGGATTTTTATGGAAAAAAAATCTAATGTAGTGTCACTCCCATTATGAGTAGTTGGATTTTTATGGAAAAAAAATATCTAATGTAGGGTCACCTGGGAGTAGATGACGTCCGTAGAGAGAACTTCCAAACATGGAAGGGCAATGTTGTTGGTATTGTCAAATTTGAGAGTAGGAAATAGTAGGTTTTCTTTTTTTTTTTTTTTTTTTTTTTTGCCACGGCTTCTAAATTTGGCAATGACGGCTCATTAATAGTGTTCTTAACCCAAATCTCAACGAAAAAATAAAAATAAAAATAATAATAATAGGCTCAATTTTGTTCCAAAGATTTAATGTAATTAAATCATCGATAAGTGATCGATAACCCCCTCCTTGTATGAAGTACTAAAGTAGCTTAATTATAAAATGTTGTGACATCTTAACCGTTATATTAATTATTTAGGTAGTACATTGTAATATTACATCAATTGTTAATGAAAAAACGATGTCTCAACTGTAGTCGAAAATGATTGAATGTGATGTGCCAATTAACCACCAAATTGTATTGACATATTTGATATTTTAAAGTCAATATTTTTTTTTATATTGACATATTTGCCCTTATTTTATAAAATTATATTTATTGTGATTTTCTTTTGGAGTTTGTAACTATATGAGACTTTTTGTAGATAATTTTTAGAATATTAAACTATTTATGGAAATTTTTTAAATTGCATTTATTTCAAATTTTGAATTATTAGTCTCGTTTTTATATTTATCCTCAAAGAGTCCATTAAAAGTGAGTTGCAATATTGAACTCTTTTCTTTTTTGGATTTATTGAAAATTAAATTAGTTGCGTGCAATACAATTTATAAAAATTTACTTGTTTATACATGTATGGCAATATATGCATCCGTATACGGGTTAGGTAAATTTACTTGTTTAAAAATCAAATTTGATGCATATAATACAGTTTATGTAAATTTACAGGAAATGAGAGGGTTACTTCCAGTTGTGTAGCTTATAAACTCAATGAACTATTTTCTAAAAAAAAAAAAAAAAAAAAAAAAAAGATGCTAGGGGTAGGTATATCTTTATATCACTTGGTAAATAAATTAAAATCATTAAAAATTTTGAAAACTCAATTTAAATTAGTTATTTGAGATCATGCAAGGGCTTCTTCCAGGAAAAAACTTCTATAACATGATTAATTGTTTCTGTTTCTGTTCCTGTTAGGTATAGATTAGAGGACAAAACTAAAAAAAAAAAATTGTAATTGTTTTTTCCATATGTAAAAAGCTAATAAAAACACAAGTAACTTCAAAAAAGGCTTCTCTCTCCATGTGTACTGCATGCAGGCAACAAAGACATTTTATATGATGAAAAATCAGTTAGCTGCTGATGTTGGATCTCCCACTTCAATCAACTCATTTTGGTAGTCATCAATGCTACCATCCAAATTAAGGTTCCTGCACATATTTTTTTTATGAATTATACAACGTAAAATAAATAAATATATATTGCACATATCTTGTATGTCAAAAATCACAATAATCTAACAGTCGGAATCTCGAAAATGTCATTGAAAAAAATTATAGAAGTTTTGAGCGGTCATGTTTTTCATAGTATCTATTTTAATATTTTGACATTGGATTTCTGTGATTTTTCGCATATATGACATCTGCACATCCATAAGAAGAAATATAATCCGATGGTCAATTTTTCAAAATATGTATCCCACAATTATATATTAATTTCATGCTTACATAACTTATATAAGCATATGCTTACAGTATGAGGATTAAATATGTATGAGAGAGAGAGAGAGAGTATTTCAACCTCTAAATGATAAACAAACTAATACTTTTATTGCTAAATTAGAAAGAAAATATATTATTCTTCCCAACTCTTCTCTAATATTTTTTCCTAACTAATGATATATAATGATAATTAATTTAGCGATGGCATACCAGCACCCTATTTTAGAAAAATGCAATTTGATAATTTGGTATATATTAATATGATAACTTCATGTCAACTGTAACGTTAAATAGTCTACTAATACGATAAGCAGGTCAATTCAGTCTAACACATTAGAATAGAAGGGTAAATATATAAGTAGGGAAGAATAGAATTACTTAAAATCAAATTTTAAGTTTTAAAAGTCAAGTGCTCATGACCTATTAGTGTGATGAGAAATAAGTGGGTTCAATTTCTTTTTCTTTTTCTTTTTTATCGCCAGAAAATATACATAATTGGAGTTAGTTAGTAGGAAATGGGTAATAAATGGGCCAAAAACTTCATCCTATGAGAAATGGAATCCGCGATCCCATGGGTAATAAATGGGCCAAAAACTTCATCCTATGAGAAATGGAATCCGCGATCCCATTCTATAAAGTTACGAGACATGAATCAATTAGCCAAAATTCATATTCACCGGTTGAATTTTGATTTGACGGCGTTTATACACTAGTTGACTAGGAGTCTAGGAATTAAGAAGAAGAAGAAAAGGAAAGTTGCTGATGAAGGTTACCTGCTAACACGTTCAACATCGACCATGTCCTTCTTTTGGATGCTGAGCGCCCTGCACGTTTGACCAATGTTTGATTATATATATCGTACAACAATGTGATGGGTTCAGGTAGAAGCTTAAAAGAAACTATTTGGTGTGATTATAGATTTATACAGTGGCGTAACCAGGAGTAAAGTTTAAGGAGGCCAAACCTCTTACCAACCTTTCTCCAAAGTCTAGGGGGACAAGCCTTTATTGACTTTTCTCCATCATGCATATATCATATATTGTATATATATGTATTAAGGAAAGTCAAAAAGGTAGGAGGGCTATGGCCTCCCTTGACTTTGCCTTGGTTCCATCCTTGGATTTTTAGGCAGCTGGCACATGTAGCCACCTTGAGCCAATGTCCTATGGCCTAAGCCATGTATTTAATTTCCTACTTGGAGAGAGTTTTAGAGTTCGAGTACGTGAAAATTTATCAAAATTGAGACATGCAATTGAGGTAATGCATGGTAAAATTCCATAAGTAGCAAAAATGAGAGAGAGAGAGAGTAAGAAAAAACTACTGGGCCACTTATTTCTCAATATATTCTTGGCCCAAATTTGAAGCCACTTATTTTTCAATGTACTATTCTTGGCCCAAATTTGAAGAATTTAACAATGCACAAGCTATGAAGTTATATAGTCTCACCTGAGTCACAATTTGAAGTTGAGTTCCAGCTCCCACACATGCACAGCTCTCTAACGGCGTCGTCGCCATATCCGCACGTGCCGCCGGTTGCTTCGCACGCTCTACAAAAATCATAGTTCCCTTGCACCGAGTACCGAACCCGTATCCCATAGGACCACCCGTCAGGCCCATCGACCCGCAATGGTGCGAGACTGTATGCACTGCTATAGCCCTCGCATTCCAGCCTTGTAAGGTTTATGGCCTTAATAGCCTCAAATGCAACTGCACAACACTCAGGTGGACCCGACCTTACCGAACCCGCCCGCTTATGCTCCACAAAACTCCACGCTGGGCACCCATAATACTCCTCACAACCCATGCCCGAAACATTACGACAGGGTAAGTGCTTTCCCGGGAACCCTTGGAAAAGTGGGGATTGGGCGGAGCACCCAATTAACATAAACACATTATCAGCAACCGGGTTCAAATACGGGGCCCGCCATTGCTCGATCTCGAACCCATTCCCCCTCCTTCCAAGCACAATCGCATCGCAATTTGACATGTGAGGATCATGAAGGGTAAGCGATTGATAAGCATAGTCTATCTCTAGGACCCGGTAGGATCCGGAACTAATATGGAGCATAAGAACATCATTCATGCAAAAAAGGAGCTCTCGAAAACCCGGGTGCCCACACCCGGATTGAAGCGCAAACGGGTAATCTATAGTTATGTTTCCACAATAAGATCGGCACGTATTGACGTGCCCATTGCCAGTAACTGCCGGAATTAATGCCGGAAATGCGACGGCGATGGCGGTGAGTAGGAGAAAATTCATGGCTGTGAATGTGAAGTGAAGAAAAGAAGTTAGAAGAATAGGCAGATTGGGCATAGGAAGGAATGGTACTTTGCTTGGATAGTGGAAGAAATGTTGTTTAAATGATTTTGGACTACTTTTTTCACATGGAGTGTTGAGGAATCTGGTTGAGTTGTTTAAGGGTTTTTCTTTCTCTTTTTAGAGGGAATTGATTGTTTTTTAAAGATGGTTTTGAGTGGCTTTTCTGAAGGTCTTGATGCTTTATTTTGCTTTTTGGCATAAAAATTGGATGAAATGATATTGGTAGTTGGTAGGTTGCTTTATAATTAAGTTATATATATATATATATATATATATATATATATATGGGACAGTAGAGGAAAGTGATTCAAATGTAAAATATTAATGCACTGGGATGTGAATTTGAATATGGGACAGATCGATGAATAGTTAGCGGCACAGTTGGTTGGATCAAGCACATACAAAATTATCATACTTACTGTATGATTTATTAGTGAAAATTGTTACGAGTCTCAATTCTCTACTGTCCTAACTCATTTTATTTTATAAATATTATTTTGTATTGAACATAAATGTCGGACTATCTACACATAACTGTGCATACAATAGGATACAATGTCTTCTTAGGCATATATATCTAGTTCATAGAATTAATGCAGTTGTGTCTTGCTGGGCGTATATGCTTAGTGTATAGAATGCAGTTGTGTCTTGTCGTGCATATATATATTTACGGTAAGGGCAAAAGATACAAATGTCCTCCCACATACTTATCATATGATAGGATACTGTTTATTTATTTATTTTCTGCTCATGAGACTGGTTTTTTCATCTTAGGAGGTTATATGAAATCTTAAAATGAGACTTACTAATTTTGATTCCACTATTATTTGATAAGCTTATCTTTTCTTATAATTAATCTATTTAGTCTTATAAAGGAAAAAAAAAGATATAAACACAAAAAAATAAAAATAAATGGACTATAAGCTTTTTTTTGCTATACAGGTATTCTGTGCCAGTTTGCGCGCATCAGACTAAATCCTACACTTTGAATAAGGCTTTCAAAACAAAGCTTGCGCTTTGCGGTCTGTGGTCCCTAGCTAGTGGGAGACGGCCAGTGGGAATTGAACACGGGATCAAGGGACTTGGTATGCCCTTGGTCCTGCTTGCTTTGCCATTGAGCTATCCACCTTGGAGTTTAAATCACAAGGATAACCAAAAAATTATTTTTTTTAAAAAATGGATTTTGGATTTACTATTTGAAAATCAAGTAATAAGAAGAGAACAAATCGAACCTAATTGAGTTTTCAAATTTTCCAACCATGACCTAAAGACTCATACGCATAATTCCGCAGTGTTTTAAAAACTGGACCGTTCATCGAACCGAAAAAGTTACCGGGTTAAGGGTCAACCGGTTGAACAGCTGGGTTGAACCGTGACGTCATAAATATATTATTTATTTATTTATTTATTAGAATAAAAGCTATAAATGATTCAAAATATAATTTTTTTAAAAATATTTGTACAATCAATTCATATATTTGAATTTATGTGCAGTCATTACAAATATTAGGACTATTTTAGTCATTTTAGCACCTTAAAAAAAATTAAAAAAATTATTATTTTTTTTAAAAAAAAAAAAACCGGGCCGGTTTTTTAACCGGTTGACCCGCCGGGTTGAACGGTTTTTTAAAAAATGGATTTTTGAGAGTTGAACCAGCCGGATAGGGGACCGGTTCCCGGTCCAACCGGTTGAACCGGCCAGTCCGGTCCGATTTTAATAACACTGTAATTCTGTCTAGATAAGTTACTATTTTTTATTATTTATTTTTAAAATAACAAATTTAAATATACAAAGTTTTGAAAGTTACTTTCAAAAAGTTGTAAATTTTCCAAGTAACATCCATGGAACCCCTACTTCAGCACAGAAAACATAACTCCAACTTGGTCCAACTCTAAACTCGCAGTGGACAAAAGAAACACTGTTCCCAAAAGTGACTACTGAGGAAATTTCAAAACAATCAAGGAACTATTGGTAATTGCATAAAAAGGTGCAAGATAATCAGTAATTGTAAAAGAAGGCACAAGATAATCGGTAAATTGAATTTTTACCATTCAACCTCGCTGGGCCAAACCAGTAAAAGTAAGCAGCCATTACCACTCCCAAGGAATTGTGCATTTTCATCGAATAAATACGCTCTGTTTGGTTGCCGAGAAAGTTTGAGAGAAAAAGTTACAAAACTCGATTGAATCGATCATTTCATTTTCCAGGCATTGAAACAAATAGCTAGCATAGGGTTTCGAATTTTCTTTTCTCTTCTGTTCTTTTTTCTCAGTAACCAAACTGTTTCTGGGGTTTTATTTTGAAAGTCTCGTCTTTGATCATGGAAGCCCTCGAAAAATCAGAAGCGACCGTCTCAAATGTAAGAGCTTTCGTACATTTATGTTGTTACGTAGCCATGTGCTCTGCTTGAAGTTGTGATTGTTCTATGATTAGCTAATTAGAGTTTTATTTATATCAATTTATATTAGAAAATTTGAGTTTCTTTTGATAGTTTTTTATTCAATGATGCAGATTTAGCAAATTATCAGAAAATTTGTGAATATGTGATATGAATCCATTGTACAAATTTGAGGAACTGTTCTGTGCCAATTTGGAAATTTTGCTGCTGTTTTGGTTTGGAGACTGTTCTATGCCAATTTGTGATCTTTGGTTTCTGAGAAAATAGAGGAAAAGAATACAGAACAAAACAAAATTTTGGGTCTTATTTTCATGTTTATTTGTTTATGAAGAATTAGAAACACAACTCAACTAAGTTAAGTAGTTGTATTGGACTCAGTTGAGTGGGTTTTTTTGTTCGATCAGATCCTCAATAGTTAAAAATTTAAGAGTTGGAAGTTTTGATTATTCTTCTTTTCTTACATTTTCTGGGCAAATAATTAGACTTTATGTCTATTGCTTGTTCTTTGTAATTTAATTGAGGGAGTCAGACAGAGCCTTTTGTTTGGCCTTGAGGTGGCTGGGTGTTTGGGTCTTGTTTTGAATCATTATTGATGTCCATTTGTCAAACAGGATCAAATGGGTTCCAAAGCTTTTCCCAGTCCTGGAGGGTACTAGAAATGCAGGTTCACTAGAATGCTAAGGCCAGAATATTCTATATTAGCCATATCCAGGGGA
This sequence comes from Hamamelis virginiana, assembly GCA_017140935.1. Lineage (NCBI taxonomy): Eukaryota > Viridiplantae > Streptophyta > Magnoliopsida > Saxifragales > Hamamelidaceae > Hamamelis > Hamamelis virginiana. The sequence goes on from JAESVK010001301.1 coordinate 6,566,654, forward strand.
CTTATCATATACTGCATTGCATATTCAGCTCTTCCAGCATGTGCCTTTTAGGACTTTATTAATGATATATTAGCATGCTGACACTAGTTGATATTGAGGAAATAACACTCGCACACACACTTATTCTGTTATACCTTTGGAGGCTAACTTCTTCTTGTCCATAATAAGGTTACTCCAAGGATGCCTGGAACTGTCAACTGGGGTACAGCGACCATCATTGGAGTGTTTGCCGGCATGTTATACGGAGGTAGCAAGGAGGCAGCTGCTTCTGTTGTAAGTTTGCGTTCAAAATAAATTATTTAAATGCTTTATAATAAGTTCTATAGGTTTTCATGAGCATGTTTCGACACTATTAATGGATAAGCTACCACTTCTTGTTTTTTACTTTTAAAAGCAAAAAAAATGAATTTTTTTATAGTATGCAGTATTGATAGTTACTTTTAAAAGTTGAGGTAGCAAGAAATAAGAAGTGGTAGCTTATCCAAACAGATCCTTTTGACAATTGAACTTTTGAGTTAACAAGCTGACTAAAGTTTAGATACAGTTGGGATCTGTGTTCTTTGCCTCTACCAATAATAGGGGATGGCACACACTAGATGCATGGGATAAGCTTCCTAATAAAGGCGAATCAGACATGGGTGGGTTTTACATAGAGCAGTTGAAGAAAAGTAACAGTTTGCATTGTGGTGTAATTTTTGAGAATTCTAGATGCCTGACCAAAAGGTCTCCTTGCTTACATGTTTGCTTGCTTCTTAGAATAATAATTAAATAATGCTTGATATCTTAATAATGCTTGATATTTTGTGTGCTCTTGTGTCGAGGTTGACATATGACATGGCAATTTCATGTGAAGCTGTTAACATGGATGTTACATGCTGTGGAAGCCAATCAATCATCCTCATTGAATTCTTTTCTTCTGCACCATTTTCTGTTTGAAGCTGCAGTCTTGAATTTCTGTTACTTTGGTCTTTTTTACTTTTTATCTTTCTTAAAACATTAGTCTGGGATTTGTTGAACTATTGCCGTGCAATGGACTTGTTAATTTGGTAAATTGTTTGTCTTATGTGATCATCATTGTTTTTCAATGTATTTCAATTATATTTTAATGACAGACATGAGAGATTTGCCATGTTTTGGCAGAGCAAGGATGCAGAAGTAATGTTAAAACTTGGGAGCACGCCGGACAAACGTGAGCAGCATCGATTAATGAGAGATGCAATGGAGAAAAGGTTCATCCGTGTCACTCGTGGCTCAATAGTTGGTGGAGTGCGCCTTGGAATGTTCACTGCTGCATTTTATGGTTTGCAGAATCTGTTTGCTGAGAAACGAGGTGTACATGATGTTTTCAATGTTGCTGGAGCTGGTTCAGCCACCGCTGCGGCATTTGGTCTAATTAGTAAGAAGCCATCCTTCATTCATCATATACTTTTGTGAACCAAACAACAGCACTGGAATTCTTAAGTTTAATCGTACTTTTTAGTCAAAGTAGTTTCTAATTTTTTGTTAATACAGGTTTTTTAGTTATAAGGATTGTAAAAGTCTAGGTGTGAGAGTGATCCAGAATTGGAATATAGGAGTTAATATTTGTTCAGAAGATTAGAACTCAAGCCTTGTTTTTTTTTATTTTTTATTGTTTAGGTAGGAAAAAATATCCTGTACTGGTCTTGCAGCACCAGCTATCTTACTTTTAATTGATCAGGAATTAAAAGAGTAGAATATGTCTACAACACCACATTGTAATAAACAGTATGAATTATTAAGTACAATCAATTGTTCTGAAGGAAAATTGCATTCCATTTCCAGGAAAGATAAAATTGGCCACTTGCCAATATATTATGCACATGGTCCACCTATGCATGGAACCAGAGGCTTCAAACTGCCCAACCATTAATTTAATTTCCAGATAACAGGAGTCTAAACATTAGTTTAAAGCCTTATATGCAAGAAAGAGAATTGAGGAAATCCAGTTGTCTTCTATATTTAACATTTTCTTTCTTTTCTTTTTTTTCACTATACGTTATTAGTGCCAGGATCGCTCCGTTGGCGTGCTAGGAATGTGGCACTGGGTTCAGTTCTGGGTGCAGCATTTTGCTTTCCTCTTGGTAATAAATTTGCACCCCTACGTCTCTCTCTCTCTCTCTCTCTCTAAGTAATTTTTACATGGTAACATGATTTCAGGTCTCTATTTTTAAAAATAAATAACTTCTTTTTTATTGAATATTAACAATAAAACTGTAGGACTGTTACATTATATATTTATATGAAATTGAAACATAGGAAATCAATAACTGTCATTAACAGAAATAGTTTTCTATTATGTATGAATAATATTAAGTTATTTATTTTGATTGAAATACCAACATGATAATATTTTATACTGAAATACTGTAGTGTAGAAAAAATTAAGCATCGGGACAGTCATTATAATAAGAAATAGCTTTCAGGTGGCCCCATTTTTTTTAGCATTAGAGATGTTATTTCCAACCTTTCTAAAATTTAAACTATTGTAGAGTGAAAAGGCTTTATTTACAACCGAACTGTTGGATGAAAATACTATAATACCTTTGTTGAAATTTCAGTTTGAAATCTCTATAAAAACTCACCACTCGGTTTGAAATCTCTATAAAAATTCATCACTGAGTTTAATAGAAATGATGTCATTTGCTAAAAACCCTAATGTTTTTATTTTAAACAATTATTAAACAACAACTCATTTAACTACAATAAAAAATAAGGTTGACAAATTTCAAAATCTTGTAAAACACAATGGAGTGATTCGAATTCCAGTGGGGCATCCAAATGTTCCATGAATTATTTTAGGAGAAACATAGACACCTAACAAGATCTAACCACTCTTGCTGCAATTCCTCGTACTTGGTAACTATGATCATGTGCCTTGTGCATGCCATTCTCTAATAAGGAAGAATTAAAATTAATAGCCACATCATTAGCAATATTATTTATTACTTCAACTGCCTTGAATTTTTTGGAACTCTTTTTGAACTTTAAATTGTCATCATGCATATGGAAGATGGTATATTATGCTTTGAAATCCTTCACCTGACATGTCAAATGCACATAATATTCTTAAATCTTGGTGGTCAACACATGGAGATTTATGTTTCCACAAATGTTGGTTGCTATTACTATGTTAGTGTTTTTATTTTTTATAACTGGTAAACAATAAAAGATTTTGAATGCGAGAGAATGCTTTGGTGTGGTTATATTTCATGGCCAATTTCAATCTTGACCCTCTGGTTCATCATTGTCCATCCCAATTAAGGGGATTTAAATTGTTGAAAAACACATTTTAATGGAATCGTCTGAGGAAATCCTCTGATGTCCATCCAGTCATATGATTGTAAGATTTACTTTCTTCATTCTGGATGGCACCATTAGAAGTTGCAGCTCATGCAGGCAACAGGAATTTAAAAACTGAAAAATGACAGTTTGAGTTTATTAAAGAGACGGCACTCCATAATTTACAAAAACCATTTTTTGACAGGTTGGATCCACTTGAAGCTTGTAGAGAAAGCAAATGAAGGGAGTTTATCTGCTTACCCTGATTCAGATCAAAGGGGAGAGGTAAAGAGCGGTGTTGGTGCCGCAATTGAGAGGCTTGAAGGGAATTTGAGCAAATAAATGCAGCAATATTTGCATTGGCAAAACCTCTCATTTTTCCCATGGAAAGACTGGTATAGACCACAAGAGAAGAAAAAGAATTGAGCTAATTCCAAATAGGATTGTATTAAATGGCTGTGCGCTGTCACTCTGTGTTCCTCTGTTTTGTGGTGGCCTTGTATGCTCAGTTATAGCATTCAAATTATTCAAATAATATATGGTTGTTCTTTAGCTTATTTTTTGGGCATGTTATCTATTTTCTGATTTACTCAACAAATTTTACATTAATCTTTTCCTTAGAAAAAGCATTTGCTTCATTTGCTGCTTATGTAAAATTTTATGTGGATTCATGTTGACCCAACACTGGTATTTGTCACATTGAGGATGCGGTGGTTGTGATGCAAGCTGGTAGCACTGTGGTGAATTAAGGTGAGGGAATGCTAGCATAACTCTGAATTGGAGTCCGCAGCTGCAGTAGCTGTTAACATCGTGGTTGCCGGAAATTGTGCACAAGTGGTAGGGCCACAACCATGGGAGCAAATGGTGATGCTAGGGTTGTGTATTAATTGTAAATTGTAATGCCAATGTGGCAGCACTGGTGGCAACATGCAGAGCTTGGATGGAGGTGATGTGGTGGCTAAACAAAAAAATTCTAAACACGCCAACCTTTTACTGTTTCAAACTAGTGGACAGACTGACATTGTTTATTCGATCAAAATTCTGCTCCACAAATTCCACTGTCAACTCAATTCAGCCAGTTTTTAAGTAAGATGGTTATAATTTGAATTCACCTCAATCTGATTTCAGAGCTTTTCCAACACAGAAAATTCACATGAGCTTGATTGATTCGTGAGTTTATTTCATGTGAAACCAGAACTGAACTGATGTGCTTACAAGATCAAACTTGACTGTCTCATAGATCAGTCCTCAGACACCATCAACCCAATTCGCACCAAGATGAGAAGGTTTAATAATGCTGGTTCTACTATAGCAGAGTTGTTGAATCAGCATTGAATTGAAACATTACCATGAGAGAAGTAACTCCTGAACTAAAACGATACCAAGAAAGGTGCAATTTCTGTTATTAGCAAACAAACAAAACTGGAGAGCAGAAGATGAGCTAACCCTACCAAAGTCTACATCCAAATTCTTCCCCTTAACAGGCTGCAACTGCGAAAGACAAACAAGAGAGAAACATTAAATCGCTGCCTCTACTGAGGATCCAATAATTCTTTACTTTCAGAAGCCATAGCTTGACATTGCTTTAGTGCTCGGCAGTTTTCCATATTTCTATGGGAGTTTTGTGCAAGAATTGGTGTTGCAGAGTCATTGGCTAATAAGAACATTGAATTTTCTGTGGTTTCAACAAATTGGAGCTGTTTGTACTATGAAGATTTATATTAAACAATCAATTGGATCAAACTTTTATCTTTAATTCCAAACTTGCGGGAAAAACAAAATAAGTAGCTGACTAGCCAAGATTCCATCAAGCTGCCTCAAGTGATGCTTCAATCGCTCATCCTCTTTGTATGTTGTTTCTCCTCTGCTCCATTGAAACTCAATAAAGTTGAACAGATGCTGAGCAAAAGAGATCTCCAGGATGTACCCAGTCCCACTTCCCTCTGCATTTTTTTTCGCAGCAGTCCTGAACTTGCCATTGTGAACTGAACTGACAACTGGGGGAGCTCCTCTTACACATAGAAATTATACAGGAACTCATGATGCTTCCTTACCTGTAAGTTCATGAAATGTGAGGCAAGGAATTTGATAGTTGATTAATTTCTGAAATAACAGGTCACCAGTCAGAGAAAGCAAAAGTTGTCATCATTACCGCTTAGCCCTGTGCTGTCTCTAGCCTTCTTTACCATCCTTTTTGTTGCCACAGCTGTAACCATGTTGCCAAGAGTTAATGGGTGACATCAAAAAAGGCAAAAAAGAAAAAAATCACTTCCAGTTAGAAGAAAAACAAATCTTGACAATAAGCAAGAACAATAATAGGCAGTATGAGGCCACTGGAATAATCCAAGTTAGCTTTCATGATAGAAATCAGACCGCCAAATGCATAACTACTAATCTTTCTTTTCCTTTCTTTTCTTTTTTCTTTTTTTTTTTG
>JAESVK010001301.1:6572487-6622215 GCA_017140935.1 Hamamelis virginiana
GAGTTGATGTTAAAAACAAGAACAATAATTTGACTAAAAAGAAGGATAATAAATGTAGCCAAAGCTTACAAATAAGTAACAGATCTTTGAATTATCATCGTAATCAGGTTGATAAGTGATTGAAATGTCCAAATCAGACCCATAGATTGACAAAGTTTTGAAGAGAAGGGGGAAAATATCTCCATTTAGTCAATAAACATATTATTTGATTTTACTTATTTCCTGGTAGGTTGTATTGTGCCGTATCCTGTTTAGGAGAACATAATTTTAAGTTTAGCTAGCCTGGCAACGTGTGGAATCATATTGGCCCCAATCCTTCTCACTTCTCAAACCTCGATAGAGGTGGATAGGCAATAATTAGAAGTGATTGCCAAAAGAACTCAGAACAAAAGCCCGTTTAGTGGTAGCAGCTGACTATATGCTCCCACGTATGGGATACAGCATAATACAAATTAATATGGCTAGTGATACCTCAATTCTTAGCACATTATTCAATGGCCAGAGAGGTAGGATGAATTGAACCAGTCACAATCAGGTGGCTGGATTAGTTTTAACCGAACACTCGAAGAGATTTCCCATGTTGGACCAATTGAGTATTTGATCTTGCCAATATATGTGCGCAAATCAATATGAGCGTAGTTTTGTCTTCCGTGGAACGTATCTAAAAATTAAATTTGAAATTAACTGAATAATTCCAATAGAGGAACATAGCAAGTTTACCTTTATATTTTCTTTTCTTGTTAGCTCTCCTCCTCTTCCTATCTGCTTGCGTTAGCTCTGTATCTTCTTTAATGTCACCTTTGCCAGAAAACACTTCCTCAGGAGCCAGCATAGCCGCATCTGAGACTGCCATAGGTGCAATCTACCCAAGGAAAATGTATCATGCATGTTAGTTAATTGACTGCAAAAATAAACCCAGTATTCATTGAAAAATAGGCCAGAGAAATTAGAGGCCGATAGGTAAAGAGACCTCTTTACCTCTTCCATCGCTAGCGCAGGGACATTTGTTTGTATAGACATGTCATCTATGACCTGTCCAAGTCAACACAGTGCAGATTAATGCCAAAAAACTCTTAAAGATTTCAAGCATATATTGCCCATAAAATATTATCACAGTGGTTGAGAAGCATACCGGCTTTGGAGTGAAGTGAAAATGAGATAGAGCATCCAACTTCAAGCACAGTCTCTTGAATAGCAGGCTTGCCTGATCAAAGATAATGATCACAATGTTAAGCAAATCTAATACCTTCAAAACTCAAATACAATATGAAGCATATAACAGGGATGCTCTGGTTAAGTTGCACCTCTTTCTTCTGCTCATCTGAGAAAGACAATGGGGCACTATCCAGACCTGTCTTCTGAACATATTCTTCCTGCAATAATTAAAGGAAGTGTTATTTAATTCTTGATATTTATAGTTATTGAAAGAAGCAGCAAGTAATATTGTTACAAGAAGATTCACATTTGATCACCAACATAAATAATATGATAAGAAACAAACAGTACATGATGATTACGGAACACTGACCTCATAAATTTCAGCAAGACCCTTTTTGCTCTTATTCTCATCCTGCAAATATTAACAAAAAAGCAGCATGAACAATTCACTTCCTATCATTATAATAGAAACTGGAAATCAAACCTAAAAACTATTTATTTTAAATAAAAATAAAATAAATAAACTCTTACCAACTCTTTAAATTCTCGTGGTGCTTTAGACGGTAAACTAGGAGCCTTTTGAACATCATCAAAACGACCCTAACATCATAGCATGATTATTGTTTATTAGTAATCCCAATGTAGAGAGAGAGAGAGAGAGAGAGAGAGAGAGAGCATATGCAAAGTACAATGATCTATCAGAGCTACTCTAATCAGAAATCTATATAAGATAGAAGCATTATCTGAACAATACAATTTTATAAAAATGACAAGAATAAAAAGATAAGAAAGATAGTGTGCATCTTTCTCCTCAACAGTGTGTGATGTGTTGTAGGGATGGCGAGAGTGTTGATCATTTGTTTTTGCATTACCCAATAGCAAAGCTATTATGGAATAATTTGTTTCAGTTTGTGAATATGTTTTGGGTTGCTCCTTTTGTTGCTTCAGATATGCGGGTGACTTGAGCTTCGAGTTTTTGGAAATTCTAAAAAGGCAATTATTTTGTGGAGATGTGTAGTGACAGCTATTTTCTGGTTGATTTGATTAGAAAGAAATGTAAGAATTTTTTAAGATAGACTTCTCAATGTTGACAGGCTTTGCAAAGAGTTTTTTTTTTTTTGGCTAATTTTTGGGCCTCAGTTTCTAAGGAATTTAAGGGTATGCCTTTGTTTCTTACAAGAGGTGATTGAGTTTCAGTTTATGGGCATTGACTTGTTCTTTTTCTTGTTTAGTTTTAGTTTTAGTTTTTGTTTTTGTTTTTTTTTGTTTTTTGTAAGTAGGACACCTTGTCCTCTTTCTTTTCTTTTTATTAATAAAATTGTAGTTGCTTATCATAAAAAAATAAATAATAATAATAATTACAAAAAATAAAAAATAAAAAAAGAAGAAGAAGAAAGAAAGAATGGCAAGGTGGTAGATTATTGCTTGCCAATAATCCAGGAATTCAACAAAATGCTTTGAAAATAGTACAATTTTGGTGGCAAAAAAAGAGTGTCATAATGCGTTGGAGACCTCCAATGTGTTGGCAAAAGATTAGTACCTTTTATCCATATAAGCAAACTAACTATAGAAAAGAAAAAAAAAATTCACTTAGCTGAAAGTTGTCCATTGGCTTAAAGGCGGGGCCATATACAAATTATTACCCATCCATCCTAAAAGTGTCAATATTAGACTATGTTTCAACAACTCAGAAGTACAGCATCCTCTAAACTAGAAGTTTCAGCTGCATGCACACATTGAAACATTTAAAGAAGTGACTTATGCCGTCAGCACATCAACTGTAATGTATTATGTATATGATAAATAATTGAAAATGTTTGTTGATCTATATCTTACGTTTTATATGTTTATTTTCTCAAATATGTCAATATAAAAGATTTTCCCACTGGCAATAAACATTGATCTACTTTTCGGAAAACATTTGGCATGCTTAATAAATATTTCATTCCTGTGATGGATGGTTGCTCATTCCACAAATCAATATGTATCAGCTGATGTGCATCAAGTGGTATCAATTATGATAAAGTAACACATACAGTTGGGAATTTTATGTTGATTAGTAGGTAAATCAACTTATCACACACCATCCATCTAGTTAAATATTCATTTTACAAATTACACAATTTACATAACCTCCTTCAAGCAATTGAAAACTAATTCTACTTATTCTACTGGCTCTCCAAAGCAAAATAAACAGAATACTATGGCATCTCCTAGTAGTATATTGATGATTGAACCCAACATGGTTCACCGTTCATCATCAAATATTATTAAAATTCCTAGATACGGAAAAAATGGTTTGTTGATATAACAGTGAAATTCAAATCATATCTATTAATAGAAGGAATTTACCTCAAGGATCCTTTTTTGGATTAAATCTTCAAGTGATGCTGTAACCTCCTCTGTGATTACAGGGGCAGGTCTCACATTGTGCTCAAAATCTAGATCAACTTCTAATGCACTGTTCTTAGGCCTTTTCGTAGCAGTTACCTGTCATAAAAAACCATAGTAAATAAAACCTATTCATATTTTAATACATGGTTTTGATTCATATCTAGAGTTACATCAAATTCGGTCAAAACAGTAAAACAAAAAGTTCAGAAACAAATATATATATAGATATATATGTTACCTCTCCCTGCATGGTCCAAGTTCTTGGCTCCATGTTTGCTTTCTCCATCTGCTCTATATTAAATCGAAGCTTCTCAAGTTCATGTTCATGAGTAGAAAGAGTCCCTTTCTTCTGCAAAGAAAGAAAACTATATGTGAGTTCTTTCAATCAACATTTGTGCATACAGAAAATAAAATTTTACTACTACTACTACTACTAAACAGATTGCATATAAATTTTGCAACATGCAAGTAAACATATCAAAATGATACACAACCTGACTTTCAAATGCGTCATCATCTTCTTGCTCGTCACCGGTGCCTGAGTCTTCTGACCCATCAATCAATTTGGATTTTTTCTTTGAAACCTTTTGCTTTTTAGCACCGAAGAAATCTTCATATCTGAATGTTGCAGAAGCACAAACAGAACCCATCAAATGTAGATATTAAGCAAAACTAACCATTATAATTTAAAATAAATTGAGATAGCTTCAAATATTTAATAACCTAAAATCTCACCTAGCAGTTTCCAACTTGTCTATACCTTCATTTTCATCCTCACCATGCCCAAATTCTCCAAGCTACAACACCAAATATCAAATAGAAGAAACAAAATTAGTAGGAAATTTGGAAAAAAAAAAAAAAAAATTCCATGATCAAATGGAAACACAAGAATCTTAGACACTGTTTGGTATTGATTTTAAATTACTTCCCCTCTTTTAAGAACTAAAAATCAATGCAATTTTTTCTTTCAAAAGCAACAACTTATCTCGAAATTGCTAACCAAACGATACCTTAATCCTTCCAAAACATTTTAAAAAAATTCCCATAAGCAAATAAATATCCAAAGAAATAAAAATTTGATAATCACACGCTTCAAAGACTAATAAAAATAAGCTAAAAACACACTCACCTCATCATCTTCGTCCTCGCTCTCGCCATCCTCCTCGTCATCTTCTTCTTCATCCTCATCCTCTTCATTGTCGCTCGAAACCTTAGCATCGGCACCTTTCTTCTTCGACGTCTTCAATCCATACTCCCTCGCCTCGTCTTCCTCCAAATACTCCTCTAAATCCTTTATCTTCAAAAATCTATCCTCAATCCCCTCTCTCTCCTCCTCTTTCTCTTCATCTTCTTCTTCACCGTCCTCTCTCTCTTCATCTTCTTCCTCGTCATCTTCATCAAACGCTTCCATATCTTCATCTTCATCAACCTCATCAAAACCCAGACTTTCCTCCTCTAAACCCTCGTTCTTCTCTTCTAGAACCTTCTTACCACCTTCTAGATCCTTCCTTTCACCAAAAATCTTCGAGATTTCTTCTGGATTCTTCTCGAATCGCTTGAGTTCGCGACGGAGGGAGGAGATCAACGGCTGAGATTGGAGGTCGATTTGCTGCCAAATCTGCTCAGCGTCGAATCCGTTGATGAGGAGGTGATCGAAAGGTGATTTGGGGGTGAAGGGTCTGAGGGAAGAGAAGAGGTGTTGGGAGGCTGAACGAGCGGTTTGAGAGAGTTTGGGAGATGGTGCGAGCCATAGTGGTGGGTCTACGGCTTTAAGGCTGTGTAGGGCTTCGAGTCCACCTCCGCCTCCTTCGTTTGCTGTCGCCATGGCCGAGTTCAGTTGAGTTTTTCCTCTGTCTTCTGGGGTTTAGGGTTTTGGAGTGGTGATAAGTTGTGGTTAAGCTCATGTGAGCTTGAGAACGTGCCAATAATTTATTGGGTCCAAATTATATGTCATTTCATTAACGTAATTTTACAAATGCTCAACCTTGTAAATTTGGAAGCACTTATGTAATCTTGTTCTTTTTCAAATTTTCAAATTATTTTTCCAATGGGTTCATTTTTATCTTTTATTTCATGTTAAAAAATTGAAAGGCTGAAATTCATTAGAGACACGTGAGTTTTTAAAATTTGCTGTACTAAACATTTTTTATTTTAAAATTAAAATAAAATTATAACTTTTTAATTCTTTTTCCCAAACTCTTAGGAGGCGTTTGGTTGCCTGTAATGTAATGTAATTTAATTGACTATAAAGTAGATTACAGTGTAATTTGATTACATTGGTAATTTAAATTACATTCCAAATTACATCTCACTTATTTGGATGAGTATGAAATGTGAAGTCAGATTACATTACATTACCCAGAAATGCATTTGGATAGCCATGTAATTTAATTGACTGTAAAGTAGATTACATTACATTACCCAGAATAACACTACATTACCCAGAAATGCGTTTGGTAGCCATGTAATTTAATTGACTGTAAAGTAGATTACATTACATTACTCAGAATACATTGGTTGAAGTCTGCAATCCATTTTACAGCCTTTTTTCATGATAGATTACACCCGTAAAGTAGATTACATCAGCTCCATAACGCGCCAAACATGATTTAAGCTATGTAATGTAATCTCGGATTACATTACATAGCACTTTACACCCAACCAAACGCCCGCCAAGTCTTATGCATTTTTACTTTCCCATCCTTATTTGCCTTAAAAAAAGGGAGCTGATATTCGTGCTCCACATTCCTCCTTTCACGCTCCCACTGGTCCTGTAAAGGAGCAAAATATCCACCATTAGATTATAGTAATTTTTTATAGCCATAGCAGTTATAGAAGGAATATTTTGTCCAACAATTGAACTTTTCAAAATATATTCTGCAATTGATCCTACAAAAATATATCTCATATAAAAAAATGGAATTTTTTTTTGTTACAAGGATGAAAGGGACATTTTGGCCTTTATAGGACCAGTGGGAGCTTGGATGGAGGAATGTGGAGCGCGAATATTAGCTTCCTTAAAAAAATGGAAAAAAGAAAGAAAGAAAGTGTTTCTTATTTCAATGACATTATCAGTAAACTTAATGAAAAGCGATCTAATTTATGTGTAATTAATTGAAGGGGTTACAGTGTTATTGTCAAATCACAGTTTTCAAGTTCAAATTATTTTAAAATAATTAATTCTATTAAAATATTACTCAACTCGAAGAACTTATATCCAAATAGATCCCACCATATAACCAATATAAAACATAACAATTAACTGAATTGGGTGTGCTTTAAATTGTCAAAATTGCAGTCATATATGAACACCGTGGTCATATATATATATATATAAATATATATATATATATATATAAGCTTGTAATCTTCTGGTGAAACTGTATAAAACTAGAGGATGTTTTGTATTTAAAAATTCTTGAGCAATCATGCAAATTCGATGTGGTAATGGATTTTACAAATATTTTCAAAAATATATATATATAAGTTGAATAAGAAAAGTGATGTATGTAATTTGTGACAAATCAATACATTGCATTTTAAAATTTTGAAAAAAAAAAATGGTGCATTTTTATTATTTATTTTTGAGATGCGATTGAATTTAAATCCACGTCATCTGCACCATATTAATCATGAGCGTTGTAGTTTGAATAGGTGTTATTAAATCTTTTGGTAACAAGAAGAAATTGGGCACGAAGAATACATGATGCGAATTCAATTAACCTTGCTGTATTGCAATGCTTTATGTGAAATTTTTTTAGAAGAGTTTATTTCAAGGAGTCCAACAATTTTTTTATTTTTCTTTATTTTGGATACTGCTGTAAATGATATCCTGAGTTAGCTTGCGTACACCAGACCGGGACTGGGAGATTCTATATCCTGGACCTTGCGTGCATCATATCGGGACTAAGGGTTTCATGAGAAATAATTCTCGTGGCTTGGTTCCAGGAGTTGGCCAAGGTTCGATACTCGGACATCCAAATTGACGGTTCGTCCCGAGACCACTCAGACAACCTCTTAGAGTTAAGGAGTCTAACATTAATCCTTTAATATTTCCTGCTAATTTTTCTTATTATGATTTTTTTTTTTTTTTACCAAAATTAGCTGGAATTTGTGATTACTATGATCTGAATATTTCCTAATCATTATTTCTTTACCAAACCCAATGACCAAGCAACAAATAACCTCTTACATGATTGCATTAAAAGTCAAGTTTACAAACCCTTGAACAGCTGAAAAAGATAATTTATGAACTATGACAATCCAACAACTAAACACCTAAATTAATGAAAGCTTATGGAATGATAAAAATAAAAGAAAGAAAACCAACATTTTTACACTACACTGTAGTACAAAGAATGACACAGAGAAATTAAAAAGAAATAATAATAATAATCTCGTATGTTTCTAAAGATTGATCTTAACTCTAATTATTTAACCTAAACCCAAAAGGTGCAACAAATGAGCATCAATTCTTCATACTTTTAAGTCAATATGCGATCGAGGACTTTGATTTTTAGCTGGTGTAGGATAATTATTTTTAAAAAATGATCGTTGGATTTAATACTTTTCTTATGCATGTTAAAAGTGAAAATTTAAAAGTAATTTTCTTTTATTCAATTAAATTTTGTCCTACTCTTTTAATGATACTGTTCTAATTCATTGGCCACTTAAAAATATAATTTTATTATAAATAAATAAATCCAAGTGCCTCTCATTTATTGATTAATAAATTATTTCAATTTTATTTTATTTTCAATTTAATTTTTTGCACCTCCATTTAATAAAAAAAAGGGAAAAAGCGTCATCCATCACGAGTGCAAATCTACACTACGTCTCTACTGCAAAACAAACAGAAAACAAGCCCTTCGGTTTTGCGGACAGAAAAGCATCGAAAGCATTTCAATTTTTTTCGTTTCCCCCAGAAAACAAACACAACATCGAAATCATTATCGGAATCATCATCTCTCTTACAAAACCTTCTTTGTCTCTCTCTGTCTCACTCGAAGGAAGAGCCAGGTCAGTTCTCTCTCTCTCTCGTACAGATTCTTCTTCTCATCAATTAAACCACGTTATTTTCTTGTAATTTGAATTCAAAACAATCCCAAAACCCTAGCTCTTGTTACACGATCTGCTCTTATCCGGTGTTGGATGATCCAAAGAAACGCAATTCTAAGTCGAATAAAACCGTTGATTCTAGGGCTGATTCTCCGACTATCTCACAATATTTGTTGTTTTTGAGGTCGAATCTGTGAATCTTTGAGTGTCAGATGAGCAATGGAGAGGGGACTCGCGAGAATTCCTCCGAAGTCGCTTCTCCTGATCCGTTCGATGATTTTTCGCCCTGGCAAGATCAGAAATTGGACGGTGGCAATGCATCGCCAGCTTCGTCGCAATACTCCTCGTGTGGTGAATCCGAATTCGATAGGTATTGTAGTGCAAACTCGGTAATGGGTACACCGAGCATGTGTAGCAGTACATTCGGAACTTTTAATGAGTGTATAGATCCTGAGTTTGGGTCTGTGAGGAGTTTTGGGCTTGGGGAGGATGATGTTTTGAAATTGGAGAATTTTAGTTTGAGTGGAGGGTTTGATCGAAATTATGAAACCCGAAACCTTTCATCTTCGGATGGTTCGGGTCCTTTAGGTGATCACAGAATTGAGTTCTGTAAAGGAAAGATCAATGAGGAGCAGGGGATGAAAAAGGGGTTGAATTTATATGGGTATGAGGAGAGCTCTGCATCGCATGAGGTCACTCATAGAATGGGCAGTGAAATGATGTCATTGAAGGTTGAGAGCGGATCGGAGTTACTAAGTGTTACAGATTTAAATACTGATTTGGACAAGTGGACTGTTGGTGAAGATGATAAAGAAGGCTGTACAGTACGGGGAAGAGACGGTGAGTTGGAAGGATTGCGAAGTTTTGTGCACAATGTGTCTACTAAGGAGATTACGGATGCAGACACAATTAAAGGAAATCTGTCTAATGATCAGGTTAGTAATGGTTCCCAGTTTTTACCATGGGCTGAGGAAGTTTCTCCATCGGATTTGGCTAATGAAGAGGGTAGCAGTTGCTTCCAGGGGTTAAATTCACAATCTGCTTTGCAATTTGATGGAAGGGAGATGGGAAGACTTTCCGAGGAGGAAGAAACTTCATCTAGATATGAGCATTCGGAGGGCGAGGATTCGATGTTTGACTATGGTACAGACAATGAAAATAAGATTGATTCACATTGCAGGCAGAACGTGCGATACCACCAGGAAGAAAAAACCCTGTGTGGAAATACATTGCTCATGAACTCTTCTATAGCCTTTGGTTCAGAAGATTGGGATGATTTTGTGCAAGAAACGGGGGAAAGTACTCTAGCTTCTGTGATGTTGAATAAATTTGAGGAGCAAAAACAAAGGAATCTTGAATCTGAAAGAATTCTTCCAAATTCCTCTTCTGCGACTCCAATTGTGTTTCTGGGTAGTAGTGTACGAGACCAAGGAGAAGATGTGGGAGACATTCATGTAGCCAGTGATCAAGGTCGAGGTACTAATGAATCAGTGGAGCATGCTGAAAGTTGTTCTGTGTCCCCAAGTGATTATCTGAATTTTGGTGAGCCAGAGCGAGGAGAAGATGTGAGAGACATTCCAGTAGCCAATGACCAAGTCCAAGGTGCTGATGAAATAGCAGAGTTTTCTGAAAAGTGTTCTGTGTCTCCCACTGGCTCTCTGAATTTTGGCGAGCCAGAGCGAGGAGATGTGAGAGACATTCCTGAGGCCAGCAATCAAGTCCAAGGTGCTGATGAATTGTCAGAGTGTCAAAGTTGTTCAGATTGCAATATTATCTTTCAAATAGAAGAGAATCCACAAACACAAAAGGATCCTTTGAGGATAGGTTTGAATGTTATGGATGATGGCAGAGAAAGGGTGCATCAATGTATAACTACTGAAAAAGTTATTGGACTTGATAACAATGAAGTTTTACAAATTCAGGGGTTGGGAAAATCAAAATTAAAATTGGACCCTCTTTCAGATATTACAATCAGTCACCTTGTTTCCCCTTCAGCTGAAGCAGGTGAGGATACTAAAGCAAAATTCTTCAATGATCAGAGACCAAATTCACTCTCATCAATGCCTGAGAATAACATAAGGAGAATATTGAAAGATTTTTCTGTTTCTGCAGATCTCTTTGATGACCACCCTGTAGCAATTAAGGTCAGCGATAAAATTCCATGAATTTTTTTTTTTGGTTTGAAATTTTTACTAGTGCTAAAAGCATGAATTTAGTACGTTTTGTTTTCAGTGATTTGCATCCTTAATGAGTCATTGAGCTACGGATTTTTGTATAGAAATTCTCTTGTTGTGAGGCCTACCAATAATGAAAATTCTTGTTATGAGGCCTTGCTTGACAGTTTTGTAGGACAACTCAAATGCATGCATGCAAACATGCACATGAACAAACTCAATTCTAGTTGGCCTTTGGGCTGGAACAAGGAATTCATAAGAAATATTTCTTCATAGTTCACATAATCTTTTCATGTTATTGCTCACTGGTGATGAACACTGATTGCATGGAAGCTCACTGGAAAATCAATGAGACCAGGGATGTGCCAAAGCTTTGTTAGAGAATCTCTCTTTTGATAGAAACAGTGATAAATTTTTGACTAATGTACTTCTATATTGGTCCCTGTAAATGCAAGTAGTTAAGCAGAGGGGCCACTCATCTTTTTTTTGGAGAAATTGTTGTGTTTGTGGCTCACCTAGAGTTGTCATAAACATTAATTACTTTAGTCAATTTGATAACCCCTTTGAGTGTATGTCTGATCAATCACCTACCGTGGCTATGTGCCAATCTACACTGTGTTTCTTCAGCGGACCTTTCTCAGTGAATTAACTCTGGATTCACAGAAGTTAAGCTGCTTCTATTTATATTTGTTATTTCACCGTGTCTTGCAGATGGAGAATCTTGATTCGGGGGAATCCTATGATGACATTGTTCATGAAATGGAAGAAATTTTACTCGACTGTGGCGAGTCTCCTGGAGCTCAGTTCACTCTGGGCAATAGGATGTTTCAATCCCACAAATCTTTGCCTTTGAGAGATGGTGGCTCTACTGCTTCTACTTCTGGTTCGGATGATGCCCACTCACTAATCCAGCATCCACTTAGAATTGATGGGTTAGAAGTAGTTGGTGCAAAGCAAAAGAGGGGAGATGTCTCATTTAGTGAAAGGCTGGTTGGAGTGAAGGAATATACTGTGTATAAAATAAGAGTGTGGAGCGGTGAGGATCAATGGGAGGTTGAACGCAGATACCGTGACTTCTTTACTCTCTATCGACGGTTGAAAACATTATTTGCTGAACAAGGCTGGATTCTTCCTTCTCCCTGGTCCTCTGTCGAACGGGAATCCAGAAAGATTTTTGGGAATGCTTCTCCTGATGTTATTGCAGAGAGAAGTGCTCTTATTCAAGAGTGTTTACGTTCCATTCTCCACTCTAGGTTTTCGTCCAGTCCCCCAAGTGCTCTGATTTTGTTTTTATCTCCTCAAAATGGCCTTCCTAGTTGCCTGCCTCAGTCTAGATCTTTATCTGGAGGGGATATTTCCACTCTAGGGAAGACAATATCACTTATGGTTGAAATCAGACCATACAAACCTATAAAACAATTGCTAGAAGCACAACACTATACTTGCGCAGGATGCCACAGGCATTTTGATGGTGGAAAGACTCTGGTGCAGGACTTTGTACAGACATTTGGTTGGGGCAAGCCTCGACTCTGTGAATACACTGGTCAATTATTTTGTTCTTCATGCCATACAAATGATACTGCAGTCTTGCCAGCAAGAGTTTTGCATCATTGGGATTTTACTCAATACCCAGTTTCTCAAATGGCTAAATCATATCTGGATTCGATACATGATCAGGTAATCTGAAGACTGGCAATTATTTTTGTCATTTACAATGTTGTTATCTGTTTCTTTGTAAATGTAAACGAGTCTAGATGATTACACAAGAGTAGAAGCAATTAGATGTTTAAACACATAAACATATATAAACATAGCATCTAGTTGTGGGGTACACACACATAAACCCCAGCATTTAGTTGTGGGGATGTAATTTTTTTCCGTCTCCAACTGATGGCCTTCCTGTTAAGATAATGGCAGAAAGGTATAAGTGTAGTTGACATTGATACCATGGCAGAATGCAGAGTGCATCAGACTGGGTAGCTGATGGCCTTTCTTACGTAGATTTCATGGGCCATATTTATAACTGATGATTGAAGAACCAAATATTTGGCCTTTTCCTGGCCACATATTTGTAGGGGTTATTTTCTTCCCAAAAATTTCACACTTAAGATAATGCCAAATGAAGGAAGACTAAAGAATGAGTTCTCAATTTTGGTCAAGAAATTCTATGACGTACCTTGCTGCTTTGCCCACCCAAGCCACATTCTGAACATATAGTTATCAATGGATGGACGTACTCATGTATATTTTAAATTTGGAAAATGCCACGGATTCCAACTATACCAACTCAATCACATGAGGTGGGACCTACATCCATGTCTCTCTGAGATCCCGGTTATCCCAACTCACTCACTTGGGGTGGGACTCAAAGTCAAACCCCACAGATATGGGTCTCACCTCATGTGAGCGAGTTAGGATAGTTGGGATCCAAAGCATTACTCTTTAAATTCACTACTTCACATATTATTTCAGCTCATGGTAAATATACTTAACAAAATTCTTCTTGCAGCCCATGCTATGCGTCAGTGCGGTGAATCCTTTCCTATTTTCAAAGGTCCCTGCACTCCTCCATGTTATGAATGTCAGGAAAAAAATAGGAGCTATGCTTACGTATGTTCGCTGCCCATTCCAAAGATCTATCAACAAAGGCCTTGGGTCTCGAAGATATCTTCTTGAAAGCAATGATTTTTTTGCACTTAGAGACCTTATTGATCTTTCCAAAGGGGCATTTGCAGGTTAGCTTTAAAAGCAAGCTTATTTAAATTTGGTGACCTAGTTGGAACATATTATGCAGTATTAATGGCTTAATGTTGAAATGCATTTGCATTTATGGCTTCTTCATTTATTTCGGAACCTATGCAGTATATTTCTATAAACACATATATAGTATGCATATGGACATCTCATGCAAATTGGCTCATTTAATTGCGCTTTATACACAGCATTTCAAATGAGAGTAATTGTTGCATGAATATAATATTATCTAAAATTTTTCATAGGTTGCTGTTTTGATTTTTTATTATTGTGATACAGTGCTAGCTTCAACTTCCTGAGCATCTAGATTGCATGGTCCATATTGGTACTATTTGCCTATAATATATGCTGTATGCATCACTTTGGAGAGGATAGTATGAAACCTTCAGAAAGCCCTTCTGAAGATGCATAATCTCAGTGCACAGAGACAAAATGAATTGCAGCCACCCAGTTTAAGGCTTTAGAGAATTGACTTAGACATCAGGATGGCACCTCTATGGAGTGGATACCTTAGCTTTGAGCCAACTACAACCTAGATAAAGAATCACTCCAGTGATTAACACCTCAGAACCCCAAGATACATCTGAGTACTTTATCAGTTTACTATGAGGAATGAAGTGCACTGCCTCGCCAGCTAAAAGAAGAAGAAGAAGCCCCATTTGACATTTCGAAAAAAATGGGTTGATGTGGTATATAGGGTTTGGGTTCCCCCACATTGGCCCTTGAAATCATAGATAAAACAGTGAAGTAACATGTTAAATTATCATTCGTGCGTGGTGAAATCTTAGTTGCAACCTCACCAATGTTCGGGCTTTGATGATTGAGTACAACTTTATCTCATTCAAGTCATTGAAGCCACAAAGGCTCATATAATGATATGCTGATTATATTTCTGGACCCAGTTATGGGAAGTCATAGATGCAACAGTGCAACGATTCATATTTAATGTTTAGGGAAAAAATTTCAACATTGAGTTGGGCGGCAAGCCATACACTTTCTGCAAAAAATGGCGGTGGGATAAAAAAAAAAAGACCCACTGACCATTTGACAGAAGCAACTAAGATCTTGAAACTGGGTTGTTCGCTATTCACTATTTATTCTTATGTTTTTAATAAATTTTCTCATTATTTTGGATTTCTATCAATTGGAGTGTAATTTTATGGTGGCAATGCTTCATTTTTCAGGAATTTCAAGATTGTTCTGGTAATGTAAAATAAACGGCTGTATGAAATTTTCTTAAATATATCTAGTAGTTCTTTTTGGAATCTGAGAACTTTCAGGACAAGGTGGTTCGCCCCCATCAACATATCTGCATAAATCTGCCCCCTTTTTTTGCTAGAGCTGGGTAGTTCTAGATTTTGGAAGATGAAATCATTCATTAGCATAGTTTCGTATAACTGGAGGTGTCCTCCAAGTTTTTAAATCTGCCACTTAGATGTTGAAGCTTTCCAACCCAAGATTTAAGCTTCAACTGTTTTTTTCCCCTGTCAAATTTATAGTATAAAAGTTGAATATTTGCTGTTGATCTTGCTCGGTTTTATATGATTCTGGTATGCTGCTAATCCAATGCTAGAATGTTCTTTTGGATATGCTCTGGGTTTTGTTTTTGCCAAAACTTAACATTTCTTCTTTTAGTAAATCTAGATGAAATTTTCAATCAATCGCTGTATGTGTTATTTATTGAACAACTCTATGCCATCAGAAGATATTTACAACATTTGTGTTAATATTTCCTTGTAGATGTCTGACCCAATATATATTTATTTAAATTCATCTCTCCATGCTTATGAATATCATCTCTTATCGCAGCACTACCAGTGATGGTAGAAACTGTCTCAAGGAAAATCCTGGAGCATATTACAGAGCAATGCCTCATATGCTGTGATGTTGGAGTCCCTTGTGGTGCTCGGCAAGCTTGCAATGATCCTTCTTCTCTCATTTTCCCTTTTCAGGTCGGTATTCGTATAATGGCCATGCTGCCTCACAACAAAATTGCCGTAACATTAATGACCACTCAGAAGGAAAGAAGAAAAATAGTTTGTCATGTTGTTAATCTTAAAGTTATAGTCATAAATATCTCTATTTATACTTAGTCTCGTGCTCAGAGTTCTGGTCCATCAATTAGCAGGCATAGCACAAGATCACTGAAAAAATTATAATTGTTTCTTGTTTATTTCTCTAAGAAAGCTCAAAACCATGGAATTATTGTTCATTATTAATAAACATGGTTGATAGAATCTGACCATACAAAACAATGAACAGGAAGGTGAGGTTGAAAGGTGTAGATCTTGTGAATCAGTTTTCCATAAGCCTTGCTTCGGAAAGCTCACAGACTGCCCTTGTGGGGCACACTTAAGACCGGATGAAGCCATAGAGTCCTCAAAAAGGGTAGGGCGTTGGGTTGGTGGTGAAGAGGATAAAGCTCTGGACATATTGGGAAGGAAATTGAGTTCTGGGTTGCCTGCAGGATTCTTCTCTGGACTATTCTCAAAGGCGAGGCAGGAAAAGATACATGGACATAAAGATGGTGACACTGTCATCTTAATGGGTTCTTTGCCCAGCACTTCTCTTTGATCACCTGTAATTGTACTTGTACAATTTGCATTATAGCTTTGGAAATCTAAATAATTGGGGATCATTTGTTGCACCTTTGGGTATTATTAGCTGAACAACCAGAACTGGCTTGTACTATTGAGAACAGCCTCTTAAGGCAGGTGAGATTATTTCTTCTAAATTTTTTTGCCATTCTTTATACTACAGTGTAATGTAAAAATGTTGGTTTTCCTTCTTTTGTATTTATCCTCTTTGGTTTTCTTCTCTCTCATTTCTATGGTCTTTGTCATTCATATATGGCTGCAATTTTGACAATTTAAACCACGTCCAGGTCAGCTAATTGTCACGGATTAAAAATCATCTTAAAAAGGATCAATCCTGTTAAAAAGTGAACCAACTCGAAGATCTTAAACTCAAGTAGATACTTCTTATCTAATTGATGCGGGATGAGACATAATGCTTCTTTGTGCCATTACAGCATATTTGAAGTGAATCAATAATATTTTTTATCCCACTAGATATTTTTGAGATTTCTAAATTCTTTTATTTTTATGGGACGGGAAGCGAGGTTGGGGGCATTTGATTTTGGTATGTAAGGATGAGAGGTGGATCATGCAAAATATTGTAGCTTGCCAATCAATTAGTGATTTAATTTCATATATGAGAAATGCCAAAAATGTTTTCTAAACTACGCCAACTTATTAAATAACTTGTCAAGGTAGTTTAGGCGGCCAAGAATCACATCTTATGTAGTGGAAATCCTACAATTAAATTTTAATACCTTAATAATCAGATGGATGGAATTTGTGAACCAACTCACTCATACTTAAAAACTAGACTAGACTCAAACATAAGCAAAAATCTATGCCCTTAAAGAAAGTATATATATAAAATAAAATTGGTGTAGAAATTGAGACGAGCACGTGCAGAAATCACCTAGTTTAATACTAAAAATGCAACTCATTAAATGGACTCATGGCATGTTATTCCTTGTTGTTCTAAATCCCTTGAAATTTGAGACTTTTTAATTTTTATAATTAATGGGTCAAATTGATTTTGGCTCATTTAATTAATAATCAATTAGCATGCTTGAGAGTTCAGAGAGTAACCATCAAAGAAAAGGAGTTAAAAAAAGAAAAGAAAAGAAAAAGGGAAACAAGTACTATTTAAACCAAAAAATGGGTTTTGTGTGTGAAGTCAATTAAAACGCAACCAAACACGCCTTTGTTTTCAGTTATTACTGTTTAGGCCGTGGGCATTAGCGTACAGTAGGAAAGAGAAACAAGTGCTGGAATTCCCTTCATGTCCCGCCGGCACCGGTGCTCTGCAACAGCAAGGTACGTCATTTTCTCTCTCTGAAAACCAAACATATAGGGTTTTTTACGAACGGTCCGTTTGGCTGCTTAGAAATCGGAGGAAAAGAAAATGAATTGCAGAACTCGTCTCTTTTTTGGTTATCTGTTGTTTGGTCTTTGGAAAAAAAAGGTAAAATAATGAAAAACTAAGCTAAGCCATACAGTTGAATTAAGATTCAATATTTTTCCTTCATTTTCTCTGCAACCAAACGGAACGTAAATGTGCGAATCCGCAGAACAGTTTGTTCAATGATCATGAGAAACTTTGGTTTCAGTATAAAAATATCTTTTCTCTGTGGTTTATGTATAAATATATAAAATTATACATATCTGAATCGTTGTAACTTGTAACTGGTAGCATTTGCTGAAATCGGGTTCTAATCCTCTCACAATCCCTAGAAACAGGAAATTTCCGCGAATCTCTCTCTCTCTCTCTCTCTCTCTCTATATATATATATATATATATATATATATATATATATATGTAGAATATGTATATTCATCTTATTCTTTTGATGTTTCGTAATTAACGTTCAATTAACATGAATAGATAATTTGTGATCAGTTTGTAATTTCGAAAAGAAAATGGATGCTTTGGTACAAATGAAAAATAAACTGGAGAAGTTGGTAAATCAAGCGCAGCAATGGATTCATCAGATGCCGCCAACTCGACTGTACGCTTCCATTGGTGTTTTCTCCCTAACAACTGTATATATATTCAGTAAGTTTCCCCCACATTCTTTTCTATGTTCTTTTACCTCTTATCGTCACTGATAATTTTAT
Source organism: Hamamelis virginiana (assembly GCA_017140935.1). Lineage (NCBI taxonomy): Eukaryota > Viridiplantae > Streptophyta > Magnoliopsida > Saxifragales > Hamamelidaceae > Hamamelis > Hamamelis virginiana. The sequence continues at coordinate 6,590,717 of JAESVK010001301.1, forward strand.
AAGCTTTGCACGTTACTTTCTCTTCCGTCATTGTGATAAAAAAAGTTTATTTGCCTATTATTCAATCCATTTCTAAAGGTTATTAGATGTTTGTCTTTATCTTCTCCAAAACTGATATGCTCTAGTTTCTTTCCATATATGGCTATTTAGGTCTCCTTGTACAATGATTGAAGTTTTTTATTATCTATATGAATAGTTGTTTAGTTTTTATTCACATGTAAAAATTTTATTTGATAAGAAACCTAGATTTTTTCCGAGGAAGATGAGAGGTAAAGAATGGTAGAAAACGAGGATTGAAAAAGAAGATGAGGAAGTCTCCACAGACTGGGGTAAAAAATTGCGATCATAAAAGGAATAGCATTCAAGAAGCAAATGTTCGGTAGTAATATTAGACCCAGAAAACTCTTCCAAGCTTCCAGCATTGATGCTTCTCTTCTGGCTGGATGGTGAGCATATAAGTTGGAAAATGTGAGCAACCAAATGAAATTCCAGAGGCATGAGACAGATCATAAATTTTTTAGGCAATGCACATTTTTTCATGAATTATGCACATGATTGTTTGCCAATCATAATCACCATGGTTGGACCCCCTTCAACAAATATCCTCCCAGTTCTTTGTTTTGGCTTTTCAAAGGCCGCAAAGAAGGGTCAAAACTCAAAACCTCTGGTTTACATGACTCTGTAGAACTAATGGGTTTAGCGAAGCCAGAGATATTAGTGCCCAAGCAATTCTTATGAATCTCCTATACCAGTATAGCTAGGCTTATGTAAAAGGGAGCCATCCAATAGTGTTTGAAGCAGCTCTGATGAGAGAATTCCAAGCTCTCACAGTAGTAGCACTATGAGGATAAGGATGAATAGAAGCCCAATATCTTAGGAATATTGAAATGTGGGAATGCAGGATCCCTCTTGCTGTTTTGTGATGGGAACTGAGGGTCTATTACAAGCATATTTTAAGATTGTCCTAAATATTTGTTTGTTTTGGTTATCCCAAAAGAATCTGCGTTGTGGATTTACAGAGAAGTAAGGTTCTAGAGGGACTAAGGCCATATGAGATATGCAATTGGACGGGGGGAAGATGCTTGTTTGTCACTGTTCTCTCCATTCATCAAACATATATTTTGATAAAGTTCTTTGTATCTCCTTTTAATTTTAACTTTCTATGGGCAACAAACCACGTCAGGGCTTTCAGCTCCAGAGGGGCTACAAACTGATATGGCTAAAATAGGTTTTGGAGTGGGCTCGAGTTTGCAAGGTAAACAAAATAATGTATGCAAGTGTAGGACAATGCCTTACTGAAATTATTAATGTAATAACTTAAAACATGTGCTGACTGCAGAGGACTTGCCTTATCTGGTATAGATGCAGAGATACATAGAGACATGCATTGATTGCATTCATAATTAATAAGTATGCATGTGTGTGGTTGTTATTTAATGTAAAAGTTTATAACATGTCAAGCTTTACCTATGTACTTGTACAGGTACTAGGAACTGCATTTGAGTTTTATACAGTTATTTATTTATTTTCTTTTGTATAGACAGTATCTAAGTTGATAATAAATGTCATAAAAAGAACTAGTTTTGGGAAATCTTCTACAGTGAAGAATCTTTTCTGTAAGTTTGTGCTGAACCGTTAATATAGTGTACCAACTTGCGAGGACGAATTCAATAAATCAACCTAAAAGTTAATGAAGAAAAATTAGATGTTTTATTTTTCTGTCTTCTAGACAATTAAAAATTGTTGACTTTGTCTAAAATGGATTCTTATTTACCTTCCTTGTCCTGGAAATTTTCCACTTTCTTGATGGTTTCTTGATGTATCTCGCTCAGAAAAGTAAAGTTTAAATAAAGGGAAATAGCGAAATAGAACATCTTTTCTAATCTTTCTTTCCCTCCTGACTATGGCAGTTCGTTCGCACAAGCACAAACTTTCTAATACTATTGTTCTTGCTGGACTAAGTGGTAGTGGAAAAACTGTTCTTTTCCATCAGGTAGGAATTGTTATTTATAATAGTTAAAGTGCAATACCATGAGGTTTTATTTATCTCTTTTTTCTGACATGTTTTGGAAATTTTTATGTCCATGTCAAATTCACTCACTAACTGAGTACTCTCATACTTGTAGCAAATTAGGGTTCCTATAGTAGACTCACCAACTGCTCTCAAACAAATAGTCAATTAGGGTAAAGATTTTCCTCTTTCGTGAGTGTGGTTGGGAGTGGAGGGATTGCTAAAATTCACTTCATAGTTACTTAGTTATCTGATTTAGGATTTGCGGCATTTTTTTAATGGAAAATTACATAATAATGCTCTCTTTTTACACTTCATAAAAATGGATTGCTAATAAACCCAACTGCAAAACAGGATTTCTTTTTGAAAAGTAATTGGATTGAAAGAAAGTTCAGGAAAAGTTCTTGGCAACTATAGGAAAAGTGACCGTGACTTCAAAGCTATCTGTTACTTTTTCCAAAATTTCCTTTTTATGCAATTAGTTTTAAAAATAAATCCTTTTTTGCAGTTGTGTCCACTTGCAATCCTTCTTTGCAATTACTGTAAAAATGCGTTTTTTTTTTTTTTTCTCCTTCCTATGATTGGGGATATGATTGCAGCAAGTAACACTTCAAAGATGCCTTTGGGAGGAAGAAACATCATCTGTACATATCCAATGATCTAAAATCAAGGAATGATATTTCACACAAATCAACTAAGCCTTATACCAGCTATTTAAGTTTGACTGACAAATCCCTTTTTGCTATATAGCGCTATTTATCCATGTTCTCTATTGACTTATAGACCATTCAGTCAAATCTTATTCCATATTATTATTTTCATGTTACTCTTTTTCATTTATATGCCAGCTTCAAGATGGCTGTTCTCATCAAGAAACTATTATGTCCATGGATCCAAATGAGGGGACTTTTGTGGTGCATTCTGGGATCATTAAGGTAACATAGTGCACCTCAGTAAATATTTCAACATATTTCCTTTCTGAAATGTAGAAACTGCACTGGCCACGACATCACACCTTTCGTGCTGCTTGGTTGTAGAATTATATTGTAGTTATAATTCCTCTAGTGCATGGTACTGATAATCACCTATGTTAATAGAAGATTGTAAGCAGAGAAGTGTCAAAGTAGATCACAATTCCCACAAATTAAAGATAAAAGAATTTGGATCTCAATAATTGTGTTACTAACAATTGTAGAAGGGGTTGGTTTGCTAGTGTTACAATTAAAAGTATTTTAACATATGAATAATACAGAATACATTAAATACGCAAAATACACATTTGCTATTAAAGACATGAGTTTTTTTCATTAAGTTTGAATTTTGTACATTATCCAGGAGTTTTTTTATATACGTATGTTTATTTTGGGTATAATATGTGTATTTGCTAACTATGGCTCTTCTTTTTAATGAGATTTTTGGTCTCTGTGATCTGATATCTGGCATCCTGGGTTGATGTTCATTTTTTTATTCTGTTTATTTATATATCAATAAATAATTGAAGATCAGAAAAGGAAATTGCGAAGAGTTCTTTTTGTAGAAGTGCGGTCCTTTGTTGACTAACTCTAACCTAATTCTAAACTCTTCCTGTTCTGCTTGGGTTTTGCTTGACGGCTTATCAAAGTTATCATCAGTGACATGTGAAGAAATTACTAATTCAAGCATGAAAAATATTCCATAGATAACAACACTAGATTCATGTAGTAAAAATTATTCATGCAATAAAACTTTTAGTTTTGATTGAATCAGCCAATTTTTCTCTCATTAACTTGTCTAATTCCTAGAATTTCCACTGAATTTTCTAAACACTCACCAAAAATTTCTAGATAAACTAAAAAAAGTTAATAAAATCCTAACTTGTTCTAATTTTTCATTTTCTTTTCTTCTTGACCAAATTTATTACCTGTATTTTTCCTGCTTAAATCTAAGAAACAAATGAAGGGAAGCATTACAGGCCAAGTACGAGAAGAAAAGCTTTGTAGACTCATTCAATTAGGTTTTGACACACTGTTGAAATTAGATTTCAGCCAACTATATATATGCGGCTAATGGCTCAATTTTATATCAATGATTTTTCTTGAAGAATTTGGATTAAAGTTTTGATAGATTGAGCAAGTTCTTTTATCCCTTTTTCTTCTGTGTTTTAATATATTAATTCTCACTCCTGCCTTCTTAAATATATTCTTTACATCACCTATTAAAACAATTCACAGTTCATTTTTCTACCAATCATTTTATCATTCAAGATTATGGACAACCAAACAATAAAAATAAAAAAAATAATTAAAAAAAATAAAATAATAATAATAATAATAAAACCCATAGAAAATTAGACACTATCATGTCCTAACTATTTACAGGATTGCATCAAGAAATAAGAAAATTTGAAAATTTCTTTTACTTTCCATTCAAAGGTTTTACAGCATAATAAGTGAAAGTACTGTGTGATACAATTATAATGAAACAGACGGAACCTAATTCATGAAGGAAACTCAATTGCAGACCAGGCAGTCCTTGAGGCTCTGCACTGTCGGCCTATTCGTATCTTTAGATATGAAGGGTGGCTTTCACTTGGTGTTCCATGCCTACCTTTCGTTCCTTCATTTGGCTGGATTGAATGATAGTAATTCATTAAATGAAATCTGCCTGGGTTTAGGTAAGCTATGAGCATGCTAGATGAGATGGTTTCATTTGTTAGGTCCTCTACAATTGCTTGGTGATTTTTTAGCTGGGATTCGGTGAAATGTGGCCTACTGTCCTGCATCTGTGCCTTCATACCTAGGGTGCTAACAGAATGTTGTTGTCTTTGTGCATAACATGCACCCTGGTGTTTGATCTGATTTGATTTTTGAGGAATGATACTTAGTATGCCTTTTTTATTTTTTATTTTTCAATTGAAGGTGAATATTTCATTCACAATTTGTAGAATCCACTTATCTTCCATGTGTATATTTGTGTGAGCGCCCATGTGTTTATGTGCATAGATGGTTCGTGCAAAAACTTACATTTAACACTTCTCTATCCGAACAGAAGGGTAAATTAAAGCATCTTGATTTAGTTGATGTGCCTGGGCACTCCCGTCTCCGACCTAAACTTGATGAGTACTTGCCCCATGCGGCTGGCCTTGTCTTTGTGGTGGATGCTTTAGAGTTTTTACCAAAGTGCCGTGCAGTTGCTGAGTACTTCCAAGCTTTATCTCTGGTTTTATGATATATACATACATACATACATACATAAGCGGTGAAAAAATGGTGACATTTTGAAGAACAAAAAAGTCACAATTTTTCACACTGACATTTTTTCAAAAACTGACCGTTGGATCACTTGTGATTTTTGGCAGACATGACATACATAAGAGGGGTATCAAATTTAACGGTCGTTTTTCAAAATATGCTACGCAAATGGTTGTGATTGAGGTGACCTGATGCAACTTGCATCAGGTCGACTTAATCTTAGCATATATATAGTTTATCTGCGTGTGAACACATGCGTGCAACATACTAAAGTCTCTGACCTATGGTTTTGATGTGAAAGGTTCTTGTATGATATCCTCACTAAGGCTAGCACTGTGAAGAGGAAAATTCCTGTACTTGTACTCTGCAACAAAACTGATAAAGTGACTGCACACACCAAGAAGTTCATTCAGAAACAATTGGAAAGGGAAATGTAAGACTTTGGCCTTTTCTTCTCTAGCTAGGTATTTCATATTTGAAATTTTGAATAATTACCTCTCATTTCTGCATTGGGTGGGAGCAGACATGGTAGATTGTCTAATTTGAACTCATGTTATTTCGTCCTGGTTGCATTAGGGAGTTTGGAACTTGGAAGTTTGGATTACCGGCTCCATCTTTTAGTGGATGATCTCTTTTAAGATAAATAGGAGAAAATGGCAAAAGTTTTTCTATTTACTGTCACAATGAGCTAATCAACATTTTTTTTTCCATTGACAATCAGTTTATTGGGTACCCTATTGATTTAGTGATCCATATTATGGCTTTTGGATATTTGCCCTTTTTACAGCTTGTTCACAAGGCAGTTTTTATTGACATTATATGACACCATTCGCTGATCAGTAAAACAATATATGTTCTTGTTGGTTTCCATTTTCCCATTATTATACAGTGACAAGTTGCGGGCATCAAGAATAGCTATATCAGCAGCTGATATTGCTAATGAGTACACTTTTGGCGTAACTGGAGAAACCTTTGCATTCTCTCAATGCCTTAACAAAGTGACAATCGCAGAAGCTTCTGCTCTAACGGGCGAAATATTTGAGGTTGAGCAGTTTATTAGTGAGAACATAAAGCCTCGGAAGGTACTCCACTAGCTTCCTTGGAATCCCGGCCTTTACCCTTAAGTGGGATGAAGTATTTGTAATAGCCCCCCATGGTGTTTGAAAGGCGAATTTCTAGATAGTTTTTTTTTTTCTTTTGATAGTTGCATTCATTTCTAACCTGAGGTTTGATAATTCATGTAGTTGATTCTGATTGGTTGGGATTACAGCTTTGTTGAGTTGAGTTGTATTCTTTGTTGGTCAAAATTTAAACGAACATGCCATAAAGGAAATGTTTTTTCGAAATACATGTAAGAAGGGTGTTGCTTAGTCGATTCATTTGCTGATGCGTCCTCAATTCCCCATGCTTAAATAAAGAAGCCTTGATTTTGGATTGTAAGCTGTTAGGGTTTCCTTTGGGAAATGGAGGATTTGATGCAATTAACTTCTTGCAATTTAGACCGACAAATGTTATTTTATATCCAGAGTGAATGCTTTGTCTCTACTTACCAGTCTTTGTGGTCTAGTGGTATGATGTGTCAGGTTCAAGTATTCAACTTTTGGGACTTGTTTGGGAATTTTGAAAACTGGATCAAGTTGGATCTACTCCCTTGCTGCCATTGGATTTTAAATAAACCAATTTAAAGCTAGTTTAAAAGAATGTGTTTATGCCTTATTGCCTGTATTATATACAAGGCTGAACTGATTTAGAGTAATAAGTGACTTTATCATACAGTGGTGTCCAAACTGTCCTTTGGGGCTGGAGGTTTAGAGAAAGGGAGGGTACTGATTGGCTCTCCTCATGACCCAAAAAATACTAAAAAAAAATGCTAAAAGTATTTATCTAGTAAAGGTTGCTATTTGAGGTCATGACTAAACATTTAAAAACTAGGAATCCCTCTTTGATGATTGTCACATGGCTGATGGGTCCTGGCAAGACATGAAAGCAGTTGGTCATCACTGCTTAAAGGCATATCAAATTATTATATGTTTTCTTTCTCTTGAATCATCAAATCATAAAATGAAAAGATGTTATTATTCTTCACTCTCTTTGACCTCTTTCTTTTTTGGACAGGTTATGCCCCAGTTGCATTAATATATATATATATAGAAAACAGTGGCCCATGATCCCTTAGTATGATTTTGGTTATGCCTTTGCAATGTCAGAATCATTTATAAATTTATTACAAATTAAAAGCAGGCCTTTCTTTTTTGGATCATCCATATATGATATATCCATGCCATGCCTATACATCCATGCAATGCCAGAACCGCAGTGCTGTTTTAATCAATTGTCACTGCAGCACAGATAGGCAAGTAGGCGTCAGTCTAAAATTGCTTGATAATAGGAAAATTTATTCATAAATACAACCTAGACAGTATTTTGTTATTACTATTCTTTTTCATCAACTGTTCTACTACCCGGTCATCTTTTTAAGATTTTATTTTCTTGATGAGGCATACATACGATAAGATTTAAATCCACGCCGTATGCTCCATATGGGTAACATGCAACACCCCCCAAGTAAGCATAATATGCCTAGAAAACATCAAGCACTAAAAAAAAAAAATTCAAAATAATGTTTCAAGTTTTGTCTGTTGGAAATCTTGATGGTGTAATTTGGTGGGGAAGCATTATTTTGATGCTCGCTTTATGGACTTTAGTTTTCTATACACTGAACGTCGCGGCAATCTTTCCAACAATAAAAATAAGAAGAAGAAGAAGAAGAAGAAGAAGAAGAAAAAGAATGAGAGGAAAGGAAACTGAGAAGAAAGGAAATTTCCCTATGAATTTTTTTTTTTTTTTCAAACCTGTATATCAGTATATGTTGTTACAACAATGCTACTCCTCTAAGAATGATATATAAACATATTAAGAATGACGAATTTCTTTGCGTAACCATTAGCGTTTCTTATGCAGCAACACTTACTACATTATCCACATGGTGAAAAAAATTTCTATGAATTTGATCGAAACTTCAATCCTATAATTTTCCTTTGTTATCTCCTGACATCTTTCCTCTTCTGTTCTATAGCCGCCCCTTCTACGAAGAAAAATCACAAATTTTTTCTGAACTTGAAATTAGTTTGGCTTCAGATAATCTTTCAACCCATGTTACCTCACACATCGATAGGATTGAGGGAACCATCTTGACAAAAGATGGTGTTTCATCTTCATTATCAAAGCAAAAATGCCAAAACATGGGATATGCATTAATGCCACTGTTGAGTACCTGCAAATCCATTTCATCCAACATTAGGGGTACGTAACAACAAAATTTAGCTGAACCTTGGACTCTTGAGAGCAAGATGAGCCTAATTTTATGCAAAATTAGCTGCCAATTTCATGATAATTTGTTGCTAGAAAGCACACAGTTATTGAATGGATCATATCAAGTGAATATGCACTAATAGGATGTGAAAACTGTTTCACACAAACTTTTTGTTTGAATAAAACTTAAACGAAGGGTCTTTTTTTTTTTTCCTTAAACACTTTGAGAAAGGTAATGGTTTGAGATTGCTTACCATAGTGGAGCATATGGAGACGACAAATCAAGAAATGGGTATGGCCACCTGTTATGAAAAGAGGGGAAATATCAGTTCAAAAGAATGAAACCAAGATGTACTTATTGTAGTTATAATGCAGACAAAAACTAAAGGAGGATGAATAATTCTACCAAAGGGAGACACAAGCATGAAGCGCCCACTGGAAGATAACGTAGAAGACAGTCCATAGAAAGAAGTACGCAATCCGAAACCAAAGGAAAGGCTGAAAGGGAAAACAATTCAACTAAAAATTAAAAATCATGGAAAAAAATGGAAAAATCAATAGCAATTGAATTTATTACCACAACTCACCAAGGAATTTAAAGTGGTATCACCAATCAGGAAAATAGCATTGATCGAATGCATAGTTATAATCAACTGCCAAGGAAAGAATTAAGGACAATGATCAGACAACAAAGAGAAGAGGTTTTTCCAAAACAATAGAAAGAAGAATTTTTAGATTATGTTATGGAAGAAAAACCGAAATAATAGACAGAGATATGTCATTGTAATTAAATGTTTCTATTGTAGTACTGATGTTACAGCGTTTATGGTCTTGTCGTACAGATATTGCACCGGAAATGGCCTACATGGCCAAGGATGATTTGATATAAGACGTATGAGAGGATCAATTCATGTAACCATGTATTGTTAGTTATCACAAAGCTTAATTCATAGCAACAGTAGCTTTTTCTGATCTATTTGACAATATTGCTCACTTTCAAAGGGTATAATCTGGATACATATAATTATATTTAGTTCTCAATACACAGACTTGTGGCAGTACATGATACTCACAAAGTTCAGATCATAATCTTTGATGGCAAGAAATGGAACAATTATGAACCAAAAGACGCAATCTGTGAGCATCACAGCACCTGCATTCATCTGTTTACAAGACAAAGAAAGAACAAAAAATGTCAACAACCTGGCATTTGAAAGTAAAGAAAGCAATCATATCCCTTTCATCATGACAAATTTTTTCAACATTAAACCCGAGAGGAACATATTTTCAATATTTAGCAGGATTAAGCTCCACTTTTCTGGTGCCTCCCCAGGTCTATCCAATTACCAATTGTAGCAAGCCACATCACAGTATGGATGGGCACTGCCATCATTTTATTGACAAAAAAAAAAAGGAGTACCATAACAAAATAACCCTGTTTTCCAACCTTGCACAATTACACAACACATTGTTAATCACTAATGGATGGTTGGGTGAACCAGTGAGGGGCCAAATGGAGAATAGGCAAATGTACTTGGCAATTACTTATAAAGTTCATCGAATCCAGAATTCATTAAATTGAAAAAAAATTATACACAATAATCATTCATCTGCAGTTACTCATTGTTGGGACTTTTACCTGGAATATAATTTGAAAGGTGTAACCCCAAATGCTTGCAGTTTTGTGACGTTCTTCATGGGGACCCAAGACTTTATCTGTGTTGGGCATATTAGAATTTTCCGCATGTGTGGAACCCACACAGGTGCCTTGCTCTGCATCTAAACTCTCATTAGCAACCCTATCACCACCAACTCTGTTGTGATATTGGTAACATCCATACAAGGAGAGCAATGAACCGAGCTGCAAATTGTCATAAAGATGATTAGCATTATAGTAATACACAGAAGGACAAAACTCGAGCATAGACTCAGATGCAGAGAGAGATATAAGTCATAAAACCCAGAAGAAGTTAATGTACAATGCTTTATAAAGATAGATGACATACCCCAAAGTAAATCGTGATCAATGTAAAAGTCCACCTGTCCAGCAGCCAAATACATCACTAGTTAATATCTTAGAAAAAAAAGATTAATGAAGTTCACATAAATGACTAAAAACCAGCATTACAAAAGCTTCATCTGAGAGTGTATGTTTAAATGATTTTTATTTACATTCCTTTTCCAGTAAGTCTTCAACTTCAAATCTATGTATGAGAGTAAAATCAGAATAAACTCCAACTTCAGAAAGAAGCAATCTTGCATTGAAAGAAGCACATTTCCCTTTTTTTCTTGTAATTCATGATTGTTTAGGAGCCCCTTGGATTAGTATAAGTTAGCATCTCCACAATGTCCAAAATCTATATTATTGTTTTCAATGTCAATAATTCTAAATAACAAAATGTCCTTTACAAACCAATACTCTCCCTTGTTTATCTTACATAAAGGAAACTAGATAAATGTGTAATGAATTGAAAGTTCGGACAAAAGAAAGATGTATCCATAAAAGAGAAGACAGTTATAAATGAACAAGAATCTTCAGATTATGCAAAACAACATAATCAGCTGAAGAAAAAAAATGAAAAATAAACACACAAAAAAAGAGCAACGAAAAAACAGTTGAATGATCCTTGCATGCAAGTGTTTATAGATATAAAATGAACCTGAGAAAAAAGGCAGCTTACTGAGTATAGAAGTAAAGTATGCTTCCTCCATCCACGGCGATTGTGACAATGAGAAGTACCAAAAGCACAAAGAAGGCAACGACTCGGAAAGCCAGCAGCCAAGCAGGATGGATATGTTTCAGGCATGGCCTCCAAACTTCATCCTCATACAATAATCCTGCAGTTTCTCGCCCGGTTTCTCTGCTTTCATGCTGTGAATTGCGGGGACCTTCATATTTCCATATAAGAAAAGATGCAAAAGTGGCCGTGATTAAGACCCAAATGACACAAAGTAAGAACCTCCAGTTTAGCCAGTAACTTGAGGTCGTTGTATCTGCTGTCATGACTGGCTGATAAGAATTTTTCGGGTTTCCTGTTAAGAAATTCATGGAGTCACTTCTACTTCTCTGATTGTTCATTCAGTCTTATGATTTGGGATAATGAGTGATTTTTTTTCTAAATACTCAAGTGGGGAAAAGTATCTTGAATAACCGAAATTTGAATGGAAAAACGATTGAGAAAAGAATATTCTTCATGAAAATCGAAAAGCTCAAACAAATTTCTGATCAATCAATAGCTTCTTGCTAGTGATTTTCCAGGGGAATTTTTTTAAATAAATGTTACAGTTTTTGGTGCACTATTGGGATGGAAAAACAACAGTAGCCCACTAGAATCCTGATCAAATAATTTTCACTATATCAAATAAAATCCAAGGAAACACGAAACTCAGAACACAAAAGGAAGAATAGTCTACTGAAATTAGAGCTGCAAAAGAATGATCTGTAACAAGCTCATTGCTGCAAATTTTTTCCAAATAATGCAGAAGAATAAAAGGAAGGACAATTAAAGCTCAACAACTCAAACCACCAATTGCATCCCAAAACAAGCCCGTAAGTAAGAGAAATGAATGAAATCCCAAAACCCTGTAAGTACTCAACAGAATTCAATCATCACATTTAATATACACAACAACACAACATTTAAGAAGAAACCAATGATGAAATCCCAACCAAGTATGGGTTTCTCATAATGAGGGATTCAAAACATCAAAACATATCATGTATTTGACCTCATTAAAGGCTGAAACTATGCAAAGATTCCAAACTTTAGATGGGTATTTGCACAGAAATATAAGCACCAATATATTATTCTGAAATGAAATACAAGAAGCAGCTAAATTCTAAGCAAAGGAACGATTGATACTTACAAGAGAAAGCAAGACAAGGTGTTGGTGTGTAAGAGGAGATGTGCTTTGCTTCCTTGCTTTGGAGAGAATTAAAACCAAAAAAGGCAAGAGAGAAGATATATAAAAGGGTGGTGTGCTTTGAGCATAAGCTTCTTTTTTTTTTTTTTCTTTTCTTTTCTTTTCTTGTTTTTTTTTCCTTTCCCTCTCTCTTATTACCTCCCTAAGATCTTGTAAATTAGACCACTCTGCACTGCAGTCTCAATCTCTACAATCCACAAATCCATGCAAATATTATAATCTCGGACATGAATGTTTTTTGTCACCTTTCCCAGATTATCAGCATTTCTTTACTCTTTCCAATTTTTAATCACACAGATTATATTATATCCAATTTTTAATCACACGGATTATCCTATAGAAAAATTCCATTTCTCCTCTTTTTTGTCATCCATCTTTGCCCTCCCTAATGTATCTCCCTAGTGTATTTGACCAACTTATAACAATTATTTCGAGAAACTAACTGTTGGATTTGATGTTCCACTTATACTTATTATGAATGCAAAAAATCACATAAATCCGATGGTTGGTTTTTGCAATTTAAAAAAAATATATAAACAATAATGAAAAAATTGTGAAAAACTGTCACAGTCCATTTTTTTGAAAAACCAACCGTTTGATCAATGTGATTTTTTGCATTCATGATACGTATAAGTGGAGCATAAAATCCAACGGTCGGTTTTTCAAAATAGTTGCTCCAAATTAGTCAGAAGCACTAGAGAGGACAAAGAGGAAGGACGAATAAAATTGTTCTATATTATATTATATTGAGAGAGAGAGAGAGATGGGGACCATTTTATTGTCTAATATATTGGTTTTTATGTTGGATTGCTTGTAGATTCTTTCTTTCACTATAAAAATGGTCCTGATTTGTTGTTCTAAGCTCACAGTACAAAAAGAAATAAAGCAACAAGAAGGGAACTGATAAGGTGCATCGAAGTAAGATGGATTGAAGTTGAAAATCCAACTTTGACCCAATGATGACCCATAATTTATCAATCAAGCCAAAAGTACCTCCATATGTAGAGCAATGCAGGGTTGATTGAAGGCATGAAGGGCCACCATTGCTGAATAAAGAGTAACCTGCAAATCATTATTATCATGTTAGGATTGGTTAAAAGTACGGTATCGGTGAATGGTCACAGCAGAAGTCACCCACATATGGCACTGTAGCTGTAACTTGGGCTGTGGGCAATGTTTTTAAAGGCCAAAACACCCACATATCCAGCGCTGGATTGGACATGGAGAGACATTCAATTTCGTGACGTAGAATGCAAGTTTTTGGAAATTTTACTTTTTATGTTTAGAATTATTTAAAATTTAATTTTTTTTTAAAAAATAAATATATAAATATTAATCATTTTTTGAATATTAATCTAAGTCCAGCGATATAATTTAATAATTAAAAGCATAGAAATTTTCCACTTTTGCAATGAATATACCACGTAAATTTGGCTAATTCTTTTTAAGTCAAATGAAATTCGACCTGAATCAATAAATTCAATTCAAATAATTATAAATTACGTCACGTGACATTTTATAATAAAAAAATTATTTTCACCCTTCTTGACATTTCTTATAAAAGCCACAAAATTGGAAGAGAAGTAATGAATTCATATCGTCGTAAAAATGCACCCTTACCTTATGGTAACTTTTCTCTTATGTGAAATGAGATGTGCACCCTTGTGACAAGGATGGTGATTGAGTCACCAGCGTCTGTCATGGCTTTTTACTTCCACTATTTTATTTAATTAAAAATTAACCAAAAGAGATGTTAAAGAAAAAGGAGGGAAATGAAAGAGATATCCTACTTGTAAAAATCCACGTGTTAATAAACCCAAGGAAAGTGTGTAGGTGACAGGTGGTTGTCCCTGCCCCTTTTGGAAGGAAATCTGTAAATGAGAGGGGGGTCAAAAGAATGACTGATGCTGACGTGTCAAGGTCCTCTTGTGGGGCAGGCTTGGCGACCAAGAAACCCAATATCACCCACACGCCACGCGTTATTTTTACTCGCTGCAGGAGGAGACATACCCTAATTTGGGAGGGTATTTTTTTGGGTTTAATCCTCATGTTAATTCCGATTATTCGGCCGACATTTTTTGGTGGGCCTGCTAATGACTTTTTGTCATTTCGGGCTCATCATCAGGTGCAGTAAAACATCAAGTCCAAGCGATTTCGGTATCGACAAGTACTTTTACAGTTTTACCCCTACCCCAGTAATATAGGCAAATTGTGGGTGTCGGCACACGGCGGCGGTGACCTGTACCTATGTCCTATGCTTGTTGGTGCCACGGATTTCCCGCGCTTTCGCATTGCCCCACTGTATTATTGTTGTGGAGGTGCACAATTATTGCCTGTTGGTCCCGGAATTAACCTTTACCTAGGTATTTTCATTGAATATCTTTGGCTAATCACTAGGTAGGTGACAATATTATATCTTGCCGTGTCATGACACATGCATCTATATTAAAGCGTGCATGCTATTACTGAATTTTCTGCATGACAGAAATATTCTAGTAAACACTTAGATGGCCGTTAGATTTCGGTCATTTGAATATTTGTTAACTTTATAAAAATCAGCAAACGATGTCTAGAACAATTTTATTCGACGTACAAGGTGGTCAGGCGCATTAAAAACATTGTTTGTATATTATGGTTTATCAGTCCTACTAAAAATGCAATGAAATGCCACAATTTGATCTGTTTGTAAGGTAAATGTGCCAAACAAGATCTATGTTATCCGAAGTAATTGCTGACTTGTAACAGAGAATAAGGCAAACGAGGTAAAAGAAATTCACTTGTCCCTTGACTCTCTTCTTAGGTAATGCATTTGTCTGATGCCGAGGGAAAATCTTGAATTGAATTAGTCAAGGTTACAAAGGCATGAACCAACCACTATGAAACCAACACTTAACTAACACCTCCCTCCAAATAAATGCTCTCTTGGTTGCTCAGATAACAAATAAGAAAAAAAAAATGAGTACAACTTTTTTATTTAGAAAAAAATTATGTTCATGCCTAATTGTTTGGTCATGAACTTTGAAAAATATATATATATATATATATATATATATATTGTTTTTAGAATTTGAAAAACAAAAGATAAGGGCTTGTTTACTTCGTGAAAATTTTTACAATTTTTATTTTATGTGAAAATTTTTTAAAAACAATTTTCATTTTTGAGTTTTCAAAATTTAAAAATTGTGTTTACTTTGCAAAAATTAAAACTGTTTTCAAAATCTAAAAATAGTATAAATGCATTTACTAAAACTATATATTATCTCTATATGTTTTTTCATTTTTATTTTTTGGTTTTACAGTTGGTTTACATATATTTTTTTTCTATGTTTATAACCATTGCCACGATATAATCATTATTTTCAGTTTTCGTGAAAATACAAAAAAGGTCCTTTTGATGTTTTCACATTTTCTTAAAAACTGAATTTATATTCTTAAAATAGTTTTCATTTTTTACAAGTAAAAGCATTTTTTAGACCGTTTTATGTTATTATTGAAAATGAAAATGAAAATTGCGAAAATTTTCACGAAGTAAACAAGCCCTAATTGTTTTTGTTTTCTATTTTCAATTTTCACATTATTAGTCTTCAAAAAATAAGTTAGACAAATATATTTTTTAGTTTTTTTTTCTTAATTTTGAAAATATAAAATTGATAGGCAAACATGTTTTTTACCTTTTTATTTATTTATTTATTTCTTAAACTGTTTTTAGAGTTCACAGCCAAACATGATCTAAATATTTATATAAAATTTGAAAAATTAAGGAAAAAAAGTGAGAAAAGAGAAAAAATATTTAAAAAAGAAATTTACTTCTAAGCAAATTTTCAGCATTTTTATTTTATTTTCTTCATTCCTTTTAAGATCTAAACAGACCAAAGCGCCATAAAGGATTTAAAAACAAAAAAAAGGCCTCAATCACGTATCTGCCACTATCATTGATGAAACCAAAATTGAATGTGAATGGTGCATGGTCCATAAGACTGACGAGAGAGGTACTGATATGATTTGTTGAAAATGGGTCCTCCAAGATGAAGGATGAAGAATGTTGGCTCGAGGATTCTCCTAGATGGAGAGAGAGAGAGAGAGAGAGAGAGATTGTACCTTTCATATTTGGTGACTGTCGGGAAGCTACACCCAACTAAGCTCCTGTATTTTCAGATGGCCCAGAATGAGGAAGCAGTGGGCCGTATGAATGGGATGGACAATTTAAAAAGTTTGCAACGCAAAAGCCATGGGATTGGGCACTTGGGCAGTTGCTTTCCATATTTTCAGCAGTGAATTGTGCTAAGCAAGAGTGAACCTTGTGCAGGGAAATGTGTATATATCTGTGTAATATGGAGGGGAAGAGAGAGAGACTTTTCATCTATAGCAACAATTGGCAAGGGAGTCTGAGTTCCTTGTAGATAGAATGTGAGAAAGTTGTGAGGGACATACAAATGGCATGGGCAGTTAGTTTTAGGGAAAATTATTCAGACCCCATATAATCAGGGATGAAGCCAGGAATTTGCTTTAAGGGGGAGGGGGGCAATTTTTTTATTGGTAATTAGTTTATTATTCATCTTGCAAAAACCATTATAATTAGGGCCCATTTGCGCTCATTAGATTTTTCTAAAATCACTTTTGGAGCTCAAAATTTCTCTTGATTTAAGAGATGCAGTGATAATCATTTTTAGACAACTTGAGATGTGATAGGATGTTGGCAAAATTTTCATACAATAAATGATTGTATCAAAAGCTAGGAAGCCCTAACTTTTGCCGCAATCACTTTTAGTATATAAATTTTAATACATGAAGATACAATTTGAATATAATTTTAAAGAATTGTGTAAAGAGATAGTTATTCAAAAGTGATTTTAGAAAAAGTTAACATAAACGAACCCTTCTTCTTTTGAGAAATAAAAGATTGTTAAGTTGAAAGTGGAGGAAATATTTTGATAAATGAACTAACAAATTTGTGCGAGACAAGGGAGCAACATTTCGAGGTGATAGATATTTTCACAATGATATTTTTCAAAAAAACCAACCGTTGGATGACTGTGATTTTTTGCATGCATGACATACAGAAGAGAGATATCTAATCCAACGGTCGGTTTTACGAGATCTTATTTAAAACTGGTCACATGGAGGTGACCTGACGCAACTTTGCGTTAGGTCAAGCTACTAATAGCAATTCTATATATGTATATATAATTAGTTAACAAATTTCAATTATCAATACATTTAAATTGAATTTGAAATAACAAGAATGAAAATTAGTTGGGCTGCAACAGTAAAAAAAATTTAGGAACAAAATTAAAATTTGACAAGAATCGAGATTCTAATTATTTTAAAATTTGTATACAAAAATAACATTTTTAAAAAGTTGAGGGTGGGCATTTGCCCCCCCGGCTCTCCATGTGGCTTCGCCCATACTTATAATTTAGATTTTGTACCATGAAGTCCAACACCCTTCAAGATTTACCGTGAGATCCTTGCACGATATTTCAAAGCCAACCCTTTTTTATATTGACAGATTTGCCCTTGTTTGATAAGATTACATCTGTTGTGGTTTCCTTTTATAGTTTGTATCTATAAGGGATTATTTATGGAGAATTTTTATATTATTGAACTCTTTATAGAAAATTTTAAATTACATTCATTTCAAATTTTGAATTATTAGTCTCTTTTCTATACCTATTCTTAAAGAGTCCATTAAAAGTGAGTTGCATTATTGGAATCTTTTTTTTTTTTTTTGATTTATTGAAAATTAAAATAGATGCATACAATATATTTTATTCAAATTTATCTGTTTAAAAATGTACAGCAGCAATATATGCATCCAACATGTGTATAGGGGTTATGTAAATTTGCTTGTTTGAAAATCAAATTAGATGCATATAATACAGTTTGTGTAAATTTATCTGTTTGAAAATATATGACCATATATGGATCCACAATGTGTATAAGAGTTAGGTAAATTTACTTATTTGAAAATCATATTAAATATATACGATATATAAATTTACCTATTTGAAAATATATGGCAAGTAATGTATTCTTTTTTTGGTAAAAACCAATTTTGGAAAAAATTTAAAATGAGGATGTATAAATGAGGGAAAATCCGTCGTAGGATTATATTTGTTGACAGATTTGCCCTTATTTGATAAGATTACATTTATTATGGTTTCCTTTTAAAGTTTGTATCTATATGAGACTATTTATGGAGAATTTTTATATTTCTTTATAGAAAATTTTTAAATTACATTCATTTCAAAATTTAAATTATTAATCTCTTTTTTATATCTATTCTTAAAAAGTTCATTAAAAGTGAGTTGCATTATTGGATTTTTTTATTTTTGGATTTATTGAAAATTAAAATAAATGCATACAATATATTTTATACAAATTTACCTGTTTAAAGATGTACGGCAATATATACATCCAACACGTGTATACGGGTTATGTAAATTTACTTGTTTGAAAAATCAAATTTAATGCATACAATACGGTTTATGTAAATTTATGTGTTTGAAAATATACGACCATATATGCATCATACGAGTTGGGTAAATTTACTTGTTTGAAAAATCATATTAAATGTATATGATATATAAATTTACATGTTTGAAAATATATGACAATTAATGTATTCTTTTTTGGCAAAAACTAATTTTGGAAAAAATTTAAAATCAAGATGTATAAATGAAGGCAAATCCGTCATAAGGTATATAATTTATCTCTTTAATAAATCAAATTTTCTATAAGGGGGTTTGGGTATACAACCCATATACTAGGGGTCCTTGGTTAAATACCCTTAGTTTTAATATTTTGTTCAGTGAACAGCCAGCAAGCAAGAAAGATATTCATGTGGAGAACTATTTGATCCAATATGGGTTTTAAAAACTGCATCTAATCCAAATTCCAAGGTGCAGAAGATCAATCACAGCATATACTTGCATATATATGTATATGTGTATATATGTGTATATATATTTAAGAATTTATTCAGTACTGTCACAAAACCTATACATTCATATTTGCTAGCTTTGAGTTCTTTCCTAGATTTGTAACATAAAACACCATCAATTAATTTCATCTAGACAAATAATTGATGAATTGGACACTATATACGCTAGTAATGGACATAAATTTACACTTTACATTCGCTGAAGAGACTGCTTTAAATCATTTACTTCTGAGAATGAAAACATTTTCACCTTTCAAATTGTTAAATTATATCAACAAAAAAAAAAAAAAACTCAGAAATGTTAAAAATGGAATTCTTCTGCCTGTCCAAAGTGACATGGTAGTCCACATCTCAAAAAGTATCAGTGTCGTCTCCGACTGTGGAGAGAGAGAAGGGGGCAATAGCCACATTGAACGTCTGTGACCCTACTCTGTCAATATGTTTCATCTCAAAGTCACCTTCCTGCATTGTAATAAATAAAACTAAATAAATTTTAATTTCATTGCCCTCATTACAAATTTATAAGTTTATAACACAAGCCTAATCCAAAAAACTGAAACATTCTTTTCCTTATTTAATTTTTCAATGAAACAAATGAAACCCAACTTATTAGCTTTACATGGAAGGTAGGAAGAAAGCAAAATTATCTCATCTTACCATTCTCCCACTGGGAGTGCTTAATGGACATGCAGATGAGTATTCGAAACCAGTCTTGGGTAGTATAACTGGCTGTTCACCTATGACTCCAATTCCCCTAACAAGATTAAACATATATAATTTGAGTTAAGAAATAATAAATTACATCCCAAGTCCTAACACAATGAAACAATAAGATTAAAATGTGCATATAAAGTATCTATAATGACTTTGTAGACAGGCAGTAGAGGGGGCCGGGGAAAAAAAACTCACCAGAAATTCTCAGTTTTTCCATTGGCATCAGTGATAATCCAATGTCTTCTGAGAAGTTGAACAGGCCGATCTGAATTATTGGTAATTCTTATTCTGTATGCAAAAAAGTACTGGAACTTTGAAGGCTGGCTTCGTCCCTCAATGTAAACACTCCTAACTTGAACTCTAATTCCCTGAAAATCAGAAATTTTTCTTTAGATTTATTAACAGTATTATGCTATTTCATGCAGTCTTTGTCCAAGGTCAAAGTGTGATTTTGTAATCCAGCTATAGAGATTTTCAAATAAGTGCTGCAAGGGGTTTACACGAATCGAATTGGGCACCCCACCCACTATTTAAATGGGATGTTAAGATGAAACCCATACCTGAAAATTAAACCCAATCCATACTTGCCCACCACATTTATTCCCACTCCGGTTGAAGAAGGGTATAAAGGCATGATACAATTAGAAATGAAAATTGTACTTACAAAAACTTTGTTTAAAAAGTAACAGAATTTCTTTTTATCTTTTTTTCTTCCTTCAATTTTTCATTGTCCAAGGAATACTCAGACAACTAGCCATATGAGAATGATCATCAATTTGATTATGAAAGATTGTCGCACTCTGACAACTTGGTTTGATAAAATTGGCCCACACTTAATAAACACTTTTTTTTACTTGACGATATTCTTCATATGAAAAAGCTAGACTGTAAATTTATTAACAAAAAAAAGAGACAAGAATTACATGAACCGGATATGACCAGCTAATTTAAGAACATTAGCCACCGAACACCATAAAGTCATTGTTAAAAATCAGATTGTTAACATACCAAGGTTGTTGCATCACTTGAACATTTCAGGAGAGAATGTGGTGCGATTTCCTTTAGCTCATCACGATATTTAGCTGCATCCTGGGATAAGATTACAAAAAAAGGATCAATGATTGGAAAGTTAGTGGATGGTTGGACACAGTTACAGCTGAACATGCATCATGATTCAGAAGATAATCCTGAACATATAAATGCTGAAAATCATTGAAACTAGAAATCAACAATGTAGCCTTGTCCAAAATCATGAAATTAAGAAATTAGGCCCATTGGCAAGGTCAGAATAAACCAGGATAAGAGACACAAAATTGAGGAAACTAATTGCCGTTATTATTCTTTTACATATATCATGCGAAAGTATAGTCCCACAACCAGCCTCCCATGCAAATTCATAACTCTCGTATCCTATAATTCCCCCTGTTGATTGCAAAAGATTTCATGTAACACCCTACTCCCATTACATAGACCTCTGCAAAGCAGGTTACCTTAATTGATCAGCAACTAGTTAAAATGATTGGATCACAAAAATAGATTGAGGATAATTTGATTTACATAAATTATTCATTCTCCTCCTTTTGGATACTGAGAAGACAGGAAAAAAGCAAAAAATTGGAGTCTCAGAACTAAATAAATGAACCATCAGCAACATATTACACAGAATTATTGACACTTAAAAACAAATCAGAGAAGGGTGTGATGGTTTTACATGGATTGAGCCTACTATTTCAAAGCCTATGGAGGAACAATCAAACACAATGAGTTATATCAGACATTGCCATACAAAGACCAGACAGCCCATGATGTTGGTCATTAGAACACAAATGTGACCATTTTGAACCAAGCCAAGCACCAACATTAACATCTTCTTCTACAATCTCTATTAAAGCATAACCTTTCAAGGCTTTGATATGGGCAGCACTAATAATGGAACCCAACATTTCATTACCCCACATTCACATCGCTACTAAAATGATAAGCCTAGAAATTAAAGTGTTAGGAAAAAGGGGTCAGGAAGTCAGAATTGCCTACCTCAAACTTCTCATTGGCAATAGCCTCTTTCATCAATCTTCGAAGATGCAAAACTGGCTCTTCATCCTCAAATGATTTTAATGAATCGCGTATCCTTGCAGCTTCTTTGTAATTCTACAATAGAAACACATTTCTAATGAAAAATATTTCATCCTGTTTAGCATGCTTGACCCCTATAAAGCCTAAAAAAATAATGCTCTGTATGGCGGCTGATAATGGAGAACAGTATAGGAAACTTGTTTGGGAAAATGTAATTTTCGAAAATTGTTTTGATTTTTTTTTTTTTTTTAACTTTTGAAAAACAGCCCATTTTCAGGGAACAGCAAAATAATGTCCTTGCTTTCTGTTTTCTGTTCAAGAAGAACAAAATCACTGAAAGCAACTTGTTCATAAATTTTCTTGCATTTTTCTAAAAATGCATTTCTTATAATTATTTTTGAATCTTATATTCTTTTCATTAACTAAGTCCTTGATTCTTAGTTGGGATTGAGGATTTTCTGAGTTGAGATTTTTCGTTAATTGGAACATGAAAAAACAATAAAACAAAAACAAAAACAAATAAACCCCCCACTTAGATGAGACTAATACAACTATTTGGCTTAGTTAACGTAACTAATTCATTTTCTGGAAACAAAAACAACATAAAAGATAAGACTCATAATGTAATTTCTTTCCTTTCCCTCAGTTTTCTCAGCTACCGAACAGGACTTAATTAAACTATGACTTCTAACAAATTATTCCCATTTCAAGGTTCTGCTCCAACAACGAATATCGAATAAAAAAAATGAGACATTCTAAAATCCAAATCCCACAATAATTTTATCATACATACATATATATATATATATAAAGAGAGAGAGAGAGGGGAGGGAGGGAAACCTCAGATTTGGCAGCAACTTCCATTTGCTGCTTCAATAGAGCATAAGTTTGGCTCCTAGATAGAAACGAACTGGAACTCTGACTTTCTCCACCACCATCAATTTTCTCTGAAGCACAAGCGACGATCCGACACACTTTCGCTGTATCTCTAAAGCCCGACCCAAACCTTCTAGTTCCTATCTCCAAGTCTACAAAACCAGAGCTTGTTCGGCCGGGCCACGATCTCCTTGTACCCGTATTGAAATCCGTGAAAACTTTATTAAGGCTAATCGTATGCATTTTCTCTTTCTATCCCTCTCACTTTCTTTCCCACTTGGAATTCCAAAAATTTCCCGGGAAAGTTTTCAGATGCTTAATTGATCGATTTCAACTTGTAATGACAGACAGAATAGAGAATTCAAACAGTGGCTTGTGTTCGAACTTTGATTACGGGATTTGCCATTATCTAATTTCCGGATAGTAGAAGTACTTAATTAGCCTTATGTGTGTGCTCTTTCTGTGGTAGATATCCAAGGGTAATTTCGGTCATGTATAAAATGTGGGATTTAAGATTTTTGCAGTTCTACGTCTGAGCCACATACCGACCAGTAGGGTAACAGATTTTTGGTACTCCTGAGGTAGAGAAACGTACACGTGGCGACATATGATTTGACTGAATTTATGAACCCCTGACGAGCATGGAAAGTGCAAGACAATTTTCTGTTGCCTTTGGGTCCCCAAACGTGGCACAAGCTCTGCGGTTCTGATCAGGTGTGGGCCCATCTTGGAGTAAGTACTTTGTGAAGCATCAGCATCCACCGCTTGATTTTGATGGACCTTGCCCATGAGTCTATTTAATTAATATTTCACATCTAAAGCCCATGCCCAACTCATTCATTTTTTGGCCCTCGTTGCAGCCCATTACGTGTTTGACATAAAACAAAAGTTACATTGATTTGAATAGGAAAAAATAAAATAAAATTTTAAAATTAGAATGAAATGAACAAAAAGAAAAACATAAAAAACTTCAAATAAAAGCTTATTTGGTATAATTTTACCTAGTCAAAGAAGTTATATCTTACATCGAGAAATAATTTCTTCATATTTATATTTGAATAGAAATCATCGAGTCAGCATATGCTTACATAGGTTATATAAGTATGAACCTAATAGATAATTGTGTGATGTTTCACAATTTTGGAAAATTGACTGTTGTATTAGATGCTATACTTATGTATGTCATGCATGCCTAGAATCACTGTGATCCAATTGTTGGTTTTTCATAATGTCACTGAAAAAAACTGTAATAGTTTGCAACGGTTATAGCTTTTCGGTCTATATTTTGAGATGTTTATATTGAATCACCGTGATTTTTATCACGCATGATATCCATAAAATGATTATACAATCCAATGATCAATTTTTCAAAATATGCATGTATCTCATAATTATCTATTAGCTTCATGCTTATGTTGACTAGATTAGGACTGTATATTTGAAATAACAATTGTATTTATAAACTCTAAAATTGTATCACAATCCACCCACCATCACCAACACTACTATCTACTCGTCCATCATTATGACCATTACAAATTAGGATTGCAACTTGGATCAAATCGAGAATGAAACAAGCTGATCGTTTTGGTACGGTTTTGGATACAATCTAATTAAATTTTTATTTAATTATTGCTAAATAGTCTAGATTCGATTTGTTTCTGATTTAGGACTTACTTGAACCAAAATGAATCGAATCGACTTTTACCCCTACATCCAATAAGCCAACTATCACCACCACTACTACCAATACCCATTCACCCACCCACCTCCACTACTAATTAACCTAATATCACTGATTATCACCATCCATTTATTACATTAATAAAAAAAGACGAGATGGACATCAATTTATATAACAATCATACATACAATATGTTAGGATTAAAATCAAGGCCAACAATTCCAAATTCTACCCCTTACACTATAAATTGGGGTATGCATTGAAAACTCTTAAATCCAAAAGGGTAATTCAAATGGTAGGGTTTTGGCATACTAAGTCCGAGATTTATGTTTCGAGTCTTCTGGGCCACCTACTCAAGATATTTGTCTTGCGTCTTACCCGTTGTCCGTTATTAGTAGTAGGGTCGGATGCCCTTGTCATTATATATATATAAAAAGAAGAAGAAAAAAAAACTCTTAGATGCTACGGCAAGCAGCAATAGAGAATTTGACATGTCAACTTGGATTCTTTTCGTTGCAGCATGGGCACGCACCCACCTTCCCCATTAAAAAGGAAAAATCAATTTTGGGAAAGTAGTAGCTGTCCATATGTAGACAGTTATTGGAGGGATTAAGACAGAGAATCATGAAGGTAGATCGATGGAGTGGATTCGTCTCTAACTATTGTACCCAAGATTCTTTGCACCAACTAAACTAATTTGGCTCTCAAGCATTGAATTTATCAATTAGGTTATTGGACATTTTAAGAAGAAAAGTCTAATTCTATTTGTTTGTCCATTTTATTAGGAGAGAAGAAAAGATAGATTTGTCTGTCCAAATTAAGTATTAACCAAATCACTTCAATATTCTATTCGTGGGATTTTTGATTTCGAATTCAAGATTCCTTTCTTAGTATATGTAGTGAATTATTGGTTTGTTTAACTATATTATCTCATGTTCTTATATTTTTAAAAAAAAAAAAAAAAAAAAGTTTATTGGTTTGTTTAACTGGACCCAAAATCTTATTGTTATTTGCCTCGAGTCAAATAGTTTGAGCAGTTAAAAATAATTCATTATGAAATGAAGGTCTTAAGTTCGAACCTTAAAACCCTACTTATCCGATGGATGGAATAAGTGCAGGGTGAACTCGTCCAAAATCTCAACAGAAGTATACTAAAAAGTAAAAATATCCTATATTGTCAACATATGGAGTAGCGTTTACAATGCCTCTTCAATATTATATATATATATGCTTAAGGTCCACTCACCATTTCTTACACTGCTGGTGGTATTTTGAAAAAACAATCGTTGGATTAGATAATATTCTTATTTATGTTATGCTTGTCAAAAATTACAGTAATCCAACAATCGGTTTTCAAAATACAGTCCGTGAATCACTCTAACACTATTTACCATTGAATGTTGTAACAACTGTTTAATAGTTTGTATCTTGAAAACTGACCATTGGATCACTGTGACTTTTGGCAAACATGACATACATTAGAAGATTATCTAATCCAACGGTCTATTTTTCAAAAAATCAATCCCAGTGAAATGTGGACCTTAAATTAAGCTTAAGGTTCGGACCTTAATGGATCATACCTCTCTCTCTCTATATATATCTTAAATAATTAAATAAATGCATCATTAACTTTAACTGAAGTGACCATATTTGTGCAGATCATTCCTGTGTATGTATAGACATCAAATATTCCCTCTTTTTCATGATACGTGCAGGAAGTATAGAGGGCACTGTGTGTCTGCGTTCACCTGCTAAAATTATGGGTAAGAGCAACTCCAACCATTGAAAGGCAAAATGCCTATCCAAAACATCCAAATAGTGTTTTGCCTCCTCATTTTGCATATTCAAATGGTAATGCACTCCAACCATGTCTAGCTAAAATGACCAACTATTTATATTTTAATATTATTTTGAATTCAAATCATTCATATTTTAATATTTTAATATCAAAAATATTATTTTTGCTGATGTGGCAGTTTTGCTTAGAGCTCATGCTCTAGCCAAATTTGCCTTCCCATTTGGGGAGGAGGCAAAATGGATGGGAAGATGCCTACTCCATTGGAGCTTGATTTTTGACATTCTAAAAGGCAAAATGTCTAAAATGAGCTTTTGCATGTGATGGTTGGAGTTGCTCTAAGAAAATTAACAGGGTGGGAGCCAAGAAACAGCAGAGATTGTCGGTAAGAAAATTAACAAGGTGGGAGCCAAGAAACAGCGGAGAGTATGGCATATTGTGGGACCCACATAGGATCAGTCCGCAATCAGCATTACTCGGCTGTTTGCCCATCCCACGTTCATTCTCCCCGAATTCTCACTAAAGGAAAAATTCACTCGACCTAATTTTTTAGTATCTTTTTCCTTCTATATTCAATTTAAGATATGTATTTTGAGAAACTTATTGTTAAATTAAATATTTCACTTATACATATCATTATGTAAAATATCATATTGATTAAATGGTCGATTTTTTTACTATTTTTTAATAAATTATAAAATATAATGAAAATCCGTTCCAGTCTAATTTTTGAAAAATCGACCATTGGATTAATGTGATTTTTTGCATGCATAATACATATAAGCGAAACCTTTAATATGACGATGGGTTTCTCAAATACATATTTTAAATTGGTCACACACCAAATAGAAAGAAAAATTAGATTAAAAAAAGAAGGTTGAATAAAATTTGTTGCTCTCTTTAATATAATTTTCTTTATTGATTGTGATTGTCCTGCTCACCAGCTCACCATCAATATCAATATATACATGTACTATAATATTATATGGTAATAATTATTGGAGAAAAAAAGACATTGATGTAAGTACGAAAATACCCTTATCATCATTTAAAAAATGCAACATATATAACATGGGCCTATTGAGTAATAAGTAAAAACCCAAAAAACAAGAGGGTGGATATTTTTATTACCGACCAAACATGGTGTGTCATAGTTTTGTCCGAGACCAGAGAACCCTTTTGTTAGCTTGATTGAAGACACAGCACGATGAATGGGTAAAAATAAGTATCACGGGTCTTGTTGATATTGTGAGTGCAATTGATTTTACTAAATCAAAATCAAATCAAATCAGTTACATTTGAAATCGAACCAAGATCAAATCAATCGTAAATAATTTTGCTATAGGAAGACCAAAATAAATTTATTCTAATTAGAGGATTGATGAAGTCAAAAATAAGTAAGAGGTCAATTTCACTGAGTAGGAGACCTGATGGGATTGAGTCCCGACAAACTAATACTGGTGTGATGTTCTCCCTACAAATCTTCGTCGAACAAGTTAGTTCAAAGAGTAAATGCAGAGAGAGAATGTAATAAATGGGGTGTTTATTACTTACCTGTAAAATAAAGTGATGAAGGGGCTTTTATAGAGTGGTCATTGATATGGCCACTTGAGTATAATCCTTTCATTAATTGAGCAACGTGGGATGATCGAACAGTCCATTAATGCTCAAGATAGACTGATTGAGCGGCCCATTAATGATCCGACGAGCATTGATTGAGCAACTCATTAATGATCCCTCACACCTGTCAATTACATCACGTCGCACTCTTTACTTAATCAGTTGTCAGGGATGCTTTATGACCATTCTATTTGGACAACAGGAAAAGACCAACCTTAGAAGAATGAAGTCGACAGGTCGGTTAGTATACAACATATCGAGTAGGATAATAGATGATCGGGTGTACGTACTTTTACATGAAATGTGTTGATACCCGATCACTAGCGGAATTTACTCTCTTCAAGGATCATGAGGTTTTCTAATACCATAAGTATCATTGGTAATGTAGAGGAGGTTTAATTTTCTATATACCAAATTAAATACTCGAGCTAGATGAGTGCAGCGAATTGGATAAGATCTCAAAAAGAATTAGTTACAATAAAGAGAATCATGGCATAATTGCCAAAGGGGTATTGTGTGTATGGTTGAGAATGACCCTCCTTAAAAAGATGGGAGTGGATTGGGTTGGTACAAATGCATCCAAGTATCCAACTATTAAGAAGCCTGCATATGCATATGCACAAATGGTCCAAGCTTCTTCCATCTTGCAAGTGGGAGGTTTGGGCGTGCTTATATGCGCTACAGTTGGCTTTTTGTTTTATATTTCCATTCATTCATTCATTCTTTCTTTCTTTTCTTTTTTAAAAAAATATATTAATAAGTGAGAAGAAACACAAATAATGTTCTAAGTCCTGTTTAATTGAATATTTTTCTATGTATGACATGTATGCCAAAAATTATAGTGATTTGACAATTGGTTTATAAAACACAAACTGCGAAAAATTATGATAGTATTCAGTAGTCACATTCTTTCAAAGTCTGAATTTTAGAAACCGATTGTTAGATCAATATAATATTTGGCATGCACGACATACATTAAAGGAATATCTAATTCAATGGTTAATTTTCCAAAATTCTCATCTTACATAGACTAAAAAGCCAACTCCTCACGTAAGGAATCCTATCATAAGAAAAAATTTCACTCTCGGTTCAACCCAGTCAACCCTAGGGCCCTGTTTGGATCGTGAGATTCAGGAGGTTGGAATGGGAATGGATTACAACCCGCCTGTTTGGATGAAAATTTTGGGCCGGAATGGAATTAAGGGACGGAATTGGGCTGGAATAAATTGGGCCTGATTCTGGTTAGAAGGTGGAATCACGTTACCTTCTCATGTGTGGTATTGTGATTTCATCCTTTGGGTTGGAATGAAAAAGGACTAAGTCATCCCTAACAAACCCGATACTCACACACCAGAGGCAACTAAAGTCATCTCTTCCAAGCAACCTCTCTCTCACGCAGTTAGTACCTTGCCGTCATCAGTTTGTTGTCGCCAGCCTTCTCATGCCGCCGACATCGTCCCTCTCACACCATAAGTTATCTTCTCTCTCTCATTCTTTCTCAACTCCAAGCACAGCAGCCATTGCAGCCCTCTAACGCCGACATCATTGAGCTTTTTTTTTTTTTTTTTTTTTTTTTCACACACACAAACACTACAGATCAAGAAATATGACCGTGACAAAGATGAATAACCCTAGCCGTCTGATCACCAAAGTAACACCGCTAGTTAGACGAATCTGTACAGCGGCGGCGGCGGCAGAGTCGGTGACTACGGAGGTGGCGGCTTCGCTAAAACAACCTGAAAAACAAGTGAGGCTCTACTGGAGGTTGTCGGCTTTAAGAGCCACCGACAGGAGCGTGTCACAGACCTTAAATCAGTACGTTAGGGAGGGCAGAATTGTCAAGAAATACGAGCTCGAGAGATGTATCAAGGAACTTCGCAAGTACAAGAATTACCAGAATACACTAGAGCTCTGTTTGGTTGCCGAGAAAGTGGAGGAAAAGAAAAAAAAATGAAAATTTCTTCTTCCACCGTTTTTTTTTTTTTTTGTAAACAAAGCATTGGAGATGAGTAAAGGGGTAAAATTGGAAAATTACAAAAAATTATATTCCATTCTTGCCATTGCCAAACACAAGAAATGGAATAGACAGTCATTTTGACCCCTAATTCTAGTCAGTATCCAAATGCTTCATAAGCATTAAAAATTTATGATTCCATTCCGACCTATTAGATTTTTCCAATCCAAACGGGGCTAGCTGTAGCAATTACCAACGGTAAATTAAGGCTATTTTGGTCCATTCAAACAATGGACACCAGTAACGGAAATATTAATAAAAAAAAGAAAAAGTAATGGAAACATTACGGGGGGTTGTGGGGAAAACGAAAAGAAAAAAGAAAGCTGGAGAGACAGCGATGACGATTTCAAGTCCCCGTACTTGTGGAATCGTCGGCTTTCTTAACCGAAACCACCCATCCTCTTTATTTATTATCTCTCCCAATGATTTTTCATCTCTCCTCCTGATCTCTCTCTCCATCCGGATTCCACAGTTCGGATCACAATCTAATCGTTCAATCTCTCTCATCCTGCAACCAAATCAGGTGTGATTCCCATTTTTAGTTTTTGTTCCGTTTGGTTGCCGAGAAAATTTCGGAAAAGGAGATAAAGATGAGATTTTGGATTCCTGGAAATTTTTTTTTTAGCCCATGATTTGGCACCTGCGATAACTAAGACCTCCACTCAAATGGGCATGGCAGAACTATTTGGCTTAGTTGATGTAATTTTTTTTTTTCTAATTTCTTTTTGGAAATTAAACAGATGTCTACGGTTTCTAAAAACTTGTTTCATTTTTTCAAACACGATGCAAATGGATTTGGATATTTCTTGTTCTATAAATTGTTTTGGGCTTTTTTTTTTCTTAACACTGTTGTAATTTGTATTACCTCTTTGATTTTGTCTCAATTCGAATGTTAGGCTTATTTATCTGTGTAACTCATACAGTGTTTATTGATTCCAATCAAACCGGATCGAACTGGCGATAAATTGCAGCTTTAACTTGGTAAAACTGACAAGAGCCTGGCTCACTGAATGCTTTTGTTTGGATTTTGATTCTCTTTTCTTATTTTCTGTAGAATTTGTGAAAATGTTAAGCACACAGACACGCGCACTCACGTGTATATATGAGCCTTTCAATGTCTATACGTCCATTTTATATTTGGGATAGCCGTGCTTATATTTTAAGGAGTTTATGTTGGTTTAATATATTTGATTTGGTTGTTCTTCTGGCATTCTGTAAAAGAGTTAGAATTTGAGGTGCTTCCAGGATACTTTTCAAGTTTTGGGTTTTCTTTTGTTTCTTCTTATTGCTATGGGATTATAAT
>JAESVK010001301.1:6622315-6638079 GCA_017140935.1 Hamamelis virginiana
GGGTTTGTATTTCAGTGAGCTATTGCTTTACATGATCGTTGTCATCTTATCTTGACTTATTGTGTGGATACGTGGAGTAATGATATTATGGTTGGTTTTTATTAGGAATATGTTTGGAGGTGGTAACAGCAATCCGGTGTTTCCTATTTTCCCAGAAGGAAACAGGTTTCAGTATGATACTAATGCATTGCCTAAGCTGCAGTTATTTGGAGATTGTGAGTTTTACGAAGAACTTCCTGCACATTTATAGTTTTCTTCTTAATTTAAATTTAAAATTTACTTCAGATTCTTTTTCAACCTTTTACTTTGCTTTCCTAATATGACATTGTGTTGTTTTCCATGTCGATTGTGGTATGCTGATTCTTTTATATTCGAGATTGTTGTGCAATGTTGGATGGTCGTTTATGTGTTTTTATATGGTGTCTTTGTATTTTTACAAAGTTTGATACTTTAGTTAGAAGTTTCTTGTTTGGTTTGAATGGAACATCGAGTTCTTAATGCTTGTGCCATACTTGCAATGCCAAGTGCAATTGTTTAACTTTAAATAACCCAAACCGAAATTGAACCCATATGAGGGTTGTGCATAATCAAGATAGAATTATGATAATTCTTCCCCAAAAATCACAATATGATAGGAGCTGCCCCCTTTACTTAATTAAGATGCATGTATGACGGACTATGCATTTTAATTTTTCAGGCTTGCAAGGAATGCTGGATGTTTGGCATTGGTTTGCACATGATTTCAGTTTGCTAAAAATGTTATTTGTGGACCTCACTCTCGCATTGTTACTGTTTAGTGTAAATATTAGGGGCGGTCTTATGCCCACAAATAATGTCTTTCTTTTATGGTTCTTAAGAAAGCCCCACTGGGCTTATGAGCTACACAACACCTGTGGGAAAGGAAGGGGGGGTGGACGTTGTGTTTGGTTTTGTTGTTGTGAGGTGGGTTGTTCAGCGGCTCCAGCCCTCTCCCATCCCTTAACCCCTCCCAACCCTTATATGAAAGTGGGATTCAAACCTAGGTTTCTAATACAACTACCAAGAGACTTTACCAGTAAAGTAGCCATCACCTTTCCCAAATAATGTTACTCTCACGACTCAAACATTATTTTAAATTTTGGGAATTTTCCATTTAGGGTAGAATATAATTTGTTAATTTACTCAACTAAATAACCATGAAATGAGGGAGCTCTCCCTCCCTCTCTGGAAAAATATCCAGCAGCCCCTCTCTCTACCTCTCCCCCAAAGTTTGAAATTAATCTTTTTGAGAGCTTAAAAATATGAAAACTAAAAGTAACTAAATAATATTAATCTTGAATTGCATCAGGGCATACATCTCACATATTGCATGTGCTACACTCTCGTAGAAGTCTTACCCTTTTTGTATTATTAGTTAAATTAAGTGTTGATATAAGCTGATACAAATGCTAAATACAATCACGATCTCGATGATGGTGAAGAAGGATTACAATCCTAATTTTAGGGTTTGGAATTGTGAGGAATGGAGAAGGATTACAAACCTAATTTGCTCGAGATATGCATGAGAAATTTGGAGTTGGGGTTGGATTGGATGTGTTGATGGAAACCTAGAAGCTTTTCCTCACAATTCTCAAGTTGCCCTTTTCATGGAATATATTTACTTCTTGTTAGTTGCAAGGTTGCAAAAACAATTACACTTGTTGCCTTTTTTGCTTTTGGTATTTACATCCATGTAACTGATTATAATCATTTTAGACTTTAAAGTTTTTTCATGATCTTCTATAGTAATTTATGGTTGGTCTTAACTCATAAAGCATTGTTGCAATTTATGTTACAGTCCCTGTTGGGTGTAGTGTTGATCCCTTGAATTACTTCGGAAATGAGCGTACTACTGCAATGAACCAGCCACTCAAAAGAGGCAGACATGCAGAATCCATTTATAGACAGCAAAAGCCTCACATATCTTTAAATAATAACTTCTTCCAAGATGAAGCTGGTCAGTCTGGAAGCATTCTGAATCCAAATCCTGTATCAACTGGGCTGAGGCTTTCATACGAGGAAGATGAACACAACTCTTCTGTTACTTCTGCAAGTGAAAGCATTACAGCTGCTCTCCCTCTTAATCTCAAGACTGAGATTGATCGGCAGAAAGAAGAGTTTGATCGTTTTATCAGAGTTCAGGTACTAATCCGAATCTTTAACAATGCATATGATGGGGTTTAAGATCTACTGTTCTACCGAAATTTATCAAATTTTAGAGAAGTATTCAGAAGAAATGTTTCAATTCTCCCTTCTTTTTTTTTTTTTTTTAAATAATAATATTTTTATGCCACCAATGAGATCCTAAAATGAAATTAACACACACACACACACACACACACACAAAAAAACATGTATATCTATTGTTCTTACCAATCAATGGAGATTCTTTTTAAAGAACAAACAAACTTGAGATCCCCAAAGGTCTTGACACTGCATATTTGAAACAGTAGTAATTAGTTTGTGATCGGTTTTGATGCTTCTGTTCACATGCTGCTGCTTTCACAACCAATTCTAACTTAGTTTATTTCAAGCAGGAAGAAAACATCATGAAAGGAGTAAGGGAACTAAAGCAGAAACACACAGTTACTTTCCTGGGTACTATAGAGAAAGTAGTCGGCAGGAAGTTACACGAGAAAGAGCTCGAAATAGAGAACATGAACCACAAGAACAAGGAATTAGTGGAGAGAATAAAGCAGGTCACCATGGAAGTTCAGTCCTGGCACTATAGAGCAAAGTACAATGAGTCTGTAGTGAATGCCCTGAAGAGCAATCTCAAGCAGGTCATTGCACAAGGTGACGTGCAAATGAAGGAAGGTTGTGGGGACAGCGAGGTAGATGATACTGCTTCTTACACTAACCAGAATCATCTGGCGCTTGCAGGCTGTTCTGGAAATCCAGTCTCCTCATTGAAGCAGATGAATTGTAGAGCTTGCAAGGTTAAGGAAGTCAATGTCTTGTTGTTGCCTTGTAGACACTTGGGCCTGTGCATGGATTGTGAAGGGTTTATTGATGTTTGCCCTGTCTGCCAGGTAATGAAGACTGCAAGTGTTCGAGTATTCTTGTCCTAAGAGGCTAAGATTATGTAAATGGTGTCAAGACATATATCTAAACACTTGCAATTGTCGATACCTCTACATTGAGGAATCACTTTAAATTAAAAAGAAATCATGTTCACTGGAATTGTGGCTTGCACATTGTGGATGAAATGGATTTTCATTTGCTTCGGTTTTTTGTTTTATCAAATATTTACTTAAATTTCCTGTGTTTATATATTGGAAGATGACTACTGAGTTTTTTGTTGGAGTTGATTTTCGAAATAAGATTTATTTTTTGGTCACTTGTGATTGATAGACCGTATAATGGTGATATATAATTCTAATGGCGCCATTACTGCTGCAACGCTTCTTGATAATGAATAGATTATATTGGTTATATATGATAATGCTGGAAATGCAGCTTAAGTCCTGTTCCTTAGATGTTGTGGGACTAACAGTACTGTAAGCAGACCATTTAGGAATAAAGAGCTCCATGCATACGAAGCTGAACATGCACATAGCGATGTAGGGTTTATGGGCGTTTATTTTGGCCATTTAAGAATAAAAATGAGTCAATTTTCATTTTATTACTGTTGGTTAAGTTCCTTTTTTAGGTTTCAGACGAATTTGTTTGATCTTATATATACAGTCTTGATCTAGTTAGCATATGCTTATATATCTTATGGAAAGCATGAAATCCATAGATAATTGTGGGGGATGCATATTTTGAAAAATTGATGTTGGATTAGATATTGTACTTATGGATGTCATGTATGTTAAAAATATGTTTGATCTTATATATACAGTCTTGATCTAGTCACATTCTTTTTCAATGACATTTCAAATAAACGGACCATTGGATCACTGTGATTTTTGTAGACATAACATTATCTAATCAATTGATCAGTTTTTCAAAATATGTATCTCATAGATTATGAGCTTATATAAGCATATGTTAACCAGATCATTTACTGACTTAGCCAAAATCAGTAAATACTTGAATGACCATTAGATCACTTAAGTGACCTAAATCATCACTTAAATGACCGAGATCTGACAGTCATTTAAGTGTTTGCTAATGTTGGCTAATTTAGAAAATGTTGACTTCATCATCATCATCTCCCTCCCTCCCTCTCTCTCTTTCATATGTGTGTGTGTATATATATATATATATATATATAGGATTCGTGATAAGAAGCTATATCTCGTTTTAACTAAAATCAGCTAAGAATACTGTTTGCACAAAAATTGGCCTTCGGTGTACGCGGGCGTGCCAGAACTAAGATAGTTCAGAATCAAGCCAATCCTTTCGACCCCGGGCGCCGATTGATCAGAAGAAAGCCAAGAAATCAATCAATATTGATTTTCGACCGATCAATAAGCCACCTCCAAATCGAGATTGGATGAAAAGAGAGTAGGCGATTGTGTAAGGGGTGGGGTTCTTCCCTTTATCAGGGTTCTTTCTTGCCTATGGCTGGCCAATAGGACTTTAAAATAAAATCACAGAATGAAATGAAGAGAGAAGAAGAAATTGCAATTAAACTAAGTAGATAGAATGAACTAATTTAAAAGCAAGTAACAGCAAACTAAACTAATTAAATTAGAGACAGGCTAATTTAATTGAAATTAAAGAGAGCTACTCTATGAAGAAGTGCAGTAGATTACCATGAAATAAATGACTGATTACAGCTAATAAGAATAAATAACAATTGCTGAAACTGAAATTACTAGAAGCTAAACTAGATAAAAGTAAACTAGCAGGTAGTTTTTGGTGATGTTGAGTGATTCTCTTCTTCAGTCCTTCTTCTCCTATTTATAGACAAAGGTTGGAGCTGCTGGCCACGTCCAGATATGGCTGTTGTGCTTCCTCAAAACATGCTTCCACTTCCTTAAAGATAGTAACTGTTGCTGACTTAGTCCAACGGTTAATTTGCTGATTTTCCCTCTTGATCTCTTACTGATTTGGCGCCGGTTTAATGCTCTTTTGATGCTCAACTGATGCTGATTTTAGAATTTGGCCTCCCATGCGTGTCCTTGCTCTGCTACTAGATTGGGCTATTCAAATACTTGGTCTGATGTTAGCCCACTTGCTGTTGGATCTTCATCAGCCTTTTAATTTGAACTGTTGGACTTCACTTCTATTGATGGACTTTAATTTCTTGTGGCCCTTAAATAAGCCTACTTGAAATTTGTCCAGCCCATATATATTTGGCCCAACATTTGCCCCCCCATTTTTGAATTTAAAAATCAGATAATAAATTTTTAAATTTCAAAAAATGTAGATAAGCCAAATCTCCTATCATCAGGTGATAAGCCCAAAATCTTTCCTTAAATACACACCCTTTCCAAAAACCACAAAGATCCAAACGCAACCTTTTTCTCTTTCCACCTTTTCATCTCTTCTCCTTCATACCCAACGAAACCCACTTCCTCCATTCTTGACCTCCAAAAATCTCATATTTCTCTACGATAACTCCATCTTCCCTTCTTCTCTTACTGATTTCATCAAAAATTTCTTCTTTCATCAAGGAATCATGGTTAGAACACGATTTACACCGCTGCGCTTATCACCATCGGAAGCTCCTTCATCGCCGTCGACCATTCTTTCTTCTATTGAGGGTTCATATAATGACAATGAAGTCTTCACACTTCCAAACTCAAATGATCTCACTCTTGGACCCTCCTTCACACAACCCTTCAATGACACCGAGGTTCGTCAAGTTTTCCCACGTTTTGGCAATGAAAAATTTCTTTTTGAATCACCAATTTCGTGGGAAGGTTGGTTTGAATCAAAATCAATCCGCACTTGGAACAAAGCCCCTCTTCAATGGGTTGAATGGGTTGATAGGGTTCGCTCTTGCCATCACGCACGTTGGGTTGAAACGGGAATCTCGGAATGCATCGAGCTCTCTCGGCATCCACTGCCAATGGACCGTTCAATGATGGCCGCGGCTTTATGCTTCTGGAGTCGATCCTCAAATGCCTTCTATTTTGGTTGCGGACCAATGGCTCCAACCATTTTCGACATTACACACCTCACCGGTTTGTTTCCTCACGGTGAAGAGGTGAGTGCTTCCCTCCAACTTCATCCTACTGATGTGAAATTTAATGATTCCAATACTAGACTCTCTTTTGGCAAATTTATCCAAGCCGAAAAGAAACGTAGTTCTTTGGTTTCGGATCAAGAACATTGTGCATTCCTCCTTCAATTTCTAGATAGGTTTCTTTTTTGTGTCTCTGCTAATAGTATGACCAAAGAGTTTAAGAATTTAGCCATTGCACTTGCATCGGGCCGAAAATTAGCCCTAGCTCCTTTTGTTCTTAGCCATTTGTATAGATCACTTTTTGATGTTATAGAATCTGGCCTTACCCCCTCTGGTGGCCCCCTGTGGATCTTACAATTTTGGCTTTTTGAGTATTTTAAAGATTTTGGCCCTTCTCCAAATCCTGTACCTAAAATAGAACAAACCAGTTTCAGCCGTAGATGGATTTCGGCTGGAACTTCAGGCAAGTCTTTTTCTGAATGCATGGCTTTTTTCTGTCAACTTGACTTTTCAAGGGATAATTCTCTCCTGTTTCCCTTTACTGAATCCTCCTTTTACCCAATTTGGCTCCAACCATATGGTCTTCTACTTCCCAGTAATAAGTCAGTCTTAACCAAACTTTGGGCAAGCTACTTGATCACCCGAGAACTGCATTATGGTGGGGCAATTGAATCCGGAAATTTAAATCAAAAATGCAGTTCTGAATTGTACTCACCTGCACTTTTCGCCCGTCAGTTTGGTTTTGTGCAGAGTGTACCCGTGCCTCCATATCTCTTTATTTTAACAAAGAACCCCATGATTAGAAATACCTTTTCTACAAAAAGAGATCTCATTTCCATCTCCAGTGTTCTTCCAACCAAAAGTCTTATGTTCTCCACCTCCAAATCCCCATGTACTCCAAATACTACAGAAGACTTCAAAGTTTGGTGGCAGGCTTTCTTTTGCACCATACTCTCTGCAATTTCAGCCAAGACTCTTAAGGCTTTTGCTCCTGCAGAAAGTGTTGAGAAATATGGCACAGGTAATCCTTTTTGAAATTTGATTCCTATTTATTTTGTACATACCTCTTTTGCATATACCTCACTTTTTATTTTCTTTTACCTTTGTAGTTGTCTCAAAGAGCAAATCTACCAAAGCTAAAAGAAAGCTCATTGTGTCCGAAGAGGAAGAATCTGATGAAGGTGAGCCAGCTCGCACCCCCACTTTTCATCCCGCGTCTGCTCAAAGCCTTCAACACTCCTCTGCACAGGCTGATGATGAAACTGGTGATACGGGCGATTCTTATATCGCGCCCATGCCACTTTCTTTTGTTGCTCCTGTTCACGCAACTCCATCCCCTGCTCCAGCAATTTCAGCCCCTGCTCAAGCAATTTCAGCCTCTGTTTTTACAGCACCAACCCCTGTTTCAGTCCCAGCCCCTATTTCAGTTGCAGCCACTGTTTCAGTTCCAGCCACTGTTTATACAGCACCAGCACCAGTTTACACAGCACCAATACCAGCCCCTGTTCCAGTTGTTGAGACACCAGCTACTCCTGCTTCTAAGAAACAAAAGACTGCCGATTCTCCAGCCATCAGTGCAATGTCAAATCCGGCGGCATATTTTGAGAGTTTGCGCCGTGTTCTCAGTCAACCTACCCCATCTCCTTCACTTCCTTCATTATCGAACCCAGCAACTTCTTCTCAGCTTGAAGACGCCAAGAAGATCGTGATTTCTTTGCTGAAATTTCCTTTTAAGGAAATGAGTCATCCGGGACGGATTATGTCTTTGAAGGACTCCATTCATGTGCTACTTTCTGCTGATGACATACCTTTGGCTCTTAGAGGACAGCTTCAACAACTTCTCAATATTGATGCACTGAAACGGGACTTTGAGATTGCCCAAAGAAAAATAGCCGATGTTGACTCTTTCCTCAATGACTTCACTGGTATGGTACTTACTATGAGGAATCACACTTCCCATTTTGATTCTTTGGTTGCCTCCTCTGTCTCCGTTCAAACTGATGTTGAAAAATTGAACTCTGAGGTGGTTGAAATTGACAAATTGATTGCTGATCTCCAAACCCGCAGAGAAAAGGTTGTTGATAAAATTTCTGACTTTGAGAAACAGCTTGATAATATTGAGTCAGCGAAGGCGGAGCTAGCTGGGGAATCTGCACCTATGTTAGAGGTTTATCAATCAACACTTCCAAGCGTGGAGGGGTGGCACCAGTCGAAAGCTGCAGCTCTAACAAACATAACAGAAATTGAGCAACAATGGGCTGATATAGTGAAAGCCTTTCCTGGCTTTTGAGCTTTGTATTCAAACAATCATCACTTTTTGCTATTTTATTTTATTTATCTAGAACAATATTTTGACTAAATCTAATGTTAATTTCTACTCCTATTCCTACTTCTACTTTATTTCTTTACTGCTATGTTTGTGATTTATGCATTTCCCACATGGTAGGAAAATAACGCTTAAGAAATTGTCCATTAATGGCCCTTGGATGTTTTTGGCCATCTAAATTAGACAAAATATAAGCGCCTCCCGAATACACTTCCAAAATTTTAAATGGTCCCTCCCATGTAGGGGACCATTTGCCAAACATAGGATCTTTAATCCCAATTGGCAAAACAGTTTTCCAAACTAAATCTCCTTCTTTGAATACTTTACCTTTCACCTTTTTGTTGTAGGCCCTTTCAACCTTGGCCTTTTGTATTGTTAAAGTATTCAATGCTCTCATCCTTCTTTCATCCATAGATTCCAATTCAATTAACATAGCTTCCGAGAATTCAGCCGGTGTTAATTTATTTTGGAATGCCACTCTCAATGACGGCACCGTTATTTCCAAAGGAAGCACGGCGTCGTGGCCAAAAGTAAGTGTATATGGACTAGTCCCTATACTTGTTTTGAAAGACGTCCTAATGGCCCATAAAGCTTCAGATAACAAAATGTGCCATATCCTGGGATTATCTTCAATCATTTTTTCCACCACACTTTTAATAACTTTATTTGATGCCTCAGCCTGCCCATTTGCTTGAGCATAGTATGGCGTGGAATTCAATATTTTAATGCCATACTCCTTCGCAAATGATACAATTTTATCCCCCGTGAAGACAGTACCAGAATCGGCTGTGATAGATTCAGGCAACCCGAAACGGTGAACGATATTTTCTTTAATAAATTGGATCACATCGTCCTGATCAACCTTCTTCATTGGCTTCGCTTCCACCCATTTGGTAAAATAATCCGTAGCTACAATGATGAAACTCTGCATTTTAGACGATGGGGGATAAATTTTACCAATTAAATCCATGGCCCATCCGCGAAAAGGCCATGGTTTAATAATTGGTTGCATTTCCATTGCAGACACCTTTTGCACGGGGCCATGTTTCTGACACGCAACACACCCTTTAGCATAATTTATGCAATCCGACATAATCGATGGCCAATAATGCCCGTGTCTACGTATTAGCCATCTCATTTTAATACCGGCTTGGTGAGCGCCACAAATGCCCTCATGCACTTCAGCCATAACCTTCATTGCCTCATTTTTATCTAAACACCTTAATAATAAACCATCAACCGATTTTCGATACAACACATCTTCATAAATAATATAATTAATAGCCATGTGTTTCAATCTTTTATCGGCTGTGCCATATGGATTTTTTAGGTATTGGATAATCGGCGTTCTCCAGTCATCATTAATTTCCACTTCTTGGTCACAAATCAATACATTATCTCTTTGGCGTACAGATGGCAGAAATTTCTTTTGAACTAAAATTGTCCGGTCCATCACATCCGTTGACAATCTTAACCCAGAAGCTAACTGTGCTAATTCGTTTGCCTCTTGGTTAAATTCTCTTAGGATATAATGAACCGATACATCAGAAAATTCTTCCATTAGTTGTGTTGCCAAAGCGAAATAAGGAGCTAATGTCCAACTAGTGCATCTATACTCTCCAGCCAATTGTTTAATTACTAGCTGGGAGTCACCGATTATCTCAACCATTTGAATTTTCATTTCCAACAGTAACTCCATTCCAACAATAACCGCTTCATATTCGGCTTGATTGTTGGAGCTTTCAAAATCTAATTGGAACGAAAATTCCAAATGATTTCCATTTGGCGCTATTAACACAATTCCAATCCCTGATTTTCTTTCATTTCTGGAGCCATCAAAAATCAATTTCCAAGGCTTAATGTTTATTAATCCGATTTCCGCCACATCCTCCATCAGACTTTCATCAAGACATGGATGATCGGCGAGAAAATCGGCTAACACTTGCCCTCTCACGGCCCTTTGAGGAATATACAAGAAACAAAATTCAGACAAAGTAAATATCCATTTTCCAATCTTTCCTCGAATTAAAGGCCGAGATAACATGTACTTAATTAAATCAGTACGAGAAATAACATAAACCACTGAACCTAACAAGTACCACCTTAATCTAGTAGCAACGAAATACAAAATTAAACACAACTTCTCTATTGAAGTATATCTAATCTCTACAGCTGATAAAATCCTACTTAAGTAATACACAGATTGCTCCTTTTTCTGATCATTCTCCTGAGATAATAATGCTCCAATTGAATCCTCGGCGGCTGAGATGTACAACCGTAGAGGTCTCCCTTTCACTGGTGCTATCAACACTGGTGGCTTCGTCAATAAACTTTTCAGCGTATCGAAAGCCAACTGGTGTTCCTCTTTCCAAACAAACTGCTCCTGACCTTTCAATTTTAATAAAGGAGAGAAAACTTTTAATTTTCCAGCCGAATTTGAAATAAAACGGCGTAAGAAATTAATTTGGCCAATGAATCGTTGTAACTCTTTCTTATTGCTGGGAGGTTTTGCTCCTTGAATTGTTCTAATTTTATTTTTATCAACCTCAATTCCCCTTTTATGTACCAAAAATCCTAAGAAATTCCCAGCTGAAACTCCGAATGCACATTTAAGCGGATTCATTTTTAACTTGTGTTTTCTCATTCGCTCAAATGACATCCTAAGTTCTTCAACATGAGTTTCTTTCTTTTTAGATTTAACAACTATATCGTCAATATAAATTTCCATGAATTTGCCGATCATATCATCAAAAATTTTATTCATGGTTGACTGATAAGTTGCCCCGGCGTTTCGTAGTCCAAATGGCATTACTACCCAAGCAAATATTCCTAAAGCACCTGGACAACGAAATGCCGTTTTTGGTACATCCTCTTCAGCAATATAGATTTGATTATACCCCGAATGACCATCCATGAATGAGAGTATTTCATTGTTAGATGAACCATCTACCAACAAATCTGCCATTGGCATTGGATACTCGTCTTTCGGGGTAGCCAAATTTAAATTTCGAAAATCAATACAAACCCGAAGTTTTCCATTCTTTTTTAAAACAGGGACTACATTGGATAACCATTCCGTGTACCTTATTGGACGAATAAAACCAGCCTCCAGTAGTCGATCAATCTCCTCTTCAATTTTCAGAATTACTTCGTTGGACATCCTCCTTGGGGGCTGTTTGTATGGCTTGAATCCTTCTCTGATGGGTAGCTTGTGTTCCACGAGGCTCCGATCAAGTCCCGGCATATCCTGATAACTCCATGCAAAACAATCAGAATACTCCTGCAAAACAGTAATAATGTCAGTTTTTAAATTTTCATCCAATGCCTGACTAATAAAAGTCGGCTTTGGATTTTCAGGAGTCCCGAGATTTACTTCTTGCAGCAAATCCTGAACTTCAGCCTGCACATCCTCTAATTTCTCAGGAGCACACTTCAAATCCTCCATAGTAATCCCTTCAGCTGTTACTTCTTCCCCTTCCCAAACAAATTCTGATTCATTCAAGGTAATTTTTTCTTCAGCATACTTTCGGATCTTCTCTAAAATAATCCGGACTGCTGAATCATTCTCACTTTCAAAAGATGTACTATCCATTAATAACTATCATTGAAAAAGCAAGAGATATTCGGCCTCTCTGGAATTAAATCCATAGTCCGGATATCTTGAGAACAAATTTTCCTTGGTGGAAGACCAATCGCTGCTGTGATTCCAGTAGGCTTCCCACATTTATCAAAACCAGTGAACTTTACCGTGCCTACACCCTCATTGTAAAGACAAGCATCAATTGCATTGGACCCTACTACAAAGGGTTTCCTGTCTGCTGTCACCACCTCAATTTTATCCTCATGCCATAGGACCAAAAACTGATGTAACGATGAAGGGACGCACATACTCGAGTGAATCCAGTCACGACCCAACAGTGCATTGTAACTGGACGTTGAATCAATTACAAAAAATGCTGCGGTCATTTTCTTCGAACCCACAATTAATTCCAACGGGACCACTCCTCTAGTTGCAGTCACGCCCCCAGAAAAATTAGTCACAGTCACCTCTGTTGGCACTAAATCGGATTCATCTTTTCCCACCTTCTTCATCATCGTTATTGGCAACACATTTACGGCGGCCCCATTATCCACCAAAATCCTGCTAACAGGGCATCCGTTTAAATAAGCTTGAATGTACAAAGGTTTGAGGTGTTGAGCCATCCTCTGAGTTGGTTTTTCAAAGGTAGCTCTCTCACCATCAGTACTCAGAACAGGAGCACAGGCCTCTGTTTGTTCAACTAAAGCCTCCTCCATATGACTTTCACCATGTTGAGATTCAATTACTTGGCTCTCTTCCCT
Organism: Hamamelis virginiana; assembly: GCA_017140935.1. NCBI lineage: Eukaryota > Viridiplantae > Streptophyta > Magnoliopsida > Saxifragales > Hamamelidaceae > Hamamelis > Hamamelis virginiana. Next base: position 6,635,083 of record JAESVK010001301.1, read on the forward strand.
TGCCTGAAAAATCAATGGCAAGACAAATGCCACGTTACAAGACATTGTCTTTGGAATAGTGCCGAATTGAATATCAAATTCTTCCAGGTCATCACGATCTCTTTCAGAACAAGAACCCTCTCCTTCCTCTGCATCAAGGCTTCTTTGTAATTCCCCCAAAATATTTTCTACCTGTTGGGTGCCCAGAGCTCCTTCTTCAACCGGGATTTCCATGTCTTTCTCAATTTTACTTAGAATCTCGGCTACAGGAGCTGTTTCGGCCGTAATTTTTGTTTCCGCCACGGCCGAAACAACTGCTGACTTTTTCTTTTGCAACAACTTTCTCCGCTGCAGTCGCCTTTTCTGGGTTTTGGTCAATTTTCGTGGGAATTTTGGATGCTCAACTCTCACCCATCGTTTATGCTCAACTCGAGGAGGACGCACCATCCTTGGCCTATTTACCCAAGGCGGTAAAGGGACCACAGGTTGGCGCGCTGGAGGCCTAACACGCTGATTTTCCATCCTTGGAATATTGTGCCGAATCGGTGTTGGCATTCTCCCCTGGCCTTGCACCCCTGGAAAATTCATTCTCGGCTTCCATTCAAATCTAGGCCGATGCATTTCTGTTTCACACCTTTGACAAAGTGCTTGTGAATGATTCCTTGGTCTGAACGGAAAATTAACCCGTCCATTATTCTGAAAGAACCTTCCTCCCCCATTATTATAACCATTCATATGGTTGTTGCTACGCATTGACCCTCTTTGGTTGAACGGTGACATGGGTGTGAGCATTCGGCGAAAATCAACTGATGCTACGCTGAGCCCAAAAGTTGGTGGGAAAGTCTCCACCTCCACTTCCATCTGTTGCTTCTCTTTGTCAGGGAATTTTAATAACCCCTTATCAATATGATCCTGTATCACATTTCGAAAAACAATACAATCGTTAGTATTATGTCTTTTTGAATTATGCCACTTACAGTACTCTATCTTTTTCAATTCTTCAGGCGGTGGGATTTTATGTCCATCAGATAATTTTATCACTTTAGCATTCAAAAGATGGTCAAAAATCTCACCTGCCTTAGATATATCAAAAGAGTACTGTTTAGACGTCTCATACACATTTTTCCCAGAGGATTGAACAATTGGGACATCTTTATCCTTTTTAAATAAGGCCTGGCATACAATGGGTTTTTTAGTAATGATTTCAGCCATAGCAATATCGTAATTTGGATCATGATAGTAGGTACCCAAAGATGAACTTTTCATTTGGGATTCCTCTTTCAACAACCATTCATATCTAGCAACTCTAGCTGACAACTCATATAAATCCTCAAATTCCATTCCATCGAACTTTTTGCGTAGCTCAATATTTAACCCATTTTGTGCCAATTTAACAAATTCTTTTTCAGGCAAATAAACCATGCATTTACTTCTAGCAATTTTGAAACGAGACAAATATTTTTCAGCCGACTCTTCAGGTAATTGTCTATATCTAGACAAGTCAGCCATAGTAACCTCATGCTCATTTCTAAAAAACTGAGTATGAAATTTTTCTTCCATATCTCGCCAAGTACAAACAGAATTGGATGGCAAGTTAATATACCAAGTAAATGCGTGCCCTGTCAAAGAACTTGCAAATAACCTTAATTTGTAAAAATCATTAACAGAAAACTCCCCACATTGCATAGTAAACCTTCCGATGTGCTCGACCGTAGATTGATTCCCATCACCAGAGAACAACGAAAATTCAGGAATTTTAAAACCTCGTGGGAATTCATAATTACGGTCTATCCACTCCGGATAAGGTTTCCTATATGTAGGTCTGTTCATTCTCCTTGTTGGATTTTGTCCAACCACCTCTTGAATCATATTAAAAACATCATTGCGGTCTAACACTGGTGGCTGGCCTAAAGCACCTTGATATCTATTATGTGCAATGTTCTCACCTATTTGAGGCATAGGAGGTTGCCCCCCGAGCCTTAATGGCGGGACCATTGACACATGATCTGGATAATGATTTGCCGGCCCTATTACAGGCGGCATGTTATGATAATTAGGTGCATTTGTCTGACCTCCAAATATTTCGAAAGGTTGTTGCCCCCCGAGTGTATCATCAAAAGCATTTCTGCCGCCTTGCCTATTAAACGTTGGGTCCGGCCTTGGTTGCCCAACGCCGTTCTTAAACTGTTGAGTAGGCAACGCGGCTGAAATGATTGGAGGTCTATTCTCAATTAAAGTAGGAGGTGGTGGGCAACGAAGTGGCGTTGACGTCCTAAGGTGCTCAGCGCTCCCCGAGGACTGTCCTGCCATTTCGGCCGTAGGAAAATCTAATTTACCACCAACACTTTCTTGAGAACGTTCTGGGTTGAACGATCCTCTTTCTATGCTTCGGCTCATGTCAAAAATAGTCTTATTGACCGATCCGAATGCACTTGAGAATTCTTGATTAAGTACCTGCAAATTATTTGACAATTTTTCATTCCCCAATTGCAAATCACTTGACATTTTTGCGATACTCAATTGAAGATCAATAGACAACTTTGCATTGCTTTCACGAAAATCACTGGACATTTTTGTGATACTTTCCTGAAAATCAGCAGACAACTTTGCATTATTTTCATGAAAATCATTAGATATTTTAGCAATACTTTCGTGCAAATTGCCTGACATTTTTGTAACACTATCCTGTAATTTTCCTGACATCCTTGCATTATTTTCCGTGAGGGTCTCCATGCTCTCACTATTGCGTTGGATTATTTCTTGAAAAATTCCAACAGAAGATGGAGACATCAATGGCAACGGCAGGGAAGTTTCCTCTCGCCGAACACCTTCATGAAGCGGAACCTCCCCTCGCGGGGCATCCCCAACAGGAAGCTGCTCGCTTTCGGAAACGCCTTCCGTTTGCTTATTCTTGCTTCGAGTCATCATTATGAATAAAAATCAAACAGAGTCCCACCGGGCGTGCCAAATATGTTTGCACAAAAATTGGCCTTCGGTGTACGCGGGCGTGCCAGAACT
>JAESVK010001301.1:6653079-6765402 GCA_017140935.1 Hamamelis virginiana
AGAAGACCACCTATCACTAACCCTTGTTTTATCAAAATAACCTTAAGCCCACCATTTCTGATCCTCCTCTTCCTCGTTATATTGTATGTACTGTACAATAAAATCAATGAAAGTGGCATATATTTCAAATTTATTTATCGTTTTTTTTTTATATAGAAAAAACGTGAACAACTGAACTGTTTTTTTTTTTTTTAAACAAAACAAACACACCCTAAATTAGCGAGAAAATAAATTCCCGAGAATATTCACCAACCCACATTTCTGATCCTCTGTTGCGTCACTATATTGTCTTTGCTATACTGCACCGAACGCACCTACTGTTAAACCAACCTCTCTCTTCGACGGACACTTCAACCAACCCCTGCACCCTCTCTCCTCTGTCTCTCTCTCTCTCACAATTTACACACACATACTCTCTCTTTCTCTCTCAATTTACACGCACATACTCTCTCTCTCTCTCAAAAACCATCATTACTCCCTGTCTCTCTACTGTTCTGGATCTCGAAAATGCAGAGCAGTGCATTTACTTTGTCTCAATCGATTCCACTTCTCAAATCTCGAAGACTTTCAAGTCTAAATTCTTCCTTCAGATTTGATCCTATATGTCTCTCATCGTCTTCGAAATCGCTCGATCTCGCCTCCGGCAATGGCGTCTCTGCTTCGTCGTCTTGTCGATTGTCGTTCTCGAGCTCACCGTCGCGACTTAATTCGTGGAGTTCAGTGCCGTCGTTTCTCGTTTCGGATCGGAAAAGGAGTGGTTTTGAGGTTAGGGCAACGTCGGTGCCTGAGAGTGCAGATGAGAACGCTAAGTCGAGCAGCTTGACCCAGACGTTGCAGCTTGGATCGTTGTTTGGTTTGTGGTACCTCTTCAACATCTACTTCAATATCTACAACAAGCAGGTTTCTTCTCTTCGTTCCAGTGTTCAAAGCTTTTCTTCCTTTTGTACAGGACTGCATGTGCTTCAATGTGTTGTTTTATGGTTTTCACTGTGTGATATCTGAGATTTTGTAGTTTTTACTTGATTTGGTCCGGTTTCGAGTGTGCTTGTTTCTATTTCGTGTTTGAACTATGGAAATTGAAATCACGGAGGGATACTTATTGATTTTTATGGAATTATTAGTTTGGTGAGCATCTGTTTGTTTGCTTAGAAAATCAAGGAAAAGTAAATGAAAAATATTACGTGAAATCTTCCATTTTCTGATGTTTAATCTCCAAGAAAAGGAGAAAATCGACTTGGCTCGTTCAAATAATTAGACGAGATTCCGTTATTTCTTATCCTGTTGTTATGTTTTTCATAATACTTTGAACCCAAAGAAATGAAGAATTTAAATTTACAATTTATCTTTACTTTTGTTTTGCTTCAGTTTCTCAGCTGACAAGCATTGAAAAATGAAAAAAATTAGAACGCTTAGGAAATGAAGCCGAAGAATGTATGATCAAAATAAGGTTTTAGATTACCATTGATGTTTGAGAAAATTCTCACTAACACGTGTTTTACATACTAGAGTTCAAATGCATTAGCCATGCAATTAACTAAATAATGGAGTATTTATAGTTGGTTATTTATCTCATGAACGTGACTGTAAATAAATTTAAGTGCCTATGCTCCTGGGAAATCGAGTATGACTTTGATTAGTGAAACTTCTTGTTTGCAGGTTCTGAAGGTGTACCCATACCCTGTAACAGTCACTGCAGTTCAGTTTGCTGTTGGGACTGTGCTTGTAATTTTAATGTGGACGACTAATCTCTATAGGAGGCCTAAAATTAGCGGTTCACAGGTATACCAGCACGATGCAGCAATGGTTTTGTTATACAACCTAAGGCCATTTCTTGTATATACTAAGTCTAATTGTGAATATTCACTTGACAGCTTGCTGCAATTTTGCCCCTGGCAATGGTGCACACGTTGGGCAACCTTTTTACCAATATGAGTCTTGGAAAGGTTGCTGTTTCATTCACTCACACGATCAAGGCTATGGAACCCTTCTTCTCAGTTGTGCTTTCTGCTATGTTTCTTGGGGAGGTACGAATTCATATGCTTCCTTCCCCTTTGTATTTAGTTGCATCAACTGGAGTTGCTGGATGGAGTATAGATTGCTATACTCCAGTTTCATATTATGAGCATGATGACAACTGTTATGCTGATCCATGTCTCCGTTGGTGATTATTTCACTTATGAAAATAATTGCTATTCTGCTTGCTATTGCTGATTCCGTTGCTGTCATGACCACAATAGATGGTCATTTTACATATGCTATGCTGATCTATGATTCTATTGCTATTTTACATATGCGCGCACTGATCACGCATTACGGGAGTATAATTGAGCAGTTGATAGCTATGATATTGTTGAATGTTATTGGGTTTGTCATAACTTCTTTTTAATCATCCTGCTCAAATAGATGCCTACTCTCTGGGTAGTTTCTTCCCTTGTACCAATAGTTGGTGGAGTGGCGTTGGCATCGGTCACTGAGGCCTCTTTTAATTGGTAAGAAAGTACTTGTGTGTGTGTATATATATATATAGAGTCCCGTTCCTGTGAGGACTTGGCCTTTGGCCAATGTAAAATAGGTATTTTGAAAAACTGACCGTTGGATTTAATATTCTTCCTATGTATGACAAACATGACAAAAATTACAGTGATCGGACCACTGGTTTCTTAAATACAAACTGTGAGAAATTAAATACCTAAATAATGCTTAACAGTTTGTATTTCAGAAACTGGTGGTCCGATTACTGTGATATTTGGAATGCCTATCATACATACGAAGAATCTTAAATCAAATGGTCGGTTTTTCAAAATACCCATTTTACATTGGCCAAAAGGCCAAGTCCTCATATAAAGAAGTCCTCACAGGAACGGGACTCTCTCTCTCTCTCTCTCTCTCTCTCTCTCTATATATATATATATATATATATATATATATATATTCTTTTGTGTTGCTTAAAAAAATGTAAAGCGCCTGTAGCTTCCTGAATGGATTCTATTTATGGGAGCGCAGTTTGGATATTGTTTTAAGGATGTATTGACCCAAAAATAATTGAAGTGATCATCCTACTTTTTGATGCATGAACTCATTGTTGTGTTTGTGAAACAGGGCTGGGTTTTGGAGTGCAATGGCTTCAAATGTGTCAAACCAATCTCGTAACGTCCTTAGCAAAAAGTTCATGGTTAAGAAAGAGGTAATCTGCATTGTCTAAGTTCATATTTCTTGATCACCATAAGGTTGGTTATTATTGGATTGCTGCGATTAGGAAAATTTTGGTTCCTCTTATGTTTGATAGAAGTAATTCCATGTAAGACAGTTGCATGTATTGATTTGTCATAATATATTTCTTTTGGAATTTGTTTAAGATGTTTACTGTTTCAAATTAGCACATGACCAGCATTTTCTTCTGGAACAGGAATCTTTGGACAACATTACTCTCTTCTCAATAATAACAATTATGTCTTTTATCTTGTTGGGCCCCGTGGCTGTTTTCATGGAAGGTGTCAAGTTTACCCCTTCATACCTGCAGTCTGCTGTGAGTAAATCCCAAGTGCTAGAAATTGTTAGGAATTCATTTTGATTTTGGTTGACTGAAAGTATCTCCTCATGTAAACTGGTCTCTAATTTTATATATTTATTTATTTCTCACATATCAGGGATTGAATGTTAGGGAGTTGTACACTAGGTCTCTCCTTGCTGCACTCTGCTTCCATGCATATCAGCAGGTGAGGCTTTTCATATGTTGTGTATCTTCCGTTTTCTTTCCTGAAGTTTTATGTGTTTCTTAAGTATATGCAGTTTACCATTTTGGCACCAGTCCCATGTTTCATAGTGGGTTCAATTTGACTGTTTTTTTTTTTTTTTTTACTGAGGGTTCAATTTGACTGTTATAAAGACAACTTGTTTATGAGTAAATATGTGTGTTCTACTAGATTTATACCTTTTTACAAGCATGAAACTAATTACTTGTGTTGAGTTGGGTTGAATCCATTGATGAAGTGTAAATGCAGACTGCTGCTGCTGTTGTTTTTTTTTTTTTTTTTTTTTTTTTGCTTTTATAGTATGTTGGAAGACCTTTAATGAACTTGTGTTTATTTGATTCAAAATTTTGTGAACATTTTCGGAATTTTCAAAAATAGATCTAATTATTGTAGTTCATGACTGTTTCCTTTGCTTCTGCGTGTGAGCTAGTTTCTTATAATCCTATAATTCGTGCCATTTGTGAGAATAGAAGCCATTGATTAGAATGAGTGATTACTTGCATCTTTTGCTTTATAATGAGAGGCATGACTGTTCCATATTTTTTCTTGTCATGTTAACTAAAAACTATCATTTTGGGGCTTCTTCATACTGCTCAATTATTTAGGGCGCTTTTGGTAGTCCCATGTGAATTGAATTGTTACATTGTGTTTTGCATATAATTTTGTAAACAAATCCATTGGTTAGTCAGGAAATTCAAGAGGATGGCAATTACCGTCACGTATGACAGTAAATATTAAAAATAGAAGCATTTCATAAATATCTAAAAATTGATCCTATAACACCAATTATGGTGGTGATTTTACCTTTTTTTGTTTTAAAAATGGTCTCATTCAATTAGATGGATTTGTACCTTCAATACCATGTAAATTACAATGGATCCATTTGAGCAGCCATATGGACCATTAATATTTGGTTTCCTTTTTGGCAGTAGTCCATTTAGGGCTCTCTCTAGTGATGTTTCTTCAGGTGCCACTTCTACCCGAAGTGCAGTATTCTTCTTAACACTGAGTTAAGGCAGAGGAGCATCCTTCACTCTAAAGTCTAATATTTCTCTGTAAATGAGAGGAATACCCAGAAAATAAAGAAATTGTTGAGGATATGCTTCCATAATTTTTTGGGTACTTGAACAAAGGAAAGAGACAAACTCCTAAATCCACAAGTCTGTCAACCTTGTAGATGCTCTGAAGACTTTTGTTCATGAGCATGTAGAATCACAGAAGGTAGGGGAGTACTTGAAAATGGTCACAACCTTGTTAAAGCATGTTGTCATCTTTTTAAACCAGGCCTGTCTTCTGCCAAATATGTCAAATTACTGGATGCATCTAAGTAGTTGGTATCTCTCTTAAACTTCCCCTTGTAAGTTGTATCAATATATGCTGATTGTTTTTATGCTTGAGTTGTGCAGGTATCTTACATGATACTGCAGAGGGTATCGCCAGTTACCCACTCTGTTGGCAATTGTGTGAAGCGGGTGGTTGTCATTGTGACCTCTGTTCTCTTCTTCCGAACAGCTGTTTCACCCATCAATACTCTGGGTAAATTTACTGTCTTTGATTTTCCCAAAAAGCCTACAAGTGAATTGTTTTCTCTTGCTTGACTTTGGTTTGACTTTTACAGTACCCTTCCTTCCCTCTCCAATAATAATTTTTTTTTTTTTAATTTTAATTACCTTGCTTTGATTGTAGGCACTGGGGTGGCGCTTGCTGGAGTGTTCCTGTATTCAAGAGTGAAGAGCATTAAGCCAAAGACGAAGGCAGCTTGAGGTTCTTACATGGATAAAATTTGCTGGTAACTCAGTTCGTTAGATGATAAAATCCATTTTATCACATTCAAGAACTTGGTTGTAGGTCAGGCATGGAACACCTAGAGTTTTTTTCTCTCTTTTGGTTTTTTGTGAATTTTGATCTTGTGCACGAGATTTTATTCTTTTGACTCCAAAATTTAACCATTGGCAAATGTGCCAATCTTCGAACCTGTATCTGTTGTCTGATATTTTTCCCAATTTGATCATTAGTTCTTTTTTAATGTAGAATTCACCTTTACCCTAGCTTTATTTTATATATATAATTTTGATCAGGTGCGGTATACGGTGCATCGATCTTATCTGTCCGTGGCACGCGTGTGTATATTCACGTGTGTGCCATGGACGGCCATGATCATGTGCCTAAGACCCTTGAGTCATTGGATTGGAATCTTGAGATGAATCATGCATTAAGTGATTGAGAATCCAAGGGCTTGTGTTCTTAGTTGATTTTAGTTAAAATGAGGCATAGCTGATAAGATCAGGACTCTATCCGTACTGCCTTTCTCATATGAGGTGAGATTCACTTGGATTGCAAATAAATGTGGGCTGTGTTTCATGTGAAATTCAGTAAGGGAGGCGATTGGTGAAGGAGGTCAGTCTATTACTATCCGAATGGAGTTCAGCACATGAATTAGTGTCATGCTCAGGGTAACTATGCACCACCAAGTAGAGTTAGCACTGTGTCAGATTTGGCAAGTCAAAAATCACTTAACCCAAACCCAATCTACTGAATAGTGTAGGCCTTCCTCGAGTGGAAGGAATGGTGTGTTAGTTTAAACTTTAAATGAAGGCTCTATATCAATTTCAATTAATAGATATTGATTTTTTAGCAAGTTGGGGTAGTTTGGACCACCCGAATTTAACCACCAAAAATTGTACCTACCAAACCTGAGTTTAAAGCCACAGCTTCTACATAGTGGGGCCATATTTGTCAGCTGCTAGCCTACCTGGAGTCTCCGCAAAAGAGCACGAGGAAGATCTGCTTCTGATTGGGCCGACAGGTTCGAGTCTTTCCGGATATCTCCATTATTGAATTTGGTGGTGCCATTCACTCCACTAACTGTGAGCCCTGTTTTAGGATTGTCACCCATGTTGACAACCGCCTATGTTGACATCGAGCTGGAAGATGGTACCTACCAAATCGACTACACTCTGTCCGTGGCCACTAGCCATCTTCATTTTTCATTTTCTTTTCTTTATTTTTAGGTACATGGGCATAGCCCTAAAAGAATTTAATTGAAGCTTCCAAAATGCAACCTAATTAATTGATTAGTTGAGTTTGAGTGTCCAAGAAACTTATTACAAGAAAAAACAGACATTTTGATTTCAAAGGGTTTGACTATTGGTCTACCTAATTAAATTTTAGCTAGGAAGCACAAAAAAAAAAAAAAAAAAAAAAAAAAAAAAAATCCAAGTTGAGCTTATTTTTGGGATTAGTCTCGAGGGGTTTTCTCTGATTTAGCTAGGAGATGCGGGCAGGGGCATCTTTTCCATGCATATACGAGAGATTGATGCTTAAATCTCAAGAAGCAAATTCAACTCATCCCTTGGACTTAGTCTCACGGGATTATTTTGACTTGAATTAATTTCGCAAGTCCAAAATTGTTAAGAATTTACCCACATAAATCTCTACTTAATTTGTATATAAAGGTCGATGACCTGTAGGTATTGTAGAATGTATCCACTGGAATATATTTTGCGAGTATTAATATTCTTTATTATTAGGGGCGTTAAAGGTAGGCCGGTTACTAGGTTTCTACTTTTTTGTTAATAAATAAAAAAACGATATATATATTATTATATATATTATTTTATGTATATACGATTCCGATCCTGTAAGGACGTTTTTACGCTCTTGTCGTAAGGATGTCTTCACTGGAAAATGTATTTTTAAAAAATCGACCGTTGGATTAGATAATGTTTATACGTATGTCATGTCTGCCAAAAATCATAACGATCCAACGGTACGTTGGTTTTTAAAATACAGTCATTTAAATAACTTTAACAGCATCAAACGGTAAATACTGTAAAAGCGTTTTACAAACTGTATTTTAAAAACCGATTATCGGATCATTGTGATTTTTGGCAGATATGACATTTATAAGAAGATTATCTAATCCAACGTTCGATTTTTCAGAATATCATTCCTACGGCTTCCAGAATGGACGTCCTTACGATAACGAGCGCGTAAAGACATCCTGACATGATCACTTATTTTATATATATATATATATATATATATATATATATATATATATATATATACACGCGCGATTGTGTATGCATGCATGCCTTCATGAGCTTCATGGCCAAATGTATATATATATCTGGGATTTCAAAGACTATTGAACTGCACTCAAAACCCTAGCAGTAAGCAGTATATATTATTCCAAGTTGTCAAAATATTACATCAAAGAAAATTAGCAGTTTTTGTTCTTTAATTCTCTTATCTCACCCATTAATTTATTCCATAATAACAAAAGTAATTCCAATAAAAAAAGATGGAGCTTCTAGGCCAGAACCCAATGGCATCTCATCATATATATAAATCAAATTAACTTTTGTGGAATAATTAGAAATTGACTTGGGAGATCATCTCCACCAAATCCATCTCCTTCTTCATAAGTGAAGAAGTCATTTCCAATGGCATCTCAATCTCAAACCTTTTCTCATCAACAATATTATTAGAATCATCCATACTACTACTCTCTCCAAACACATCGTCCGCATCGAAACAAAAGTCCGGGACCTCATAGAGATTATATTCCGGAACTAACCGATCACCGGAGCAAAATTCCGGTGGCCTAGTTGGTGTATTAATAATAATATTCATGGAATCCTTGGCAGAAGTAGTAGTGGTGGTTTTCGGATATTCCATGCTGCTAGAACCATTATCAATGTTTAAGCTCTTAATATAATCCTGAAGAAGAGAGGCTGATCTTGGATTCTTTGAGCGACATTTTCTCTTTGAGAATTGTCTTCTTTTTGTTGCATTCCAATGGTTTTTAATGGAGTTTTCAGTTCTTCCGGGCAATCTCTTTGCGATTTCAGCCCATTTGTTTCCTATTTCTGCATGGGACTTAATTAGAATCCTGTCTTCCTCCTCGCTCCATATATCCTTCTGCATGCAATATTATATAAATCAAATATTGAAAAAGAGAAAAGAAAAAAAAAAAAAAAAAAAGGAGAAGAATAATATCATTTAATTGCATTCATAATAATAGAGAAATGTCCTAGCTGATTCGTGCTCGATATTGCCACGACACTAATAGAGAAGTGTTGTGTTTCTTAGCTCCCATATAGTGTTCTAATTTATTTATTTATTTTTATGAATTGGCCAACTAAGGTGGATAAAACTGTCACTCACTCTATATCAATTCAATTAATCAATGCTCGAAAAAAATTAATAGTAGTGGCTAATCTCGTAGAGATTGAGAGTTAAAATTGAGACTTTCAATTTGGTGAAGTGTTGGCACCAAGACCAACTATTCTATGGCGATTAAGTGCATGCATGCAAAGTTGTTTATGTGTTTTTATGTACCCATGAGATGTGATGAAAGTAAAATCAATGTAAATATACAATATTGTAATTAAGGAGGAAGAAATTAAGGGAAACCTTTATGTTTGGCCTTAGATGATTATGCCATCTCTCTCTGCACTGCTTGCCTATCCTTCCATGCAGCATCTGAGCTATGAAGGACCATTTTCTCACTCCATACTCTTCTACCAGTTGAACTAAGAGTCTGCCCATTCATTCATATACATATATAAGAAAACCAAACATAGAAATTCATAAAATAAATAAAAAATGTATAAATAACTAGAATTAAATCTCTTATATATACCTATCTTCTTCAGGGGTCCATTGTCCCTTGACTACATTAGACTTCTTACGGCCTTTGCATGTATTTTTGGACCCCGATGCCCTATTCTTATTGTTGCCAACTTCCTTGTAATAACGATTTTCAGCCATTATGCATGAGGCCTCATCTGGTACCACAAAGTTCATTGGTTTTATTTCTTGATAGTTAAAGGGCAGATGACAGCTCCGGGGACCGGAATATTCCATCACGTCCACAAGAGTTTTCTGAGGGTGATGATAATTCACTTCACTCTGAAAATTATGCATAACCCCATTTCCATGACCATTTTCGGCATATGGCTTGGACTCATAATCATCGAGAATTGTCGAGCATCGATCGATCAAAGGGTCGAAAGGATCATCGAAACATGCTGTTTGGACACCAAAGAGAGGATTTGAAGAAGACCCATTAATGAGAAAGTGATCGAGATTGTGAAAATCTTGAAGGAAACTTTTGGATGAATATGCTTCTTCTTCTAAGGGAAAAATATCTCCGGTGTGATTATTATGGGAAGGAAATATTGGATGGGAGACAAGATTTTCATTGTACTTTGTATCAAATTCCATTAGAGGAAAAGCATGCAACAGAAAATTGAGGAAGATGGCATTATATCACTCTCTGTATATATTTCTTTCTTAATAGGTCAGGATGGGAATTGGCATTTATTATAGAGGATTGATCATGGCCGTTGGTTTATTGGTTCATCCAATGGTTAGAATTGCTTAATATAAGTGACTAAGAATTTTGTAGCTGAAATTGAATTCACTCTTGACTACAAAGTTTCTCTCTCTTAATGTGAGAGTTTGCATTAATGTCAAATTTAATAAGTCATCAAAAAATAAAAATTAATGTTAAATTTGGTTGTGGATTCAAAAAACACAATTAAGACATGTTTATTTCATTAGATATTAATTATCACAAGTAATGCAGGTGAATGTAACGTTCCTAATTTAATTACCCCTTAATTGGGTAGCAAATTAATTTTCTTTAATTACAATTTAGTTACCTCCAAGGGAAAAATAATGGATGAAAGCAAAGGGTTCAGCTTGATCCGAGCGAGTCTCCCATGAAAAATCATGAGGGAACGATGTTATTTTTGTTGGATGGAAAAGTGTGTGGGCATCTTACTCCATGCTCGGATTCGGCCTACTAATCCACTAACTATACAAATTAAATGATCGATATGAGACTATGAGTATCTTGCCCGATACCCAGAAAGACCATGAGGGCTAAAATTATTCACTCGCGTAAGTTCAAAAAAAGATTCAAATTAATGCATCTTTCAACAGCATATTTTGAATCTGAACATGAGCAAAATTGAATTACCAAACAAGAAAATATAAGAAAAATGGAAAGGACTTGTTGCATGAACCTAATTAACGAGAGCCAGAGTACAAGGGATACATTGTCTCACCAAATAGCAAAATACAAAAGCCACATTAGAACAAGTTTAGCCAAATCCATGGGTCTTTTTTCAATTTTAGAAACAATATAAATGCTCAAGAGATTCTTATTCCAGTAACCCAAATGAACAAGGAGTACATATATGTCGTAGTAATTCACAAATGATCATCATTTAAGCAGCAAAAGGTCCCTGCGAGTTTCCTATACAGAGTATAACATCATAGCAAAAGCAAGTGCACAAAACAGTGCAAACACCAAAATAAGAACTCTTAGTATAATCTGTAACGGGAAAAATCAACAAACCCAAAAGGTACACCAGAGAGAGATAAAAAAAGTAGAATAAAGAAGAGCAAAAGCAGCTTGAAAATTATAGGCATTGTTGCAGGAAAGCTTTCTCTGGGTTCTTTCCATCAATTTCTGAGTGGTGAGGAAAATCATATGGCATATCTGGAGCAGACAGCCAGGCTTCGTTGAACACTCTTACGACTTCTTGGTGGACTACTGCATTGCCTTCTTTCGTCAGGTGCAACCCATCACTGTCAATTAAATAAATAAAAAACAAGAACATATTATATATTGGTACTTTTCCCTGGTGAACTTCTTAAAGCACCTATTATGGTTGGGATAGTAATTATAATAGGAATTTAACTTAGTTATGATTCATTAGTCAAGAATGCAATCCAAAAAGGATAGTATGTCACAACATTAGGGAAGCTTGAGTGGTTGGTGTGGAACAATGAAGACCAAAAATTGTAGCAGTAATGGGTGATATGGTCTGAGGCAGTGCAAGAACAAGGGGAGATTATAAACAGGGATATGGTACTGTGAAAAATATTTTTCCATGTTTACTTATACTTGAAAAAAGCTTCCCTGCTTGAATTACTAAACTTCATCTTAGTCTAATTTGGATGTTCCAGAATATCACATACCTACACAAAAGATTGACTTAAATAACAAGCAAAATAAGATAAAGGTGCTGAGATCTAAGTATTCTCTTTGGGAACGAAAGAAATCATGAATCAAAATTGAACTCAATCAGATTAGTGCAGCATAGCTAGAGTAGTTTAATCAATGCAACCAATGTGACATTGTTGATGTTACACAGCTGATTACAGAATTATCACAAAAGTGAAGCCTTCAAACATCACTAACCTCAGAAATTTTTTCTGCCAACCCTCCATTTCCTGCATCTTGGACCATAGATTGATGGAGGGGAGACCCATTTCCTTAGCTAACTCCACGCACTGCTTTGCATAAACCCCTGTCATTTCATTTGTCCTTTCCGGCAGTGTCATTGCTTGCTCGCCATATACAGATCTGCTGGGCCCAATAACAAGCTTATTTCCAAAGAATTAAAGTAAAAAAAATTGAACTGATAAACGATTCATCATTTGTGTTCTCTAAGGCTTTGTTCTTTTCATTAAACTTTCACGTTTTGAGGATAACTAAGCTTTAAAAGTATCCAAGACCTTAAAATCTCAGGAGTTTGGATAATTCAATTTTCTTCCTTCTTTTAATTTTCTTTTCTTTTACTGTGCATGTGCTAGAAATGAAAGCAGTGTGTAATGAAGGTTTTAGTGGCACCACTATAGGGGCCCAGTGGTTCATCGATGGAGGTGTTCTTGGTAAATGGGATGCGAGAGGAAATAGTGATTGAAAGGTGTACTTGTGGTGGTGGTGTAAAAGGTTGTGTTGATTGTGGTTCAGTGAGAATGGTAGCATATAAATGAAAGCTAAAAAGTGGAAAGGAGGAATTGGAGGTAGAGGAAGCAACACTGTGGATGGAGTATTGGTCGAGTGGCGGTGGCTGGGCAACAGCAGAAGTGGTGGCACTGGCATTGGTAGAGTTAGAAGTGGCATGAAACATGGTGATAGTAGCAATAGAGCCAGTAATGCAATGGAGGTTAAGGTAGAGGAGGTGTAGTGGTGGAAATGTTAAGGTCGCTAGAAGAGTAGATTAAAAGAAAGGACCATATCAACAAAACTTGGGGTTTACAAGTTCCAACTTCAGGCTATAAATTATGAATCCCTACATTTTGAGGATTTCAATATATATGTAAAAGAAATCTTTTATTTAAAAAAAGAGAATGGTAAATAGGGTTGAGTCACAATGTTCCAAAATCCATCCCTCCAATTCCTGTAACCAAAACAGGACCTAAATAATGTTTATACAGAAACAAATTTGGATGTCTCTCAAGAGTGAAGCTGTGGGAGGTGCAGCCCTACAGGACACTTGGAAAAAGTGAAAAGGAAAAAGAATGGTAGAATATACCTCATACATACCAATAGAAGAAAGGTAGAAACAATGTCAACTAGGAAAGGGAAAGTAAAAAGGAAAATAAAATTGTATGTACAAAACAAGGGAATTGTTCAAGGAAAGGAAAGACGGAAATAAAAATGATTAGTATTTAAAATGCTCCACCAGGTTTTGAATATAAATAATTCTAAAATCTTCATCTTCTTCCAGGGTTCAAAATATTGTCAACAATATATATTACCATGGCATGCCTTGATTTTTATCAACTGTTATAGCAGAAATAGTCAGAAAAGGTGAAGGCAGCTCTCTACCGCTTTGGAATAATTCATTAAATATTAATATCTTGATAATCTACAATACCATTTCTATAATGTTGAATTGTTATCAAGTAAAAAGTAACAGAATAATGCCTGTTATGTTTCAAACCATTATATTCCAAGATTACGTACAGACATTTTGTTTCATAACATTAATAACTATCATAATAGCTGTTGCAAGCAACATGTCTCTTCCAACAAATTTCATATTGATATTAGGTCAAATTTTACATCCTCCACAATATACTGAAATGCTAATTAAAGAAGAGCGTATTATCATACCTTGCATATTCTTCACGCCCTTCCTCATCAATAGGAGGTGGAGTTATAAGCACCACTAGCATGGTAGGAGAGCATTCCTGCAATTAACATCCCTAGAGACAGTGACTGATTGAGGAGGTTGCTTGGACCACACTTACCAGAACAGGAAACGGGTGCAGAGTAAATATGGGAAGTGAGGATGCAACTCTAAATCAATGAGAAATGCTTAAGAAAGCACTATGAGAATGCAACATTCAATATAATTCTAAACAAAGACTGTTGAAGTGCATAAATATTGCTCAGAGGTAAAGTGGAGGAATAGGAACTGGTTAACATTAAAAATTTTAAGAAAATATGGTCTATAGGCCTGTTTGGTTCATGAAAATATTTTCTGTTTTCATTTTTTGTGAAAATTTTCAAAACATAATTTTCATTTTGAATTTTCAAAATCCAAAAAATTTTTGGTACACTCCCTTGGCTGTTTTTGTTTCCTGTTTTCTGTATATTTGTGACTTATTACATTCATTCAAACAAAACAACAAACACATTGGAAGCAAACCAAACTACATGCCATTCAACCCACCAAAACCACTATTGACAATACATCACCCATATTCCAGTCATCATTCATCAGATGCTCCCAATTTATCAAAACTCATTGTGTCAACAGCAAAATTAGAGCACCGCCATCCATTACCATAACCAAAATTAGAGCACCGCCAGAAAAACTGGAGAAGAATAACTGAAGAAACCCAAAAAAAAAAAAAAAAAAACAAAAAACTACCAGATGGAATCTGGGAGCAGAGAAGAGAGAGAGAAAAAAAAAAACTTACCGTGTGTGTGCTGGGACTCTGGAAGAAGATGAGGGAGATAAGAATGGAGATGATGGAGATAAGAAGGAAGATTGGAGAGGATTGTTTTGTCCGAGGGAGACTCTCTGTCAATTTTAAGTGACGAAGCTCCGTGTCTCCGTGTTTTCATTTTTGAAACGTCTTTTAGACGTTTTCATTTTTTCTCAAAATTTGAATATGTTTTCTAGGATCCAGTTTTCCAATTTTACAACCAAACAAGTTTTCAGCCTCTTTTCCTGTTTTCACTGAAAATGAAAACATAAAACATGAAAATTTTCTAGAACCAAACAGGCCCTAAATTTACCAACACAAGTAAAAATATAATATAATAGTAAAATTAAATAGTGTATATTTGTAAATATTGATTATGAATACTAAAACTGATTATCAGCTCAATTCTAATCTTAGGAATGATTATTTAACATAATTTAACAATGATTGCTATTTTTTCCTAATTAATTATGTAAAAAAAAAAAAGAAAACACTTCTGATAATCTTACAAGCGTGATTCTTAAATGCTAGAAATACAATTGGTCACATTAGGTTCACAGTATTAAAATAGATCCCCTGATTTCAAATTTGAAGAGTAGGAACTAGGAAATATTGCAGCAAAGAATACTCAGAATCAAATTATTTCCATTTGGTTGTATCATTGAAATTATAGTTCTTCCTTGAATCAAAATTGATATCAACAAAATGTTAAAAGGTTTGTGGGGAATAGCAGTAATAACTGCTGTGGTGGTAGCAATGGGGTGGTAATGGTGGCAATTGAATGCTGAAAGTGGCAGCATAGAAGTTGTAGCTGAGGAGGTTATGAATAACACAAGTAGGTGGTCATTATGGTGGCGGTGGTGGAGTGGTCATGACAGATTATTCAAAGAGGTGAACTGGTAGTGATTGTGATGGTGGTGGTGACAGGCCATGGGGGAGAAGTTTGTGACAGAATGTTGGATGTGGAGGTGGTGGTAGCCTCGAGTAGAGGTGACAGCAAATAGCACAACTTGCTAGTGATAGTGGTGAATCTGTCAGAGGTGATGGTAGTTGTGGTGGCAGTGAACTTAATGGAGAATGATGTAAATGGAAGTAGTGGTGACAAGATGTTCGAGGCAAATGTGTGAGACCACTTCTCGAGGGGTGGTGAAATATTGATGGTGGAGAGTGTTTATACGAGAAATTGAACAAATGACCTCGGTCGTCCATCCTATTGGAAAGGGGAGCATGTCCCTTCGATCACGACCATATCTCAGAAGGCCGCGGGGGGGGGTCTTTCCCCCCCCCCCCCCCCCCCCCCGCGGGGATGGTCACACTCGCGTCGCCCCTCTTTCTGGATGGGGTCGAAGGGGACACCAAGCAGAGCATCACGACGGAAGCATTCTCTCGAGCCTGCCCTTCGTACAAGGTAGGGCGAAAGTGGAAACCTCCATCGACTCTTCTGTTCATGGCAAGGGCGACGAAGTGCTGAAGGCATTCGTCCCCTGCCCTTCCTTCTCGTGTGTAAAGACCATGACTTGCTACCAATACGAGGCCGAAGTGTGGGGAATAGGGCTGGTGGTTGGGACAGAAGAGCGTCAACGCGAAGGGACGCCCTCGCGAGGAGGCAGGGTCGCCCCTTCGTCTTGACCAGGTCGACCTGGTAACCCAAGAAATGACACATGGCCAGTGCGATGCAATCTCTCTCTCTTCATTTATTGACCTTCTGCCTCGGGCAGTGTGCGCACCTACAATGCGGGCTATGGCCGTCATTGCAGGGCCTAGGTCGGGCATTATTGTGCTAAGACCTAAGGCGGCGGCACCAACTGTACAAAACCGGTCAAATCATGTGCCCATTTTCATGATTAGGAAATGGCAGGGAGCCAGGGTGTCTGTTTGGCTGCGCCCCGGCCTCCCTGTCAGTGATTTGACCCCTTTTGTACTCGCCATCCTTCTCCTATAAAATAAAGGGTGTTAATCTCATTTAAGGATCTCAACAACCAGGATAAGAGGGAAGAGAGGAGATTTATTGCAAGTGTTGTTCCCCGCGATCTTGAGGACAAGATCGTGAAGAACAACCCCCAGAGCGTGTCTTGAGGTTGATCGCTTCGACCTACTCTGTTCCCCTTCCCATCCATCCCTACTATTCATAATATATAGCTATACGTACCTGAAACCGCCATTTCACGGCAGTCCTCGCGGTTGCAAGAACCTCCTCAGTTTCATTTGTAAACAGAGAGTATGCTTGAAGGTGATGAAGGGTTGGAGAGTTGGTGATGGTGGTGATCATAGCAGGTGTTGGTGGTGCATTTGGTCATATTTTCACTTCTCAAACCTTTATCCATAGATATTGTAGACATCACAACTCCGCTAAGGATTTGCATGAGATTTAAATTTGGGGTTCCAGATTCAAATTCCACCCAAGCTTCGTCCTTAGTCCCCAAATCAAATACACCCTTATGCAGTATAGTCTTGGACATATAAAGTTTAAGAACAAAAAACATGACATTATTGTTACAAAAAAGGAAGCATGAATAATGCGCTGTTGGAGCATGCTTCTTTGAGAGTTCAGCACATCCCAACTTTGAAGAGCCATTGTAAGCAAGCTTGTCACCCCCTATAGACATTTCTAGTTCCTATGGCTAAAACCTTTCAAAGAAACAAAATCTTTTCATTTTTGTTTTCAATAGCATTTGAAGGTCCAAATCCATCCTTTAGAAAAAAGCCAATATTAAGCAAAATGGAATTGTCACGGAAAAATTGAGTCATCACCAAAAGATAGGTTATGATTTCATTTCCTAAAAAGTCTAAAAGTGATCCTACACATAACATCAAATAGAGTCAGTTCAGGAGTAATATCTGAACATCCATGTGTGAGCTTTTATGACAATTCCACAACCAGGGAAAGAAGTTGATACAAGCCAGTAAGTCATAAGGAGTGCTGTCAAAGCTACCATCATCCTTACTTTCCTCTAAAAAAAAAGTGTAGGATTACCTTCATACATCCTTGAGTTAAAAAACCTATGTCATACTGTGAAGGATGAAATTTCTTGGATTCATGCTCTACCGCATACTTGACCACCAACATATCAGTCTGTCCAAATCATCCAACCAGTAGGCCAACCCTTAAACTTAATATTCTTAAAAATCCCCAATGGTGAGCTAATTTGAAGATTTCTAACTTAACTTTCAGGTCTCTTTTTAATGTGAAGGTAGGTAGACAAGATGGCTGTTCACTAGACCATCTGTGATGCACAGACAGGCAGGCCAAAGCATATCGAATTACAGATCAGTTACTCCAAATTAAGGACAGGCAGGCCAAAGCATATCTAATTACAGATCAGTAACTCCAAATTAAGTAAATATAGTTCCAGAAAATACGCATATAAACCGTGGGATTCAAAATACTGAACAGGTTGTTGAAGTAGTAAAGGAACAGAAATTGAACCTTCAAATGATGAACAATTTTTCTTAGATTCTCCTTGTACTCTTCAACAGGCACATATTGTCGTTCACTGGTCCTTCCCGAAAGAGCAGCATCATTAGCCCCAAAGAAAATTGTGGCAGCAACAGGGGGTTTTGTTGAGCTCTGCAAAAGAAGCCATATCCGGATTGAATTGAAGTGTATCATAAATATTTAAAATATAGCTACCAAAATGCCTAGGTGACAGCCCTGTTATTTCCTAAGGCACCTTAGTGGCAGTTCCTCGTATATGTTGTATTTAAAATGTCATAGATAAAACTGTTGCAATGCATTACTAAACCTGGACTAAATGTAATTTCTAGGCAAGTTGTAGCACACAATGAAAATAAGGAAGAGAAATTGATGATGAAAGAACTATTAACAGTTCAGTCCTGATAAAAATCTTCACTCGTTGATAATAAAATCTTAAGCATCCAGAAAGAATCACTTTGAAATTTTTCCTGGTCGTCAATCCTAACAATAAAACTCATTGATTTGTAGTCTTACTAAATTTTTATTTCAAATACTCCTTTCGTTCCATCTTATTCAAAAAGACATAGATTGCATAGCATCCCTTCACCATTCTTAGTTTGCATTCACCCCCCACTCACACTCTCATCAAGTAACATCATGGCATCTTCAAGCAATGCATACAAATTCAACCTTGCCTCGACAACTATAATTCGATTCACCCATATTTGTTCACCTAAGAAACACAGACATGGACACACGACATAATTATAACACGACACTGACATGCCAACTTAGCAAATCCTCAAAAATTTAGAGTGACGCGGTGGGGATATGACATTAATAAAATATATATTTTATACATATAATTATATTATATCATGTAGCATCACTTACATCATACTAAACACCTCCCTTTGTATCATTTTTAAAAATTCAAGTTGAATCATTCATAGAGATGATAGGACTAAAAAGAAAAGGAAGGAGAAGAAGAAAAAGAAGCGGCAAAGAGAGAGGTGTCGGTGCTTGGTAGATGTTCACATTAAAATAACATAGACATCACATTGATTCCCCTTATTCTAATCACACACAGAAACTTCACTAAGAAACTCCCATTGCAATTTCAAATGCATAATGAAGCATCGAAACAATGAAATGAAGAATGCCCATCAACAATAAACAAAAACCCACTTATATCTAGCAAGAATTAGGAGAATAATCACGAAAACCGCTTAATCGACAAAACCCATTTGAAATTTCATAACAGAAATTGGAATATGAATGCAGGTAGCAGTAGTAAATGAAGATAAAGAATGAAAGATGATATGATATAACAGATGTGAAAAACTTACAAGAGGGAAAAGGTGATGTAACAAGAACAAAGCCCATCTAGTGTTGTATCCACCATACCCACGAACCAATACATCAGCCTGCAAATCACAAGCATATAATTACACTTAAATTTAACATTTTGTGTACTGACAAATATATGTGCGCGTATTATATATATATATGGGTACCTTGCGAATGTAAGTATTGGAAAGAGCTGCACCCCATCCACCCGATCCGAAGGATTGCTCTGTTAGTGAATCGCCAAATAACACAATTTGTGGCCTCATTGTACTCTACTGCTCTGCAAGATGCACAGAGAGAGAGAGAGAGAGAGAGCGAGCCCAACAACTGCAGGAAAAAAGCAGGTACAAGTTATGCATCGTATTGGTATTACTTTTGATGCACCGCTTTCATCCCTCAAAACGGACCATCTTTGCACCGTTTTTGCATCCTTTCATGCAAAGGAACCGTTTTTATGGATCTGTTTTGGCCACGTTTTCAAAATAATAATAATAAGACCATCTCCAACCATTTACTCTTACTTTTACTTAAATTGAATAAAAATTTGAGTTAAGTATCTTATTTTAATAGAGGCTCTCCAATCATTTACCCAAATTTTTACTCAAACATAACCAAATACTCCCAAATGGTCAAATCTGTCATTATTCAGCACACCCAAACACAGACCTATATCTGGCCTAGCTATTTACCCTAAATTTTCTATTTCTCCCACATCAAACATCTTCATCTCCATCTCTGGTAGTGTTTGGAGGGAGAGAAAGAGAGACTTGCTCATCACACAAGGGAAGAGAGAGAGAGAGGAGAATAGGGGTGAATGATTGATTAGATGATTGCAAGCTAGGGCTACCATGGTGTGAAGATTGCAAGCTGCACTGTCCGGTTTTGGATAGCAGCCATGGATGGCGCAAGGAGGATGATGCCAATGAGCTCCAACGGTCATATTTTGGTTAACCCGTATATTTGAGTCAGAATTGAGTTTAGGTTAAAATTTGAGTAAAACTCAAATTTGGTATAGGTTTGAGTAAGAATTGGAGTAGAATTTTAGGGCATTTTTACTCAAATTTGAATTTGAGTAAGGGTTTGAGTAGGATTGGAGATGCTCTAACAAAACAAAAGACAGTCCTTAGAAACACATTTTTAAAGTTGTTTTGTTCTTCTTAAACAGGAAATTA
Organism: Hamamelis virginiana; assembly: GCA_017140935.1. Classification (NCBI taxonomy): domain Eukaryota; kingdom Viridiplantae; phylum Streptophyta; class Magnoliopsida; order Saxifragales; family Hamamelidaceae; genus Hamamelis; species Hamamelis virginiana. The sequence continues at coordinate 6,673,518 of JAESVK010001301.1, forward strand.
AAACCAAATCAGGAACATGTTTTTAATATATCTTAAGACTAAGTTCATTAAATAACAATATGTTATCTAATAATTTCTGAGGGCATTTAGGGCTCCAAATCCACTTCCATTGTCCAGGAGTAGAAAGGGCCATTTTTCAGAGGAATTGCCTCCTCAGGATGGGAAAGAGATTGCTGTTTACATTTACTCACAATCTCTCATTTGTTTTGATAATTAAACAAAATTAATTATGTGCAAACATCTGCCTATATTATGGACACGTGTTCACATGTTTATATATATCTACAGGCTAATATCTATATCAACATGTTCCCATATTTATGTCCATATTATCATATTTTTAAAACTAATTACATATTATCATATTTTTTAAAATTAATTATGACAGCTTGAGAGCTATTGACTAGCTATAACCTTCAAAGTGGTAAAATAATTGGAGTTAGGTGCCAATTCAAGAGAAAAGAGATCACAATATACTTTCCTTTTAAGGTCATAGCCCATAAAGCCCCAAAATCTTTGTTATTTCTATTACCCAAATTCTAGTTTTGCCTAAAATCATTTTTGGAATTCAAAATTTCACTTCATCTAAGAAATGGAGATAATCACTTTTAGACAAGTATACGACTTGAAGGATGATAAAATGGTTGGCCAAAGTTGTGGTTCTTGACTTTCGGCACAATAACTTTTAGTATGAAATTTTTGATACGTAAAAAGATAATTTGGACAAAATTCTAAAAATCTATGCAAAGTCCAAAAATGATTTTAGTTAAGCTAATCCAAATGGACCACAGTAACTTTGTCCCAGCCTACTAGGTGAACTTTCCTCTCATACAGATGTGGGAGGGGAGTCAGGCAAATTGCATAATATAAGTAGGAATGGCAGAGAATAGCCGGAGATGACAGCTTGAACTAGAGCAGTTCTGCCTGCCAAGTTTATCTACTTTGCCCTGCAACCAGAGAGAACAGTGAATATCCTATTTGGGATCCTTATGCAAGAGCTGGATAGAATTATTTTCAACAGAAAGAAGCCTCCTTATTTACCATAATTCAAGAAAAAAATAAATATTATGATGCCATTGTTAGGTGAGCTCAAACACGATATTATACCTTCTCCAAATTCGTGGTGGATAAATGGCTATGATGGTTGCGATGCTCTTTTGCCCGCCACATTAGGATTTCCCATTCCAAAATTATTCTAAATTTCCCATCAAGCAAACAAATATGGTGAAGAAATTCTCATATATCATATTTAATTGGGATTTTTCTTCATTTATAGAACAAGCCCATATGATAAAATAATTCCCAAATCATCAAAACCTCTTCATTGTAAATAAATGGCCTCACTTCAAATGATAATCTTTAATTTTTCTTCTAGTGAGAAGGATTGGCCCAACGATCATGGTTGCATGGCATCTAAACCAACTGCTCAATGAAAAGTTGGCAAGAATGATACGAGGCCCCTGGCTGCATATTTTAGAGTAATGTATGGAATCCAGGCCATCTAATCACTCGAGGAAATCCCAAAACATCAGCTTAATTAGTTAGTAGTAAAGTTAGGAGCTCGTTGGAGTGCACCATTGTCTGATGCACTTTGTGCCTAATCATGTTTCTCAATTGCATTTCCTGCAATTTTGGAAACAAACTGCATTGTGAAAAACCTCATAAATCCCCTGCAAAATAAATAAATAAAATAAAAATTCAGAAACTGGGTGTCGGTTTTATGGAGTCTCAGAACCATTATAAAACACACTATAATAGGAACAGCTCAAATGGGAAATAAAAATAAATTCAGAGACATCAGGCAATTAATATGGACAAATATATTGCATTTAAGTAAGTGTGCATTTTAACAAGACAGAAAAGACCATCTTTGAACAGTTGGGACTGTCTCAACAATGCAATCGATGTTCACTAGCTTCCCAGAATAAAAGAGAAAGAAGAGAAGGTCTAAAGATAGTATTTGGCAACACCCGGCCAGAATCTTAAATGGAGATCACACCCGGCCAGAATCGATGTTCACTAGCTTCAAAGTGGGGGAACCACCTGAAACTCTGAAAGAAACAAAAAATCTCTAAATCTCTTTAAGTGGTTATCAATAACTCAAAAGGATTATTAAAGGGTAATTCATGTGGAGGATAATGGCCCTTGAAGAGAGATTTCACAAAAGAATCTAGTTTTGGACTCTTTACATGATGGGGTTTCCTGAAGTGGTTATCAATCTCTATCAGTACCACATACCTAATTGAAAGCAAGCAAAAATTGGAATGACTTCACAATTTCACATAATAAAGTACCATTTTGGGGCCCTACTACTGAAATTAGAGATAGTGGAAGGAGTTGTATGCATTCCACTAGCTAGTGTGTACTCGATAGATAATTAGCTGACTCACCAAATGAATCTCTTGCAGTCCTCATATCCATGTGAATGACCCTTCTTTACAGTGTCTCCATGTGAATGGCCCTTTTAACAGCGTCGACATTTCTCTCTGTAATGATTCATAGTGGCATTCAGAATCAGCATTCCAGATAAATTCTGCAGAAATACAAGGGGAAAGGGGAAAAAAAGCAATAGTAAAAGAGATTGACAATAATGTTAGGAAAAATCACACAAGTTTTTGTTTTGAACTACAATTACGAGGTTAATTGTTTATATAATAACACAAGGAGGAAGGCCAAATGCAATGCTAAACGTGATGGTGAGGAAAGACGCAATTGATGGCCTATGTTTTAACAGAAGATATTGTGTAGCTAACTCCAAGTAGTTGGGATTTGAGGGTTTGTTGAGTTGAGTGGACTGTGGACTACTTGCTATAAAATTTACCAACACTTCTCAAGACCTCCAAACAGATTTCTCATTCTGCCATAATTTCCAATGGTAGGATCATCATATAGGTTAAACACTTAAAAGTTATCATAACTAAACTGGAAGAAAATATTTTTAAAAAGAAATGGCTAAATGCCTGTAATAGAACAAAATTTGAAGACTAAAAATAGTTATCAGCAAGAAACCAAAGGACTAGGAAGGCAGCAACCACCAAGTAGTAGTGCGATGCAGTTTCCATTTGTTACCAATCAAGGATACAGAAAAGCTAAAGTGGACAGCTCCCTTTGTTAATGCTATATCAGTAAAGATTCCCACCCATAACCATTATTGAACGTTTAATGAGACGAACATCTGGGTCTGAATCCCAACAATAACTTTCAAGAAAGTACTATTTTTCAGGAAAGTTTCATCCTCAATAAGGGAGTGCTGATTGAGGAGGACTGATGATAAGACACGGCAGAGTAGTGCACACCTGTTTTGCCATCCTTGTGCTCCAAGTATTATTCATCGGCTCCAAAAAATTCATTCTGGATGACTTGATCCAGTCCCATGATCCCGACATCCTTCACAACAACCGGGGAAAAAGGAAAGCAAAGTAGAAGCACAAATTAAAGAATCTAAAATGTGTCAAAATTATGGGTCAAGCTCCCTTGTCCAATGTGTACGATTTTGCTGTCACGCTATCCAAATCAATATTTCCTATAGACAACTTTACCATAAATAATTTACATAACGACATGCATAAAGAAACAGAGTTGAAGCAATCAACGTTTCTCAATTCATTTCAAGTTAAATGTGAACAATACACATCATTATATATCTGTAAAAGCGTAAACAAGTATAATTCCATGTTGGAGTATAAATTCAAGCCAAAATGCATGAACATCATGATCACACAGATGCACATCTCACCCACAGCATCTATACCTGCATTTTCCTCCAAGACTCACTCCATTACTCCCATGGATTTCGTTTTTATCCTTTTCTCCATCTTTTGATCATTTGATAGCCAAATATTTCTCCGTTCAGACCCTTATAAACATAATTCCTGAAAATGATCGATCCATTTCCAGAGTGTAAATATGTCATTGGTGAAAAGGAAACTGTGCACCTGATCATATAGATTTTTTCTTTATCCATTTCTTTCTTTTTCATTTTTATTTTCCCTTTTTCTTACAGACATCATTATTCGGAATAGGGCTTTCTTGTGCAAAGTTGAATGTATGCAAAAATTGAACTTTCTAATAAATGATTGAAGCTAAAAGGAAGGTGAGCTAAACTGGGAGCTGCTTATTTTTAACACCTGTCAAAACCTGATTCCTGAAGTCAAGGACTCCAGGACAATATTCAACCCAATTCATTTTCCTGAGTAGGGCAGGGAATCAGGATGATACAACACCGGTTGAGATCTTAAAGGAGTGATTTACAAAATTAATTTTTGCCTTCTAGTTTCTAATTTGGAATAATGGTTTCCAAGTCAGTTATTTTACTCATGCATATACAGTAATTGGATATGTCCACATGACAATTCAAAGATCTGATCATTATATCCAATATAGGAAGCACCCTGGTTCATCTTCCATACAGACGTAGATAGTGGAAATAAATATGCAATGCATTAACATTAGTTTAGGTATTTTAGATTATTTAACAAAAGTATGAAAGCAGCGTAGTGTAGCCAAATCAAAATCTGGTTATAATGGTCTTGTCACCTATCACTCTCCCTTTTTAGTTCATTCATCACTCTTACTACACATATAACGTAAGATGGAAAAAAGAAGATTCTGACAAAAATGTTGAAAGTATAATGAACATCGTTTCCATTATCACATCCGTGTCTTTTTCCCAACCTATTTGGGAAATAAAGAGGAAAAAAAAAAAAAAAAAAAACACTGACAAACAATCTACATTGTTGAGACAGGTTAGAAGCACGAAAATAAAAACCACACCCACAAGATGATACTTAGTTACACAAACTTAACGGAAGACCTCTCGAGCATTGTTGACGATTGAACTCACCAGAATTAACAATTTAAAGTTCTAGCTTGAAGATGAAGCAGAAGTGTTTTTCCCTAGGATAGACGGACGTGGACTGGGAGTTTGCCTTGCCTCAAGTCCCCTTCCAGTCAGTCCAGGGCTCCGCTCCACCCTCAGTTCATTCATGCGGGGACTGTACGTCCTCAGTGACGCACGTGGGCTATAAACAGGCTTTATATCCTCTAGTGAAGTTGGGGTTGAACTTGTTAATTTTGGACTCTGTGTATGGCGGATCTCTCCACGGCTTCTTGTGATAATTTCATCAAGAATTTCCCCACTACCGATGTGAGTAGCTCTTACCTGAGGATCTTGATCCTGCCAAGTTCATAAAAGATCATAGATAATACAGCAGCTTCAGGACATGAATTAATATAGTGTAGTCTAAGGATTAAATTATGATACAAGTATAAAAATTGCAATTCCCAAGTTCCTTTTCCAAGATCAAAACAGATTCGATTATGGTCAAATCAAATTTGAATATATATATATATATATATATATCAGGTGGATACTCTCGCATTTCTTGGAGATCAAAATCTGATGTATTCTAATTAAATACAACTCTGAAACACCTAATCCAACGAAAGACCGATCTGTACACAGATCCAGCCAAAGGGAAAGAGTTCTTACTTCAAATGACACATTGAAAGCTGTGGTAGGGGCTTCCTCATATTCTGCCGCATCCAAGTCTTGAAGATGGGCTCCTTTGAAAAACTTAGGGAGCAGATACTGCCGCACCGGAACAAGAAGCATGATCAACAGTGGAAAAAGGACCCCAGCTATTGGAATCCATGTTAAGCCAAAACACAACAGCAAGTAAACTGTTTGGAACAAGGTGAAGGCGGCAATTGTTTTGAAGGGCACAGTCTCCACAAAGGTTGCATGATACTCCTCCAGTACCCTGACAGGTTTGATAATGGGGATTAGATTGTCTAATTTCTCATATAAAAATTCCATTGTATTAATGGAATTATATAAGGTAAAAATATTAATATAGCTGCTTTTAAAAATATAAATTTCTTATAAGCATTAAGTAAAATGTAAAATCTTTACATAGAACGCAAATCATATGTATAAATTAAAACATTGCACTGTACATTAAAGTTACGGTAGAGAAACAATGCAACCTATGAATTCAGTATCACAAAGCCTCCTATTTGGTAAAAGGCTAATATTGGACAAAAAAGAAAAACGGGAAGCATTTCAGTGTAGGTATAACGTACAAGGTACAAAAAAGTTCTAAGACCTGGAGCTCACAACAAGAAGAGTATTCAGTTAAAAACATCATTTCTTAGCCGTGAATATGAACAGAATCTTACTTGTATCTTCGACTTGGAGCAGTGAAAAGTAACAATATCCTCTCCCAAAATTGATTTCCAGGCAAGCTTTCAATGGCCATGAAAGCAAAGTAGCCCCAAAGAACCGAAGTTGGGATCTTTTTCAGAAGAGGCATAGCAGCAACACAGCCAGCAACCATCAATGCCTGAAGCAGATTGCTAAGGCGCTGTTCTTTGACTTCCATAGGTAAAAGCTCATCAATATCTTTATCCACATCAAAAACAGTCTCATCAACGGGGGCATCAATGTAGCCACTACTTGAGGCCAGTTGGATAGTGGATTCTTTCAGCTCTTTCAGTCCCTGTTTAAAATCACAAAGTTAAGGAAAAAGAAGGAAACATAACCCATGATAATGATTAGTTGTAAGTTGTAACAGTTTAAAGATCATGTGTGGATTAATTTACCAGAGCAGGTGGAGTTTGATAGACTAGTGGAGTCTGCATTTCATTGTATGCTTCTTGCATGTTCCTATACAATTGACCCAGGTTTGAGTTTCTATCCATACTTTTTCGGGCTGTTCTTACAAGCTTATTCCGCAAAAGCTGTTGCAAATTTAAAAAAAAAAAATAATGATAATACATGTCAGCCGTTTAGATATCAAAAGAAGAAACAAATACAATAAGAAACGTAGATTCTTATCTGATGGGAGAGAAACTATAACAGGAAAAGAATACTCATAGAAGAACAAAAAAATGGCAGGAAGATGCCCTCCCATTGCAGGATGGAGAGAAGTAGGAACTTGAACACAAGCAGGTTGGCCAGATATACCAATAAATATTTTCTCAACAAGTTTGCTTCGTCATTAATTCTAACTCCTCCATCCATAACAGCACATTGACCATTCCAGTGGTCTTGAAATTACTTAATCGCCAGAATCATCGAGTTAGAAACCTCTACAGAAAGACCTTGCATGGGATCTATTGAATGGCTGGACCATCAATTCGGCAAAAAAGGAAAAAAAAAAAAAAAAAAAAAAAGAATGGCTGGACCATCGTCCTGCCCTTGTGTGCCAAGAGCACAACACATAGAAGGAAAGATATATTCCTTTGTTCTTACTAGTCAAGTGAGTGATCAACATAAAAGAACAGAGATTGACAGCAAGCAAAATTCAGCATTCCAAGTCATATGAGATTACAGACAAGAGGACTCTACTAATTATACAGACATACTCAGAGAACTTTCAGTATTTAGCATTACTAGATAAAGAGTCAACTGGATATTACCTGGTGTTTCAGGGTAGCCAAGCTTTTTGTATGCATTGGAGATTGAGGAATGACACCATTGGAAGGAGGAATACCAATTAGACCGCATAATATGACCTGGTCAGAAAATAAAATAAGTATAACAAGCAAAAGCTCCAATATATATATAATTAAAGACAAACCTCTGGTTCAATTAAGAGTTTGACTCTTAGAAGTGGAAATACAAAAATAAATCTGAAATTCAAGGGCCAATAGCTTACCAAGAAACCCAGAAGAAGGAGGTCATAATGATATGAAGCCGGTTTTTTCAGATTGAACTCCTTTTGTTGGGCAAGTTGAGATGCAACACTGTGATCAAAGTAGTAGAGCACAGCAATCATCGTTGCAGGAATAAATGCTCCAACAATATACAATGGAGGCACATTCAACATTTCCTGTTTAATCAAACAAGCATAAGCATTGAGCAAGACTTTAGAAGCAATAAAAAACAAGAACGTTGCCTATCAAAAAAATAAAACACAAGAAAGTCTCTCTTTCAAAGCAGATGCTAGTGGAAGTGTAACATTCAATATTGGGAGGAAGTTGAACTAGAGTAAACACCTTGATAACTGTCCAATTCGAGTATGCACCAGGAGACCATGGGTTTGGACTGAAAAGACGTCTTGGGATCCCTCTGGGGACATCATTAGCAGGTATATAAGATACAGCAGTCCATACAAGCACCATAAGTGGCACCCCATAATCTGCAATAAATCCTCGTAGCCAGCCTATAATTTTGAGAACACATCTTAACATTCAGAAAACATATAGAGATAAAATAGCTGCCAGCATACTATATCAACATACAGAAGAATAACAGTTCTTCCGACATCAAGCGATTGTTTGATTACAAGAGAAGAGATAATCCAACTGATTACAAGAAAGGGTAAGCTCACCCCAAAACCAAAATCCATGGTTAAAAGAATAAGAGGTACTCAATTGAGCATTAAACGAGAACTCTAAAGCCAAATTATTCAATGGATGTGAACTTCCATTTTAACACAGTATTCGACAGTTTAAAAAACATATACCTGTTCCGTAGCGCCAGGATCTAGCTTTACGGCTCCTTAATCCAGTAAGGAGAAGGCCAAAGGACAAAACTAGTGCAAACATTCCATTGCCAAAGCGCCAAGAAGGTAGGAATGCAGTCTGATTAGGATTTTCTCGCTGGGGTATGCGAAACTCCTCCACAACTCCCTATAGGATGAAATTTATGAGCTGAAGGTACTATAATAAGAACATTTCAGAATGTGTTATAGCATTCTTGAAAGAGAAATTTGGGGGGGGGGGGGGGGGGGTTTTTGATGAATCTAACCCCACATAGAATTCATATATATGATTATTTCAGAAATATTTTAATCCTCCACATAATCAAAATCAATTCACCATCCAACACAATTAAAAGGATCATAAAGGCTTTAACATACGCACCCGAATAGCCTCCTGCATGAAAAGCATTGCAATTAGCAGACCAAATAATTCACCAGCAACACGTGTAAATCTATTGATTATAGAGCATGCACCCAAAATGGCCAGCAAGAAGAGCAAAAGGGCCGTCCACACACAAACCCTAAAAGACCAATGAAGTTAAGAAAATTATTTAGTATCACCAAAAAGCTAATCCCTGTGTCTGTTACTTAAAGTACTAGGAGCATTCAGGAGGTACTACCATCCTGTCCATGCTAAGAAGAGTTTCTGACCCAAATCCTTCCTGTCCTTCACGAAGTTAAACATAAACGTGTACATCAACACTGTTGGCTCAGCCACCCCCAGAATAAGCAATGGCTGTCCACCAACGATCGAGTGGATGACACCACAAAGTGCCGTTGATGCTAGAGTCTGCACTGCAGTTAAAGTTCCATCTGATCAAAGGAAGCATGTCTTAGCACATCCACCAATAAGGTAGCAACATTAAGACGACATTAACAATGAAAAAACTGTCCTCCTACTTGTATCTCTCTCCAGTTGCTCCCCGAAAGATATAACAGGAATCGCCGAAGCAAAGAATATGTACGTCGTCGGAGCCAGGATCCTAAATATTAAAAGATAATTATAATAGCTTCTATAAGGCATCCACATAAGTGGTAAATCCAAAAGCTACTACATATGCAGTATTTAATTTTTTTACACAAACCAAAAACAATGTTGTTATTTAAACTAAGACGGTTACCCAAAAGCAAAACCATATAAGTAGGTCCCCTTATCCAACATCGTAAAATCAAAATCTATAACATGAACAAATGACAAAATCACAAACCTGATACCGGCACGAAAACCACTAGTCCAATCCTGCTTGTAACACAAAAGTCTTCCTTTGAGATCATTCTTGATTCCCCGAAAAGGAACAAATGTTTCTTCCATGATGAGACAAACGTTTCACAAACAAGGAGTGAGATTTTTTTTTTTTTTTTCTGTTTTTTTAATGGACCAACAATCAACCAGGATGATATGTGATATGAAAGACACTGAACTCAAACACAGATTTAAGGGACTCGAGAGGTCAATATGATAACTAAAGTTGCATAAGTGGGATACGAGAAACTATGGGGAGAAACACAAAGACTTCTTGATCATCAAAGTATATTGAATGAAAAGCGGGAAAAATTGTAAATTCATTATTTTTCCAAGTATGAATGACCCACGATAAGGCCATAAATAAATGTATACAATTGAAAAACTTTACATTTTAAGGAACTTACAATGAATGATTGGGGTATATTGTTACAAAGAACAAAAGAATCAATTAGTAATGAATGTGAATAAAAAATGGATGTAGTTCTCGATTGAATTAAGACCCCGCAACTTTCTTGATTACTTGAATTCCATAACTGAAAGAAAGATCAAGGAAACTAGCGAACAGAATTCATTGTGAATTGGAAGGTTGAGCTTAACGAAATAAACAGACACCCTCCATATACTCGGATCTCAATTAGCGATTGACTGTGAAGGAGCTCACATCCATTACCTCCTCTTTTATACAATTACCAAAAATGCCTCCTATTCATCAACTAATTCCCACTAAAATTGTTCAAGCAGAACCTTAGAGACCAGTTACATGGTATGATTTTACATGCTAAAACTCGCCACAATCCTCCTCAAACGAGAGAGTGCTGAAGTTTAGAGAGCTAGAACAACAAAATTAACGAAGACCCATTACTGAAAATTGAACTTTAGGATAGTCTAGAACAATTTAAAGCAAATGAGCATCATCAAATCACAGCTAAAAACTTAAAATCTAAAAGACAGTGGACACAGATGTCCATACAAAGATATTAGCGAGAACTCATGGCTGAAATATCAATAGGAATGATTTAGAACAGTTCACAAGAGATGGGCATTAATCAAACGGAGAAAAGAGCCAACAAAACACCTCTTTTAAGATTACATTATTCAGAGAAGACCCTTTTGAGGAACTAACAGATTGAGACCAAATTCACAAAGAAGTATTTGTATCTGCAAATATATTTGACAGTTACATGACCTGAGAGCACAGAAATTCAAAGGAGACACAAAGGCAGAGAAAGTTCAGATGTACCCAGAAGCTATAAATGAGCAAAGCAAGAGAATCTGAGCGATTATGAAATCGTCGGGACAACAAACTTTGCAATGGAAGGTTTCTTCGCGTGAATGAGAGAGATTGTGTGCGGTGACTAAGCATATATATAACACTTTTTCTGCAGTTGATAAAATAAAGTAATAAACAACAAAATAATAGAAATGGAAACTAGAGAGAGAGAGAGAGAGAGAGAGAGAGAGAGAGAGAGGTGAAATCGAAAGGGAAAAAAAAATGAAAGTAAACCAAGTATTACGTAAGTATACACCAAGTGTACATTAGTAAAATGGTGAGAATTGGATTTGCGAAATTATTACGAGTTTTGAATGCTCTGTTGCCACTCACCAGAGGGATATACGGGAGATGCGGAGAGAATGTGAGGGGAAGGTGAGTGAGGAAGGAGAGGGAAGAGGGATGAAAGAGACAAAAACAGTGATGCAACCGCAAGCTTTCTGCCTGTCGCCAGAAAAGAGGGGCTGAAAAGACCGAAATTAAGTAGGAAAGAATTTGGACTGGTTGATTTTGTTTTTTTTTTTTTTTTTGGTTTTTTTAAGACCTGCGCCTTAGTTTAGTGGTTGGAAAGAGGAGCCTTTTGGATTGGAGAAAGTGAAGGGTGTGGCTTCTTCCTACCGCCACTAAGTCTCCATTTCTTAAATGGCCGTCTGTTTTGTGGGGACATTGAACACATCGGAATTTCATCTTGATTTACTCCGATGTATCCACGACTAGGACAGGTTAGAAAATTTATTTTCGTCAACCAAAAAAAAAAAATTATTCTTTTTTTATTTTTTTTTAAAATAGATTGTCCAAATTAGCCTTTTGCTGTTATGCATATAAAATGAGTCCAAAAACCACCTACCCAAAATAAAAATATAAAAATGTGGAAAACAAAACAATACAAAAAAAAAAGCCCTACCCAAAATATAACGAATAAAAAATTCAATAATTTCTCCGACATCTAATGACATTACAATTGATCTATACATAATGTATAAATTCAATAATTAGCACATTATTTACTATGTTAATATGACATATTTCAGCTACCATATCATTTAACATAAGAAAAATAATTACAATTTCGATTCGTTTAAGTTTTTTTTTTTTTTTTAAATTATGAATTTTTTTACTCTACACTACAAATTATAAAATAAGTTACATAAGAAAAAGAAGTCACTTAGATTATCAACTTGATTTACATTATGTTTTTTCATATTAAATGATATTGTGATAGTGAACCAATGAGATTTGGCCTCACGGCAAAGAGATGAGCTGTAAACTCAAATATTATGAATTCGAAATCAATCAAACTCTCTTAGCTAGCCATCGGTCAGGGCTAATAGTGAGCGTTATACCATCTCATGGAATAGTGGCCCCGCTTGGGAAGTAGGGATTAATCGGACTCTAACAGCTCAGACACCTAATTACTTGGCAAAGAAAATGATATAATAACTGATGTGGTACAGAATTCATGTGTTAATTAACATAGTATATCACTTTAGTTGACATGTTAATCACTATGTTGATATGGCACATATCAGCTACCGCATCATTTATCAATATAGAAATTGTCAGAATTAGAGACCATTTAACAATTTCAAATGATAATTAGAAGATTTTCTACTATACAATAAAAATTCTGAAAATATCTCTTTGGAGATGTCCGACAAAATTGGAACGATAACAAAGAAATTCTAAAAATAAGTTGTGCGATAGAATTAAACCGGCATGCCATATTGGTTGGCATGTTAAGTACTCTAACTTTGTTTCTCTTCTCTCTGTATTATATATTTCTAGGAATCTCATATGGAATTACGTCTAAGGTTTTGTTTGGATCTCAACAGTTAAAAAGAAAACAAAAAAATGCTTTAAAATAAATTCCCTTCTTAAACATTAATTTCAAGTTCATAATTTTCAAGATGGAAATACACTCTAAAAGTTTTTCAATGAAATAGGCTATATATCCTATATATTGTGGAAAGTAATTGTGAAATTAAGGATATATATATATATGTGTTAGGGAACAGTACTTTTGACATTAACTTCGCACGTAAAAGTATTATCGATCTCGATCTAGTAATTAATTAATTATCTCTAATGCAAAAGCTTAACCCGAGTTTAATATCAACAGCAATGCTAATAATGGCAATTGATGAAAAGGGAAGCCCAACACTTTCTTTCAAATGGAAAGTTGCACATATATTAATTCTCTCATTGGATCAACCATTGCATATTCCACTCTCCGATCATCATTAATTATTAATATCTTAACTACCTGCTACGTTTAAGGTTGGAAGTGTCACTGTTGATATCTATCCCTTGATTAATTTTCGTTTTAGGGTTGGTTAATTGGCTAGCTAGCTAGCAAAGGCAAAGGCAAAGGCAAAGGCAACTTTATTCCATGAATCGACTACATAGATATTAACAAGTAGATCGACATTGCATGTAGACTAAGAAGCTGATTTGGTGTGTTGTGATCGTGTTTAGGTTTGTATTATGACAGGCTATATACATCAACAATAAGCATATTCCATCAGCATACAAGAATATATTGAATTTCATGTATAATTGACTTGGCATATTGGGTTTGGGTTTAGATATGCACCATGGCACATCACATCAAGCGTATGCACATTCAACAAATAAAAATAGAATTTTTTCTCATACTGCATCTATTAATAAATGAATTGACATTAATGGTACCTAATGTCCTGTCTCGTTTTTGTTAGTGAGAGATCCTTAATTTTCTATCTTATAATTGTTTATTTTAACTAAATTCAGTTATGAAATTCAAGCGTTTGATTTTTTTTTTTACACCAAATCACGCATTAAGTGAAAATCATTGGCATTTGGCTTGAGATTATGAAAAAAAAATTATGGGCAAGTCACTTTCCAGTTTCCAATGAGAGGTGAGCTTAAGTGCTGGTGAACCTAGAGATAACGTACTGTATCGTAGTTTTCACATGACAAGAGCATTCTGTCTTCTTGTGACTATGGAATGTGCGTCCGAGATTAGCTCTCCTTCTAGTTACAATGAATTATCTTAACGCAATTCTTAAAATCCACACACATGGCACGAGTTTACTTGTAGGTGAATTTTTAGGCGGCAGAAAAGGGATGATATCCTTATTATGAGAGTTGTGTAGAAGCATATTTCTACAGCAACAAGAAATGGTCTCCGGCCTTGACAATGAGTGGAAGAGTCGGTGAGAAATCCTCGGGGCGGGAAGAAATTGCAGCCGACAACAAATCCCCTAAAATAAACTTGTCAAAATGGACGATTCCATTTACTTCGCTGCCTTGCAACCCCATCAAATCTTAATTCCCAGCTTAATCACGAGCAGTGGAGCTGTAGTAGACTGTTGTTGTTTCGAACACAAATGCATAAACGCCACTAACTTGATCTGCGTGCTTACCTTGCAGATACTAATCATCTATAACCTCGAAATAGCACCTAAGATGTTCGACGAAATGCCCCAATGAAAGAAGCACATTGCAACATGCCAAATAAGTAAAATACTATTCTTTCTAGATTATATTTATAGATAAATTTACTTATTTATTTAAATACATATAAATAGGTAAATTTAATTATTTCCAAATAAGTTTACTTATTTCTAGTTAATATATATAGATAAATTTACTTATAAATAGGTAAATTTACTTATTTATTTCTAGTTAATAAATATAGGTAATTTTACTTACTTTCAAATACGTTTATTTATTTCTAGTTTATGTAAATAGGTAAATTTACTTATTTGTTTAAAGACATATAAATTCATATTTGCAACGTGTGGGTCTGTTATCAAAAAGTCAAAAAATGAGAATGAAAACATATTTCAAAAAAAAGTATATAAAAAAAAAAAAAAAAAGAGGAGAAATAGAGGAAAATCATAAATTGTGAAAGAGAAAAGTGAAATAAAATAACTATTATTTCTAGATTATATTTATGGGTAAATTTACTAATTTATTTAAATACATATAAATAGGTAAATTTAATTATTTCCAAATAAGTTTACTTATTTCTAGTTAATATATATATATAGGTAAATTTACTTATTTCCAAATACATGTATTTATTTTTAGTTTATATATATAGGTAAATTTACTTATTTGTTTAAAGACTTATAAATAGGTAAATTTACTTATTTCCAAATAAGTTCACTTATTTCTAGATAATAAATATAGGTAAATATACTTACTTCCAAATAAGTTTATTTATTTCTAGTTTATATAAATAAGTAAATTTACTTATTTGTTTAAAGACATATAAATTCATATTTGTAACGTGTGGGTCTGTTATCAAAAAGTCAAAAAATGAGAATGAAAACATATTTCAAAAAAAAGTATAAAAAAAAAAAAAGAAAAAAAATTTGGAGAAATAGAGGAAAATCATACATTGTGAAAGAGAAAAGTGAAATAAAATTACTACTATTTCTAGATAATATTTATAGGTAAATTTACTTATTTATTTAAATACATAAAAAAAAAGGGTAAATTTAATTATTTCCAAATAAGTTTACTTATTTCTACTTAATTTATATAGGTAAATTTCCTTATTTCCTAATACGTTTATTTATTTTTAGTTTATATATATAGGTAAATTTACTTATTTGTTTAAAGACATATAAATTCATATTTGCAACGTATGGGTCTGCTATAAAAAGGTCAAAAAATGATAATGTAAATGAGAACTGAAACATATTTCAAAAAAAGTATAAAAAAAAAGAGGAGAAATAGAGGGAAATCATACCTTGTTGAAGAGAAAAGTGAAATAAAATTACTATTCTTTCTAGATTATATTTATAGGTAAATTTACTTATTTATTTGAATACATATAAATAGGTAAATTTAATTATTTTGAAATAAGTACTTATTTCGAGTTAATATATATAGGTAAATTTTCTTATTTCCAAATACATTTATTTATTTTTAGTTTATATATAGATAAATTTACTTATTTGTTTAAAGACATATAAATAGGTAAATATACTATTTCCAAATAAATTTACTTATTTCTAGCTAACAAAAATATTTATTTGCTCAACGTCATCTCTTCTCTCCCCGCAAACAACGGAGAGAAGATCTAGCGGAATTTGTAGAGAGAGAGAGGATTTGCAAAGATCCACCATGTATTTTGCAGATATCGCCCACTTCCGCCATAAATTTGCAAAAATCAGATAGCGAAGCAGGTACAAATCATCGGCGAGTCATCGACGTAGTGAAGAAGAATGTGTCGGATGGATGTTATCAGAACTTATTATTCTACACTATTGTTGAGAATCTCCGATGGTCTTATAACTTCGGGGGAATGCATCGAACGCGGATGGAAGCAAAGATCTAGCGGATGGTTTTGGGAGATCAAACGAGAATTTGTAGTTGATAGTGACAGCATCTTTCTCTTCATCGTTGATCGCCGAAGAAGCAAAGGTTTAACGAAGCAACATATTGCCAGAGTCCACTACGTCACCTACACCGACGAATTCTAGATTTCATTTTAATCCTATTCTCACCTCCAATCTGCCACTGCCGGCAGCAGCAGTAGCCATGAAAATTCCTTGAAAAACTTGGTAAATCTGAGCAGTATGAGGCCGATGCTAATTCAACATCAGTCTTGATTCCAATATAGGTTTAATAACATCATTCTATAGAGGAATCAGTGGCTCTTGACATTAATGTGGCAACCATCGAGATTTTGTTTTATTTTTTGTTTGGTTGTTGGGAGAATGTAAGAAAAAGAAAGAGATTTTTTTATTTTTTATTCGGTTGCTAAGAGTAGGGAAAAAACATTCGGCATAGGGAAACGCATTTCCGACTTAGTGAAATACATTTTCCGACATAGTGAAATGCGGTTTTCAACGTAGTGAAACCCGTTTCCGACGTAGTGAAATATGTTTTTTAGTGTAGTGAACTCGAAGTCCGGCGTAATAAACTCGAGGTTGAGGGTGGATGAGACATTGAAGGTTGTTGAGAATGAGGGATATTTTTGTTCAATTCATGCTAAAAAAACTTTTGGCATGAAAGATATTTGAAAAGGAGGCATGAAAATGTCTTAAAATAGAAACTTTGGAAATTTTTCCCTTTTCTTTTGGTATGAAAGATATTTGGAAAGGAGGCATGAAAATGTCTTAAAATAGAAACTTTGGCAATTTTTCCCTTTTTTAAGACATAAATATAAAAAAGAACTATTACCCATAGAATCCGTACTGATATTATTAAGAACTTGCAAATATATAAAAAAATTGGACGTATACCGTTGTGCATGTGCCACATGTTCAGCTTAGTTACATCACTAGCCTAAAGACCATTCAAATTGTCAAATATCAATATGGATCTTCCATAAGATTTTCAAATTAAAAATTACATTTCCCTCTCACATATCCAACCAAGCCTACCTACTTACTTGAGATAATTTACTTTTTTTAAAAATAATTTATATAATTATGATGAGATGATGGGAGCATAAAACCTAATATGCCACAGACCACACTTGAGATTGGCTGTATTAATTGTTTTCTATATGTTAAGATGGATAAGTAATAGGTACGACAAAGGTGGTGGAGAGTGGAGACACAAAAGTGAAAATTGACTCAATTGAGATGTGAAGATAAGAAGGTGAAAGCATCTCTCAAACACCCCCCCACCCCAAGTGTAGGTAGACAACTAGCTAGGTTTCAAAACAATAACCAAAAAAAAAAAATCTCCCTACATCACCCTCTTTTGACACCTACATTTACATCTCGTTTTTAAAACACTATTTATGTTAAATATTTTGACGAACCGATTATTGGATTCGATATCTTTCTTATACATATCATGTATGCCAAAAATCATAGTGATTCAACAGTTAGATTTTAAGAAATTTCACTATAAAAATTGTGATGTTTTTTATTAATAAAATATATAATAGTTCTTCGCGATGATATTTTTAAAAAACTAACCATTGGATTGCTCCGATTTTGTTCATACATGACAAATATAAGATAAATATCTAATCTAACAGTCAGTTTATAACAATATTCGACCTACAATACTATTTGAAAACGAAATGTCAAAATATGGTGTAAGAGAACGTGACCCTTTATTGTATTTATAAAGGAGTGCAAACAATTAATTGACAGCCTGCGAAGAGTTGAATATGATAGCTTTGTTCATGTTGTGATGTGGGTTGGTTGAATTAATTCACTTAAATTATTATTTTTTGTTAAAAATTGGGAGGCTAGGAATGGAAGTTTCATTTGTATTAATTAATCAAATATGGCCCACGTAATGTAATGTTAATATATTAGATGGTAGCATGCGCAATGCATATAAAAACAATTATCAAAAGTTAGTATATTGAAGATGAAAGAGCATACTGCACAACAGTTTTTTTGTTTTTAGTGATATTATTATCTTGCTCTTTGTAAAATATATATATATATATATATATATATATATATATATATATATATATATATGAAGGAAAAACTACTTTTAATTTTTCCTTATTATTTGTCAAAAATCAAAATTATCCTATCGCAATTAGAATATCACATCACTTATGCCAATACCTAGCTATAATATATAAATATCACATCCCGTGTGCCAATACCTAGCTATAATATATAAAATACCTAGCTATAATATATAAAATATTTATATATTATAGCTAGGTATTGGCATACGCGATGTGATATTCTATTTTTTTTTCACTATAATGTAAGAGAGAATTATTGGTTAGTGTGAATGAATATATATATTATGGATTGGTGTATTTTGAGTTCAAATTAATATGATAATTTAGTTTACTCTCTCTAATTTTTTTGTTATAAAGTAATATATGGTAGGAGTATTTTCAAACTTAATAAGAAAGATAGTTTAGATATATAAGTGAAAGACCAAAAAACTTTCAAACTGCTTTCTAACAGTATCGGCTGCCAGAGACACATGTGATGCACGTACAACTATCTGTATGTAAAGAAGCTCACATTAACTAGTATTTGTTTTTCTAACAATGTAATCATGTAAATGATATTATTTAAATTTTATTTAATTATATTTACGTTCAGTTTGGATTAATTTTGTCTAAAATCACTTTCGGAGAACTATTTACATCGAAACCATCTTTTCACATGTCAAAATTTTCGTACTAAAAGTGATTAAGAAGATAGGAGACCCAATTTTGGCTAATCATATATCCATCGAGCTGTCTAGAAGTGATTATCATTCCATCACTATTTATATTCAAACCATCTCTTCACATATCAAAATTTTCATACAAAAAGTGTTTATGGCAGAAGGTAGGGGGCCAATTTTGACCAACCATATTGTCACACATCAAGCTGTTTAGAAGTGATTATTACTCCATATCTGATCTAGTCGAGTTTCGAATTCCACATGCAATTTTTGGTAAAGTTAATTCAAAGTGCATCTTAATCATTTAACATATATGTGATATATATAATGGTATAAACCATTATAATGAAATGAGAAGAGACATAGTACATGAGTGGGAGGGGGTCACAATGTAATAGAAGCCTACCATTATTTGTGGATGAAGATTTGTTTTCAGTCTTGGTGAGTGAGACAACAAAAAGACAATGAAAGTTGCAGGCTGTAAGGCAATAACGGGTGGTTGATAATGAATGCAAACTAGCAGTCATGACTCATGAGAGGTTGGAAATGTTTAATTAAGAAAATAATATATATGGAAATGTTTATGGTGTCCATTGCTTTAATTAAGGTAATGGGCATTTTATCAAAATATTGTCATGGATTTTCAAAAATTTCAAAATAAACCCAACTTTCGAACAATCACAAAAATGCACCTCCGTGTCAAGGGTGTGCACGGGTCGGGTGAGGACGAGTGGAGAGTAAAACTGCCAACCAACCTGCCCTTGGCGGGTGCCTAATTCTCCCACTCACCAACCAACCCGCCTACCTCAATAACCGGTGGATTAATTAAATATACGGCGAGTTTCAACTGACGGGTTGGGCGGATTGAACAGTTGAAGCATTATTATTATTATTATTTTTTATTATAAACACCTAAAGTTCCTAAAATCTTTTTAACAAGCAAAAACACCTCAAATTCGTATCTAACAGCAATGCAATATTGTGTGATTTAGTAATTAAAGTATAATTCAAACAATTCTTCCAACAGTACGTAATAAACAAAAGTGTCAAAATAAATTACCCTACAACAATAGAAGCTACTAACTAGATACATAATAATAAAGGTTCATTGTTATTAAAAAGTCTTACAAACTAACGTATGGTTTCACATTCAAAATTGAAAGGATATCAAACAAAATAAGTGCATATTCAAACTATCATAATAAATATCTCTAAAGAAATAAAAAACACTAACTTACAAGCATATCCAATTAAGGAAAAAGATAAGGTATTAATGAAATTTATTTATATAAATGTATTATTTATTTATATATAATTATTTGGCAGGTGGGGGCCTCTATACCCGCCAACCGAATCAACCTGCCAAAAATTTAACAAATCCACCCAACCCAACCTGTCTAACCATTGTAGCCGCGGGTTGCGGATGGGATCGGGAGGTCGGGTCGGGTCTAGTGGGTTGGGCGGATTTTTGCACACCCCTAATGGACAATAATGCCCTTCTATCAATCATAAAATTTGAACTTGATCTTCTTCTTTTTTCATACAATCACCAAAATAAAATAGAATCACCATACTCGTTCGTAATCATTGATAAACCATAGAATCACCAATCACCCATTTTATATATAATCACTAAAAATACAAAGAATCACCAATAATCATATTTTGTATAATCAACAATTTTATTAACAATCACCAATCACCAATCAGTAGATTCACTACAAGAAAAAGAGGCTATTGCAACCAAATTTTGCAACGGAATTGAGGGCCGTTGCAATAATTCTATTTTTGCAACGGAAAACGCCGTTGCAACGAAGTGAAATGGTTGACTTTACTAGGTTATCTTCCACCGTCGCAAATTTGCATAAATTTGTGAATATTGTATTTTTTTTAAAATTTATATTATCATTGCGAAGGAATTAACCCTCAAAAAAAATAAATATGAATATATTTATTAATTTATACGGTATATTTGAATTAAATATAATTTTTTATAAAATCAAATGGAACTTTTTGCAACGGCATTTTCCGTTGCAAAAATCCGTATACAGTTTTGCAACGGTAAATTCCCTTGCAACAATTGTTATTAAATAATAATAAAACCGAATGGAACTTTTTGCAACGGCATTTTCCGTTGCAAAAATCCGTATAAAATACCGTATGTTCAGTTTCTTCCTTGCGACAGGGATGACCGTTGCTATAATTTTTTTGCAACGGGAAAAGCCGTCGCAACGGTTGTTTTCTTTGCGACTATAGCAATAGCAGCGGAATTGCGAGGGTTATTTCCGTTGCAAAAAAGCTTGTGCGACGGGAAATGTGTCTAATTGCAACGGAAAATTCCGTTGCAATAGATCAATTTTTTTGTAGTGATTCATCCCTACAAGACACTCTAATTATATCAAGTCATGCCTTAAGTTGTGCCAACAACATTAAATGAAGGGTAAAAGTTACATAACATCACATAATCACCAAAAAATTACATGATTTCTAATACCCATATTTACTTACAATACCTAAAAATACACAGAATTGCCACTTTTAATTTTTACACATAATGTACAGAATTCCCATAATCCGAATTTCACTGTTAATTTTAATACTTTTTTAATATGTCAATCAAATCTTTTATAATTAAAAGGTACGATTTGATGGCATATTAAAAAAAAAAAAAATTAACGATGCTTCATTAGTTGTGATTTGACTATACATGAACCTGTGATTCTTCATATTATTGGGAATTACATACATTTTTGGGTACAGGAGATTATTAACATATTTGGGGATTGTGTTTCAAATTTGTGACTCTTCACTTCGAAGGGCATTTTTATTAAAATATATATATATATATATATGAAATTTACTAATTATTGGACAATTGAGTTTATTTTTGAAGTTTTGGAAAATATTGGCAATATTTTAATAAAATGCCTTAAGGTAATTGCATTTAAGGGTTATTTATGGTAATTCTAGGGTGAGATTTGGTTTAGGTTGGGTTGGTTTGGCTTCGACCCAAAACCAAACCGATCAAGTGTAGATTTTCATTTGCTTAACTGAAAACCAAAACACAAATTAGTAAAATCAATCTAACTCATCTTGTGGAGAGTATTTTTTTTTAACAAAAAAAAGACTTCAACAAAATATAATCGTTTACTGTAATACAAAAAATTAAGATTTAACATTTTATTTTTTATTTATCATCTGAGAGGTATCCTAGCCTTTGGTTAGATTCGTCTCTTTCTAGACACCCACATCAACAGGAGCAGAACCAAGGCATAGTCAAGGGGTGCCATGGCCCCCCCTAGCTTTTTGACTTTCCTTAATACATATATATATATATATATATATATATGATATTTGCATGATGGAGAAAGATTGGTAAGGGGCTTGGCCCCCTAGACTTTGGGGAAAGATTAATAAAGGGCTTGACCCCCCTAGACTTTACTCCTAGTTCCGCCACTGCACATCAAAAGGGTGTAGTTAGAAACTGCAGCAGGTTGAAATTGAGATCTTCATTTCATGATGCGTGATTCTCAACCAACTAAGCCAATAAATAGTTGTGAGATTTAAAAAAATAATAATAATAATAAGAGACTTTTTCCTAGAGTAATTAAAAGACTATTATCTCTTACAATTTTGTTTTGGGATGTACAATAACGTGTAATTTAGGCCTTCTAACTAGAAACAGGCAAAGAAGCATTCCAATCAAAGTAAAGAATTAAATAGATAAATAAACCTTAAAATTTAGGCCAATGATTTAGACAGTTAATCTTCGAGTAAACTAAGTAGGAGACGTTAAAATTAATGGGCCTTATTATAAAAGTCAGACATGGAACACAAGTGACAGGTACGAGCCACAAATTAATAATAGAAAATGATGAAGGTCGTTATGTGATGCATGCATCTCGATCAATCATAAAATATTGATTAATGTATGATTAGATGGAGGATTGGCCCACAATATATTATTGTCCTCTATTGGTTTAACGCCTTAACGGTGATGGTTGGCTTAATTTATAATTATATATATCTTCTTAACAATACTTGACATTTTTTCTTCACTACCCTAACTTTTATTGGGCTCCATTGTCTCTAAGATCTTGAGTTTCGGCGTATGGATGCACTTGTTTCTTTCGTGGACGGTTAATTAATATTCAATTATCTTGATTTGATTAGTTGTTTGATTCAGATTTAACAAATAAAATCCCATTCGACAATTAAGGCATAGAATACCCTTTGCCAAAGACGTCAACATCCGAGGAGATCATTAATCAATATTGGCTATGTCAAAGTAGGGTTCTAAAATTCCGGTAACTTATATCTGCTACCTCCTAGTGTGGGTTCTGAAATTCTGGTAACTTCTATCTGTTACCTCCTGATGTGGGTTTGATATTGCACAAATTAAAGTAACTACTTTCTAGACGAGAACCTGTTAGAGTACATGTCTGCTATAATAATGTCACAATTATCGAAAAATTGAATCGTTGAAATGTGACAGTTTAATCTATGTCGTATGCCTATGCACCAAGCATAAAGTGCTTTAAACTGTATAAAGTTCTAAAGGATGTATAAAGTGGGAGGGTTATTATTTTTTGCATTAGTAGTGTGTTTTGGGGGGGAGGGATGGCTCTTATTTTCAAACTTTATGAGGTACCTTATCTTGGTGGGATGAAGGTCCCCCGGTGGGATGAAGGTCCCCATATCAGCTTATGAAGTTGCAATATTTTGAGACCCATTTCAACAAGACAACAAGATGGAGAAAAAGAGTGCGAAGCACAATAAACAATGAAGAAAGCTTTAAAGATTATATTGCAACATGACGATGGATATTAGGTCAATGGTTAGGTTTTTAAGCTTTATGGGGACCCTACAAGCTACATGCCCGATAGCTATATCGATCCGTCATCTTGTAAATAAAGTTTAAAGAGTCTGCTACCCTCAGGACACCTTCATTTCTCTTGCCATGACTTTTTCTATTTTTTCAAGTATTTCATGCGTGTAGATCAAAATATATATATATATAAAGGATCCACCTTAGCAATCAAAGTTGATTAAAGGCATTATATGTCAAACTTTAATTCGCCCATGTACTAATTCACATGGCATATATCTTAATGAAATTTTTTACACAAGACCCTCTTTATTATCCAATAGAGAAATTCTATAGCACCACCATTCTAATGTGTCATGCTTTGAGTCGTGAGATCTCTACTCTCAAACTGCTTTCCTATTTTTCATACACCACTCAAATCACGACACGTTATGATGATTTTTAATTTCGAGTTAAAATATCCGGTGATATAGAATTGTTGCCCGATAATATAACAAATGTATTCTTACGTCAAAGGATAGGATACCACCACCATCTGCTTACTGAGATTCATGTAATATTCTCTTAAATAAGAGGAGAGCTCATCAAGTATACCGACGAGGGTGCTCGATGTTATGATAACTTTTGTCAAATCAAAATAATATTGAGAGGTAGGGTCGGTAAATCAGCAACAATAATAGCTATTTAGTTGATATGCAAAGCATTTTAATTAGGAAATATATGTCATAGAGAATATAGGGAACTTTTTAGGGTGACTATGCAGCCTGCACAAAAGGATTCTGAATGCCCAAATGATTTCTATAAAATGGAAGAAAACAAAACTGATGAACTTCTTGTCAAGCATGCCTTGTCGTGATAAAACAATTAATTGGGTCCGTTAGCTTTGATGGTCTTTCTCAAATTGTCCTTTATAAGCTTATCTTTGCTTTAGGTTATTATTCTTTTTTTTGGGAGTCAACTAGGGTTCAATAATAAGGTGGGGTTGAGACAAATACAGTGAAGGAAGGTGACATCCAGTTGGGGTGGTTCTTGCAATAATTCACATAAAAATTGCAGGCTGGGGTGCATGAGAAGACAGTTTTGCCGAAATTGTCAGGCTTGCTTCTAGCTAGTGGAGGTAGACTTAATTAGCTTGGTTGGAGAGAGAGAGTTGAGACCTTAGAGCCAGAAAAAAATTTGGGGTCACTCTTTGTCTGTAAATTTACAAAAAGTATAACACACTCTTGTATACATGAAAGAACCAAACAAGTAAGGGAAAAATAAAAAAATTAAATTGTGATGGGAGCTGAGTAATTAATTAAAAGGAGAAAATAATGGGAACATTTTTTTAGTTATTATAAATTATGTATATAAAATTAAAATGCAAAAAGAAAAAAATTTGTGCGGCAGCCATTGCCTCTATGGGCCGATGTGACTCCATCCTAAGTCATTTCCAAATCTTGACAATTCCTTTATGTTAGGCTAGAAGGATTTATTATCATGAATTTCATAGTCCCGACGTGAATACTTTGTTTTTGACCAAATTCAAGAAGGAATTTAGTCTGATGCGCGCAAGTTGGCCCAGAATATCCCTTACCGTCGTACCAAAAAAAAATAGTGATATTATACATATGTAATATTTTTATTTTTTTTGAAGAGGTTTAATTGTTAATTTGTTTCAAAGGCATTTAATCAGCTGGACATAGTCATAGTTTTGAATATTCAATTCAATACTCTCATCACATTCAAAGTTTACTAAAGTTTTAGGTTGCTTGGAAAGTGTCACTACCTGATGTGCACAAGACATTCAAAATAATGATATTGACGCTCAACTAACTAAACTGAGAGATGATTGTCGAATTTTAAAAAAATTTATTGATCAACAAAGTAGAGATCAATCCTAGTAACTGAAAAATCCAATTAAGTTCTGGATATTTGAAGAGAATTGCTAACAGCAAAGCATGATTCATTCATTTTAATGCACCATTGAGATTATTATCACAGTGAAACTCTAGTAGCAACTGAGTGTAGACCTGCACCCGCGGTCCTTTGGTATAGTAGTAGGGCTGTTAGATCTCTCCCATGGCCGAGATCTAACTGCCCTGACTATGTTTGTTGACTTTTATAACGTCCACAAAAATTGACAGGATCATTTCTCTCTCTCACTATATATATATATATATATACATACACGGAGATGCTAATATAAGGTGCACTTGACTCAAAGTGCCCTCCGTGGGGTAAGTTGCAGAGCATATTTTGAAAAATCAACCATTAGATTAGATTTCTTTGTTATGAATGTCATGTCTGCAAAAAATTACAGTGATCCAATAATCGATTTGTTAAAAAACTGGCCGTGTGGGTTAGCAAATGGGCATGGCGTGGGCTTTATATTTTTTAATTGGGTGCGGTTATTGCAACTCCAATAGTTGCTCTCTACACCCAATAATCTTTCATTCCTAAAATACTCATTTGCAAATTTATTTTAAAGGACATAACAATTTAAAAAAAAAAAAAAAAACAAAAAAACCAATTCCGTTTTGAACTCTACACCAAAAAAAAAAAAAAACACCTGATTTATACCCTAACTAAAACATCTTATCATTTTTCTTTTCCTATTTATCATATTCCCTCTACCTCTTATCCTTCTTCTCCATTTCATGAACTCTCATACAACTTGGCCACATTATGGTTTTCTTTCATTTTAAGGGTGGTTTACTGTGAGGATAGGTAAAAATGAAACTCAAAGAGGATGAGAGCAATGAGAAAGTGTGTTTTTTGAAGTTTTTTTATTTTATTTTTTTGAAAAATCGCGGGTTGCTTAGTCGGCTGTAGAACCGAACATTTATAGGTTGGATTCTACCGAACATGTATAGAATGTTCGGTTTTAGCCAACTGAACATTATCGGTTTTTGCAACCGACTGAACAAACCATGATTTTTCAAAAAAGAAAAATTCAAAAAAACTCACATTCTCATTGCTCTCATCCTCTTTGAGCTTTATTTTTACCTATCCTCACTCTAAACCACCCTTAAAACGAAAGAAAACTACAATGTGGCCAAGTTGTAAGAGAGAGAGAGAGAGGAAGAGATAGTGAGATTTGGGTATAAAGAACAATTTTCTTAGGATTAAAATGGGGTTGGGGTTATTTTTGGAAAACTGTGGGGTTTAGTTACAAAATATTGGAGTGTAGTTACAAATTGGGTGTAGAGAGCAACAAATGGAGTTGCTAAAACCCCACCCTTTTTAATTTTTGACTTGTCTCAGCTCCAACATGGATCTATTACGAATACAATACAGGCCCAAGCCTCATCCAATTCAAGTGTAATTTAGGCCTATGGATGCCCGATGTCCTTTACTGGAATTAACTTTAAAGTGGACAAAAAGTGAAAGAAATAAAAAATACTCTCCCTTTATTGTCCAAAAGGAAATTAAAATTTATTTTTAAAAGCAAACTTATCAAATGTGCTTTAGGAAATTTTACCAAATTTTTTTTTTTTAATTTTTAAAAACAAAAAACGAAAAACAAAAGCATTTCCAAACATGCCATAAGTAACCCAAGATGTATGCACAGTTTGGGCTCCTCTGAGCTTAGATTCTATTTAAGCCCAGGATTGAGTTGAGATTGCACTTTGGACTAAGCAGAGTTACCAACAACTTGTAAGAGCATCTCCAAGAGACACTACAAAAATTTATACCAAAACAGTCATTTATTGCTTGAGGTGGCAAATTGAATAACCCATTTTTCTTGTGCACTCACCCGGCCAATAAAATAATGAGCAAAATTGATTTGATGAGAAAAATAATTTATAAAAACTAAAATATATTAAGAAAAATTATGAAATTTCACCAATATGCTTATAGACATATTAGCAGTTTAGAATAAATACTACAAAAAAAATAATAAGTTTAATATCAGTTTTCAGTCAAATAAACAAATGACCAACACACAAAATAGAGTAATTTGATACAATCTAATAGTTTAGAAGCACATTGATGCAATCAAAACCACAAGGGGTAACATGAAAATGGTCAATAATTCAAGAGGACAAAGTGTAATTTATCCCATGATAAAAAATACAATATTGAAATTAAGGATACAAAAATATATTCCTACTTTGGGATGTTAAGTAACTTTCTTTTTTTTTTTTTTAATCTTCCTTAAGAAAAACTTAAAAGGACCGTAAAAACGTGTCTGCGTTTTAACGAGTGAGGTGAGTAAATATATACCCTCAAGACAATTATTAAAAGGACCGTATTTTATACTATGAGCTTTTGTTGGTCTAGCTTGTCATATACTATGAGCTTTTGTTGGTCTAGCTTGTCAAAGTCCTGAACTCAATACCAAACCAATAATATTCGGTTTATTGGAAGTCTAACCAAAACCAGACCAATACTCTTTGGTAACCAAACTAAAGCAACAGAGTGGGAGTCAAAAAAGAGTGTTCACCAGTCCGGTTAGAGCAGTTTCGCTTAAATTTTGATATCAAACCGAAAATTCTGATTTGTATTTTTCATAAACCAGACCAGATCAATTAAAGTATTAAACCGAATCAAACCAAACCAATTATTCCAGTTTGATTTGGCCGGTTTGACCGGTTTTGAAATTATTATTAATTTTTTATTTTTTTTTCCACTACTTCTAAGCTTATAGCTTTCAATTTTAGGCCTTTAGCCCCCTATACAATGTAAACAACTAAATTCTTGTACCTTTAAAATGTAAAAAATATGTTTTGGGGGCTTAAATTTGGCTACTAAACTCCTTGAAAGTCCTGTTTAGTTTACAGAAATATTGATTATCTTACGTACCTCTTTAGTTTACAAAAGTATAAAATATTATCAAATATAATTATGATTATTCAGCTGTGCACCAAAAATTCAAAATGTATCGTTTAAATTTTAAAGGTTGTAAAAATTTATACCAGTTTGGTATGATTTATAATGGTTTTGAAATTGCCTAAACCAGGACTAAACCAAAACGGCGAAAAATAAATAAATAAATAAATAATCAAACCAACCCAAACCAAATTATTAAAAAAAAAACCACTAGACCAAACCAGTATTTTGGTTTGGTTGGTTTTTTAAACACCCCTAATCGAATCGGTTTCGTTATGGGTTGCACTCCTATTGTACAAAGTGCATGCACAAGAATCATTTTGATCTTATAGGCATGGACACAAATAAGTTTTATGCGAGGACTTGAATCTTTAATCAATGTATGAGATATTTATTTTGCAAAACCAACTATTAAATGAGATGTTTTTTTTATATAAATGTCATACACACCAAAAATCATAGTGATAAGTTTTTCATAGTCCGTACTTTAAAAACAGACTGTAGGATCACTGTGATTTTTGGCATGTCTGGCATGCAAAAGAAGAACATCTAATCCAATGGTTGATTTTTCAAAATACAATCCCACATTGACTAAAAACCAAATTCTTCACATAAGTTTATATGTGTAAATAGGTGTAAGAAAATGACTCTTTCATACATTACATTGTAATTAATTTTATATTTGCATTATACAAGTGGGGGCCCACTTCAAAGTAGACAACTGAGTGGGTACAATCTGAAGTCCAAAACTAGGGAATGGCCCATGAAGTAATGAATTAGGTGGAAGAATTTTGCCAGCCCATTATCTGAAGTTGGACCACTAGAATTGATTGGTAATATAATCATAGTTTTTTCCACTTTTTTCTTCTGTTTTTTGGGCTTTTTGCGTTGTCTGATTTCCTTGTAATTGTGCCTTGGCTCCCACTTCCACAAAAAACAAAAAATGAAAATAATAAAAAATTACCCTTTGTGTTTATAAATTTATTTAAGAGGGCCCAGTTGGATTCATACTGATATCTTGTATGAGATAAAATTACATTTTATTTTTTGGACATACCATAAAATTGAATAATTATATTAATTTTTATGTAGCACTTAAAGTTACAAATCCATATCCTAAAATGGGACCATTTAAGAAAATTGAGGTTACAAGTTACAAAGATCAATTTTAAGATTTTTTGAAATCCATCAAATGTCATATACTGCTACAAAGAAAGAAAATATTGTGAATTTCTAAAACTATCAAGTGGGTCCAACAATTTTTTTTTTTTTTAATCGCGATGTTTTATAGCAGTATATAGCATTATTCAACTTAAAATTGATCATATTAAGCTAAGTTTTAAAACTTTTACAAATAAGGAAAGTATGTATTACTTCTGCAGTTGGTAGACCAATGTCCCCATCTTTAACATATCTTTTAAATGATTCTATCTCTTTCATTCTTAATAAAGAAGAGTAGTTGGTTCCATTTATTCACCTAACTCATCCCTTCCACGTTAATGTTATTTTCTAAAAAAAAAAAAAAAACATATTCACATTTCTAAAATTCGGTAAATACCTTTTCTTTCTTTTTTCCTTTTTTTTTTCTTTCCTCTTTTGGTTAAAAAAAATTGGCTTGTGCTTGCAGTAACACCATGTAATACATAGGTTTTGAGATTTTGGTTCATCATTTTAGGGCTTCATCTATATACTAGGTTATGCATATTTTAACCAATAAAAAATAAAAAATAGTCTGTTTTGTCCACTTAATCTTTTTACTTGTTTTTTTTCAAGAAGTCCATTTGGTTTATGAGGTACAAAATAGTGGGTAGTCCTCTCATTTTCCTTTAACCCTTCCCATCCTAATGAAGACGGGACTTGAATGTAAGTCTCTGGTACAACTCTTAAGAGACTTTACCAGCAAGCTAATTGGTACCTTCATTTTGTCCACTTAACTTAATCAAGTTCTTTAAAGGTGAGGTTATTGAAATTAAAAAGTAAATTATTTTAATTATTTTTTTTCGCCCTCCCATTCATTTAATTCCTATGAACTCGTCAAGATAGCTCAAACGGCCAAAGATCATGCCTTGCAAACCAGAGGTCCTATGATCGAACCTTGACACATAATTGTGATGGATGGGGTTTGCAAGTGATTTCCTTCATTCATATGGATTAGTCTGGGCCCAAACCTCAGCTAGAGTAGTCCCAGGATACCCTATGTTGGCAAAAAAAAGAAAAAGAAGTTAATTCCAACTCTTTCTCCCTTATAATCATAACTCAAAATTAAAAAGAGAATGCAATTGGAATAGTGAAAACTCAATTCAATATAGTATTTTAACTTATTAGAAATTGGCACATATGTATAAAAGATAATTATTACCTCATTATCAAGGAATTCAAATGAAAATTTTGAATTTTTAGAAATCCACAAAAAATGGTTATTCATTTAATAAAGTTCTCAAAAATTCTAAAATCATGTAAAACAAATGAATTTCAATTCTTTTTTTCTTGTAGGTAAAATTTATCCCGCCTTCATCCGGGGAGGGTTTAAGGAAAAAGAGAAGACTATCTCATATTATGTAGCTCATGAGCCTGATGGACTTTAAAGACAAAAAATATATATATTATCAAGTTTACTTGGTCAAAAGCTATCTTCGCAAAAAATGTATTTTTATTTTTTTTTTTACCTATAATTGTCTTGTGATTAGTTTAAACTAAAAAAAGGGGTTGATAAACTTTCAAAACATTTTGTTAGCTTTTAGAAAATCAAATAATGTTTAAAATATGTGGTTATTGATTCAAAATAACCTAAAATGACCCCCAATAAAGAAAGAAATAAAGAAATAAAATGATTTTCAATCTACTTTTACGCCAAATAATAAAAGTATAAAATATTTTTGAAATCTCAACTTCATCCAAATAATAGTAATCCAAATGGTCTAGTATTCAAATTATTAAAAACTTAAACTTTCCAAAGTCTACAATTATCAATAATTAAAACTTTTTTTTGACAAAATAATTAAAACTTAGAGTTAACAAAGAAATTTAAAATAACAAATGATAAGTATGAAGTTAAAAAATAATTATATATGGCGTGCGTAATTTTTTTTTGGCAGTGAGTTCAACCTTCAAATGATTTCTTCTTTTTGTCTCTCTCCAGTACTCTCTCTTCTTTCTTCTTTTCTTCATCAACTGATTTTCTCTCTCTGATGCACTCCCATCTCCCATTTGAGAAAATCTAAACCATCTAAAACACAAATAGTGCACACAGTACATGAAAATTAAAGGGGATAGCATTGATTTGGTGGATAATATGGCAGGAGATGGGTTTGAGAAGTCGGTTGTGGTTGCCATTGCTCACTTTACAAAATCATTGGACATTTGGGTGTAAATTTTTTTTTTTTTTTGGATTGAATGTTTGTTCTGATGTGAATTTTTACCTTTTAGGCAAATGGGTCTTTAAAGAATAAAAGCTTTGTGTTTGCCTTATTTCATTTTCATGAAAGAGAAATAATTATTCAGGATGCCAGAAATCACTGTGAAGAAGTTCTTCATGGTTTCAAGGACAACAGATGCTTACGTGTGGATGGAATTAATAGGAGCTAGGAAGTTGACACTGAGGTGACTTTTGGCAAGGATCATCACCAAACATCAACCCAATTAATTCCATCGATCAGCGGGTATTGCCTGGGTAGCTAAGTCAGGTAAGGGCGTTAGATTAGCAGCTAGTGCTAGATCTATTATGGCTGATCCAGCACTCCAGTGCGAGGCCGTGGCATGTGTTCAAAGGTTGGAATGGGCTCGTGATTTTCACTTAAAGAAATCATTATTTTTTGGTACAATCTTTAACTCTGTTAACGAAGAAGTTCTTTCCTTTTACTAAAAAAAAAACAAAAGAAAGAGAGAAATAATAAGAATTTTAGCACTTAAAATTTGATTTTCCTTTATTTTCCTTCATTTTTCGAGTAGCCAAACAGAAAGTGAATTTGATATTTAGTGATTTTTGTTGGGACTTGATATGGTTTTCTATTCTTCCATTTTTGAAAATGGAATGATTTATGAGTAGCCAAATACATGCTTGGATAAACATCTATCTATTTGATTCAGTCATGGAGTTTGAAGAAAAGGAAAGCTGAAAGTGTACGTGAGGTTGCAGGAAGGAAAGATGGAGGTGGGGTTTATGAGTTTATCTATCTTATTTCAGTCAAAGATATTTATGTTATTTTATGTGTAAAATAAAGTAATGTGATAGTATTTTTATCAGAAAAAAAATAAACGCTTAATTAACGGGAAGAGTATAATTTGTCACGTTTGAAAGTATAAAAAATAATATATCATAATTAAAAATATAAGAATACAAAATATTTTTAAATTATAGTTCACGAGAAGAAATTGTAATTTTCTCTATTTTTATATATTGACATGCGAAAATTGGTCACGGGTCAAAATCTTCAACTTAAAAAATAAATAAATACGTAATTCCCACGCGCTGTTGATGCGAGTCCGACTAACAGCCGCCATGACTAAACGACCACGGTAGAATGCATCGTCGTCGTCGTCATCATCATCACCACCCATACTCGATCTAAAATAATTGCAGAAAAATTGTTTTCTCTTGTTCACCAATCCTCGCATTGTCATCAGCAATCCAACCAACAAAGTTTAGGTTTTTACAATCCATCCCCATTTTTATATTCTTGTTGTTATGTCATTAATTATAATATAATTTACTGTTCAACTAGTCTTTCACTGCTTCACCCAAAACCCAACTCTTTTATTCATATCTTTTTCTTTTCTTTTTTTAGACAATCTGGGTTGATTTATTTGTTTAATTTATATTTAAGTTTCATAGGTGAATAGTTTAAAGTATAAGAATATCTGGGTTTGTTTCATTTTTTTTTTTTTTTTTAAATTATTTTTGTGATGATCATTTAATGAATGCTATTTTCTAGTTGGGTTCAATGCATTAAATTTCAGTTCAAATGTATGGATTTTTTTTTTAAAAAAAATAAAAATTATATGGACAATTTCTAAATTTTTAATCAATTTTTAGTGTTTTTTGCTGTAATTGACAATTCAGTCAAAAAAGAAAAAAGGAGCTTGTCTGTTGTGGATGTACCTTTAATGGTGAATTTAAGGCTTGGGCATTGGTTGTTATAGCTAAATACACTATATATATATATCTTTGTTTTGAAATTATTAATTTGGATTTGTCTTGTTCATTATTTGTTGATTATTTATAAATGAATAAAAAAATATATGATGGAGTATAGGATAAGTGACCAAATCGGCTTTGACCAAGAAGTTGTGGAGTGGGCAGGTGTAGGAGAGCATTTGGATTGATGGCTGATCTAACTGAAGACCCAATTCTTGGAATTGACGATATAAAAGAGAAGAGTGAAGAAGACGAGGCAGCCTCAGAGAAGGAAGTTGTAAGAGAGGAGGGGAAGAGAGAAATGGCACCGCCTGCCGGAAATTTAATTCACCGGTCGGGTTCACGGCCGCAGCTCGACCTCAGCGGTGCTGCAATTCAGGGGAATTTTGAGGAGAAAGATCCCACAATTCTGTTGCCAAATCAGTCTGATGATATATCTCATTTGGCTCTGGACATTGGAGGTGAATTCAACTTATTATTAGACAGTTCTTTGGATATATGTGTTCTTTTTTATTGCTTTTGCTGTTCAATTGTGATGGTCTTTTGGATATTTCAGGTGAATTGGACTTAATTTTAGTCAATTATTGTGATTTTCTGGGTGTGGTTTTTAGTTTTTGTGGTCAATTGGGAACTTCCTTCCATGGGATTTACTTTCTTTGTTTAATTAAAATTCTTAGTGTGCAGGCCTTGCATGTCAAAATTTTCTTTTCCCTGGATGGCTTGATGGGCCGCTGTTTCGTTTATTTCACAGTCTCTCATAATAAATTAAAAATTCTCATTCAACTTGGAAAGTGATGATATTTCTCAACACATCCTATCTGCCTGAGTTGTGAAACAATTCATGCAACTTTTGTTGGTCTTTTCGTAAGAAAATTTCATTATTTACTTTTTCGTTTGTAATGCTAGTCTTTTTAAATGTTTAAAGTTTGAAGATCATAGTTGTTTATATAATGACAGTTATAACTGCCACATTGGTAAATTACAGGTTCCACATTGCTACGGCTGTTTTCTTTCGTGTTTTTTTTTTTTTCCTGGGTTGTCATTTTAACTTTGATATTGATCTTCTACTGGTTTGAAAACTGTCAGTAACCTCTTAAAATGTGATTAGTTTAAATCTCATGATTATTCCTTTGTTTATTGGCAGGTTCTCTCATTAAGTTGGTATATTTTTCAAGACATGAGGACCAATCAATTAATGATAAGAGGAAAAAGTCTATCAAGGCAAGATTAGGACTTTCCAATGGTAATAGGAGAAGCTACCCTATTCTTGGTGGAAGGCTCCATTTTGTGAAGTTTGAGACAAACAAGATTAATGAGTGCCTAGACTTTATTTCTTCGAAGCAGCTTCACTATGGTGGTATTCATCTTCCCACCATTGCTCTTTTTGTGTTTCCTTTTTTTTTTCTCTCTCCTTTTCTTATTGCTAAAGATAGTAGATTGCACTGGTGTGTTAAATCATATTGTTGGCCATATAAACAGCTTATGTAATTTCATTCAAATTGCTATACAAAATATTTTCATTCTCTTTACATTTTGCTGACCATTCTGGTCATTGTCTCTAGGGATGGATTCACGCAGTTGGAATTCTGAGGGCTTAACCAATGAAAATGCCGTAATTAAGGTAAGCATTGTGTCTAAGACTACTTTTAGTATTTTCAAGAAGTTGGGTCAACTGTATATTTTCTTATGGATGGATTAGGCTGTGTTTTGAAATTCTGTTAAGCTGCCTTAAGAGAAGCTAATGGACCAGATATTATTTATTTGATTTCAAAGTAAAATACTCCCAACAAAACAAAAGAAAATCAGAATCCATTTGTTCCGGAGTCCGGACCTGGATATCACTTCAATCTTCAGCTACCTACTCCATTGGATTTTAGACAAAAATCTATTACAAATCTTCCCACAGCTAAGCATGCAGTTATGTTATTATTTTTTATTAATTAATACTATTTTATTCAATGGCTGCCTCAAACCGATGTTCCCTCGATACAAATGTTCATGGCTCATTATGAGGCGCTCCTTTGGTTTTCGACCCATTCATTGGGCTCAGCATTTGAGCTGACTAGTTTCATTTTGCATTTTTCCTTTAGAATTATTATCAAGGTAGAAAGCATTATGCCACGATATCCTTTAGACATTGTCAAGATGTTTGCCCAGTACACACAAATGGTAAATTCCTCACTTCCTGAGCCATGATTATGGTTGTACTGCCAGTCATCACTTTGACTGCTATGTTGACTAGTAAATTGAAAATGGGAATTTTTTTTAATAGTGAACTCAGATTTTCCACATTCTGCTTGGTAATCATGTTTATTTACTCTTAATACACATATCTATTAACGAGTTGAGTTTGTGAGAAGGCCACGGGTGGTGGAGCATACAAGTTTGCAGATCTCTTCAAAGAAAGGCTTGGGGTTAGTCTCGACAAAGAAGACGAAATGGATTGCCTTGTGGCTGGAGCAAATTTTTTACGAAAGGTGGAATCCTGATAGAACTTTCCGTTTTTGTTAAATGTATTAGTTGTTGTGTATTTCCAACTTTTTTTTCTTTTAGAAAGTGTAGTGATTAGTCTGTGCATGTGCCCATGCTTGTGTGTGCGTATAAATGTCTTTTCTTCTTCCTTTATGCTTTTTGAGCCTAATGATTTTGATAATGGCATGGAGAATTTTGAAATTGGCTTCTATTTTTGCTTATTTGATTGTATTATTGTTTTTTTTTGCTCTGTTGCCGAATATGAAGAGTGATTACATAATGTTCTCATACACTTATCTGTCTTCTTTGTTCATGACAAGTTCCACATACAAATATTGTTGTTGATTTGGACTTAAAGTCTGACATTAAAAGTTGTTTATACAATGTTATGACGGGGATACTCATTTTTCATGGAGTAACGAAAGTGTGTAGAGTGCACGCACACACACAATATACATTTATTACTGCAATGAATTATACTTGCTACTTAGAAATTGAAAGTTGGACTTAAAATTTTATATAATGCCTGAAGATTTAGCTTCTGAAAGACGTCACAGACCCAAATGGTGGGACATGATTCTTGTTTCCGATTCCTAGTGGCTGCTAAAGTGTCATGTATAGTAAGAACAACAGAAAAACAGGAATAAGAAAGCCAGAAGGTAGATGGACTACTCCTTTTTAACTCTTTGAAGGATGAATGCTGAAATCTTCTCCTATCCATATCAACCATTCAGTATAGCAAATGTCCCTGGAAATTGTAATATTCAACTCTTTCCATGAAGTCCAACAAATAGAGCTTAAAAAGAACCAAAGTCGTGTCTTTTCCTGGTTTCAACTCCTATTTTGCTTTTCTAGAAGAATGCATGATTCCTAGGCACTCAGGCATAGGATGTTGTAGTGTCTAAAAGAATCCAGCTTTCCTAGGCACGAGGGCCTAGAATTCTATAGTGTAACATTACCAGTGTGAAGAGTTAAGAACACAGAAAGCAAGGACTTAGACAATGCTGATGAATCCTTAAAAGTGATCGAATAACTTTTGATTGGATCATCGGGACAAATACGAAGAATCGTAGTTTAATTGCAAGACAGCGATCTTATTGTTATCATTCTATTTCAGTGACAATGGTAAACATCTAGTTTTTCTTGACATAGTTATTATGAGATTTCATTATTGACTTGCTAGCATTGTAACATTTTGGAATATCTGTAGAAGAATAGAATCCACTCTATCCCACATCACCTAGATAAAAGGCTTGCTATAGCTTCATATACTTGTATTGGGCCCTCCACCTACAGGCTTAGGCTTTTAGGTTGGAAACTTAACAATATCTTGATGCATAAATTCCTTTCGGTTTTTTTATCTGTTTAGCACACTTTTTTTTTGTCATTCTCTCCTCCAGTTATCACTTTTTGTCACTAATATCACATTTCTTTTTCTAAATGTGCTTGGAGTAGGCAATTCGTCATGAAGCTTTTACACACATAGAGGGTAAAAAAGAGTTTGTGCAGATTGACCACAATGATTTATTTCCTTATCTTCTTGTTAATGTTGGATCTGGTGTTAGTATGATCAAGGTACGTTTCTCTTCTTGAATTGCATTTCATTTACTCATAATAACTTAAGATTATATACTGTAAAAGCTTTTAAGGTTGTGATTAATCCTTTTAATCTGGAGATGGTATAGGTCGATGGGGATGGGAAGTTTCAGCGAGTTAGTGGGACAAATGTTGGCGGTGGTACATATTGGGGCTTGGGAAAGCTGCTAACAAAGTGCAAGAGGTCATTTAGATCTTCTACTCAATTTTTTAATTCCTTGATTTTCTCTCTTACACCTAGAATTTTAATAAATGTCTTACATTCATCGTCCTTTCAGTTTTGATGAGTTACTAGAGCTTAGTCAGCGGGGGGATAATAGGACAATAGACATGCTTGTTGGAGACATTTATGGTGGTATGGATTACTCTAAGGTATATATGTTCTTGTTACATATCTTAATCCTGATTCCTGACTTTCATTTCTTCTTATGTTGGGGTATATCATGGGTATATACAACCAAAAAGATAAAGAGATGATGTGAACTAGTGTGTATATCTTTATTTGTGGATGATTTTTGCTTGATAGTGTTTTTTTTCTTTATGTTCACTAGAGTGCCTAAGAACCCCTAATTCAAATGATCACAGATTGGTCTTTCTGCATCAACTATTGCTTCTAGTTTTGGCAAGGCAATTAATGAAAATAAGGAGCTTGAAGACTACAGACCTGAAGATATCTCCCTATCCCTCTTACGAATGATT
This sequence comes from Hamamelis virginiana, assembly GCA_017140935.1. NCBI lineage: Eukaryota > Viridiplantae > Streptophyta > Magnoliopsida > Saxifragales > Hamamelidaceae > Hamamelis > Hamamelis virginiana. The sequence continues at coordinate 6,712,173 of JAESVK010001301.1, forward strand.
TCATATAATATTGGACAGGTGAGTTTCATAATGATGAGATCTTATCATGTGATACACACGGTACCTGACTCCAACTATCTGGGGCCAGAAAATAAATTCTGTTTTGCTATTCCATAGAGAAGGCCTTGTTTTCTGTTATAAAGAATTTGTCACTGAGAAGAATATGTATGATATCCGAGTGAGATACCATACTTATTTTTAGTTTTTGCATTTGATTTCAGTCTTCTGCTAAATTTTGTACTGTGCCTGAAGCAGCAATATGTGCTGGTAAAATGTTTTTGCATAACCTTTCAATCTGAGGACATGGCAGTAGCCAAGTGTTAAAAAGCCAAATTGGATCATAGTGTAGAAGTTACATTTTCTTTGCTGGTAAATAAAATACTTCTAATGTTATAAAAATTCTGATCAAAGTCCATTTTCAGGGAGGACTTCGATTAGCTACTTTGATACATATGTTTTTTCTTAGTATTTTACCTTTAATTTTATAAATAATTCCATGGTAATTGTTTAGGGTTGTTTGATGTCCAAGGACATGAGTTACGACATTAACTGGGATTCTGCTCCAAGGAAATGCTTTAGGCAACCAGTAACAACTTGATTTCTTGATTGTCCTCAGAGAGTTGGGGGCTTTTTCTTATATATATTTTTTGGTTTTTTTTTTTTTATCTCAAATAACCAATTCAAAGATGCTTCAGATGTGCTGGCTATTATTAGATGTTTTCATCCTTCTGATTTGGCTGTTTTGCTTTGTAGATAGCTTACTTGAATGCTCTCCGATTCGGGCTTAAGAGAATCTTTTTTGGAGGATTTTTTATAAGGGGTCATGCTTATACCATGGACACGATCTCCTTTGCTGTTCATTTCTGGTAATGATGAAGAATTAGTATTATGATCAAGCTTTAGACTATGATTTCTTGTTTAATGAAGCTGTCTTTTGGTACTAATTATTTTGCTTAACAAAATGATTTCTTACTTTCTAGTTATTGCTCTCCTCATTTCTTGGTCACTTTTGTCTCCTAATTCTTTTGTTTAATTTTTTTCCATTGTTTCTTTTTAGATTTCAATATTTTTATATTCTTTGTTAAGGTCAAAAGGAGAGGCGCAAGCTATGTTTTTGCGGCATGAAGGGTTTCTGGGAGCTTTAGGTGCATTTATGAGCTATGAAAAGCATGGTCTTGATGACTTGATGGTCCATCAATTAGTTGAAAGGTTCCCAATGGGTGCACCATATACTGGGGGAAAGATTCACGGTCCACCACTTGGGGATTTGAATGAGAAGGTAAGTATGTAGTTAGAGTTGGAAAAATCTGATCCACCCTGGCCAATCTGCTTGAATAATGGGTTCAGGTGAGGTGTTTATTCATTTTGGCTAATCTGGAATCCAACTTGATAATAAATTGATTGGGTTCAGATTTAGCTCTCATCTTGATTAACACTGAACCATTTATTAACCTTGTCGTTGTTTAATTTTTAATATATATTTCTTTGTATATTTTTTTAAACAATAAATAATTTAAGAATATTCTCATTATAGTCAGGCCAGCAGGTTGGTTTCAGGTTAGCCACCAAATAAATAAAAAATGGACTAGTTTTGGCTACCTGATTATATGATCAAGCTGGACAATTTCTGACACGACATAAACTTACCTGAATCCAACCCATTGCCAGCTCTAGTCTAGCGCCTATGCAAAGCTGACACCAGCTTGCTTGCTTGTGTCAGTGGGGCATCAAGCTCTGATTTTGTGAGCCAGTGATTCCTCATCCTGTGAGTTTCTCAAAACTCCTGTGGAGGAGATGTGTATTATAGTCAATATATTGAAACTGAATGGGTAGGATAAAGATTTAACGTAATGTGAAGTATAACGTTTAAAAAACATATAAAGTTATCATATATAACCAAGATCCTTTACTGGAATTTGCAGATTTTATGTGTGAACTTTTTTCTTTCTTCACTAGTTACAATGCTGATCCATTTCTTATTGTTTTTATATTAGGGAAAATTACACTTTGCCCCCTCAACTGTAGGCCATTTTCATATTGCCTCCCTGTAGTTTCGATTGCATTAATGTGTCCCTTGAACTATTGGATTGTATCAAATTACCCGCTTCTGTTAGTTAGCCATTTGTTTTTTGGACTGAAAAATGAAGTTAGACTCATTATTTTTTTATGCAGTATTTATCCTAAACTGCTAATGTATCTATAAGCATATTGGTGAAGTTTGTTTCATGATTTTTCTCAACATTTTTTAATTTTTATGAATTATTTTCTCCATCCAGTAAATAAAATTCATAATAAATAAAATATATTGAGAAAATGAAATTTCATAGATATGCCTGAAGACCCATTAGCAATCCATGATAAATACTGCGTAAAAAAATAGCAAGCCTAACACCATTTTTCAGTTAGGCTAGCTGACAGACGGGGGTAATTTGATACAATCTAGTAGTTTAGGGGGCACATTAATGCAATCAAAACCACAGGGGGCAACGTGAAAACGGCCTATAGTTTAGGGCGGCAAAATTTCTCCTTTATATTATATGCTTTTCTTTTGACTTATTCAGTATATTGTGTCATTTAATGTTGAAGTTAGATGTATGATACATGTACCAGTATTTGACATGATGGCCCTGGTTCACCCTAGTTTAAGATATTAGAGACAAAATATGTATATGTTAGTCTGCAGTTCATACATACTGATAGTGGAGCTCAAATTGTTAGTTTTCTTCCTTGGAACTGCTACTATACACTTTATTTTTCATCTCAACTGCGTTCTAAAAGGAAGTATGAAAAATTTAGAAATATATATTTTTTTTTTCTAGAATAAATAGAAAGAAATATGATTGGGTTCCTATTTTGGAAAAAACTCCACACTCAAATTAGGTGTATAATTTGGAGTACATAACTTTAATGTCCCATACACCTATTGGTTAAGATTTAATTTTTCTCGTGTAGGTTCTTTAGCACCATCAATCCATTTATGACACACAAGCAAGAGGGTCCCACTCTTTATTCTATTGCCAGTTGCTTCTAAGTTAGCTTCCTTTGAATATTATTATAAACACTCAATTTAATGGTGTGATATTTCCGGAAGCAAAGTCAACAAAAGTAGTTCCATAGTTGTGATTCCCTGGAATCATACTTTTCACCATTATTCCCTTCTTTTCTAGGTAAAGTTTCACCATTATTCTAAACACAAGTATTCTATCCTCATAAAGGAATAGATTCTTGAAGCAACTGTAGAGGCATATATTCAATCAAATTTGGATTTATTTCAAACCAAGTGGGTGGCCTATAAAAGGTAAAAAGGTTGAAATTATCGATAGATGACCAAAAGAACCTTTAAAGTTGAACAATTGAATTTTAAAATTGGCAACTACACATGGGTTATGCAAATGTGAGCTTTCTCCATCTTGGATCGAGCAACATATTGGTGCTTCACACTGGTGAGCATGGGGTTGATATGCAAGATTTCCCAAACTACTACTACCTTATTTTTCATTTTTGGATTCATCTTGAATGGAAAAATCATTAATCCTTTCATTTTAAACATAAGTCTTGTTTTAAATCTTCCTTCTAAGAGAAAAGTACAATTCTTATGAATGCAGTAGATTATTGAGGAGTCTAACATGTCCAAGAGAAATCCTCCTACATTTCCTCCCAAATTTGTCATGCTCATAGTTCCAAAGTTGTAGGAAAAATCCTGTGGGTGATTGCAGTAGCCATGTTTGGTAGCTCAACTCATTACTGAATTTTTTCTCTTGATCCTTTCTTTTTTCTAATTCCTGAAGCCTGCATCTTTGCAAGCATGTATTTCTTGATTTTTGGTGTAGTCTTATGAATAACTTAGAGAGAAGTCGCTTTGTTATAAATGCAGATTTCTTGGATGGAAAAGTTTGTGCAGAAGGGAACTGAGATTATTGCTCCTGTACCAATGGCTCCCCCTGGAACCACTGGCCTTGGAGGTTTTGAAGTTCCCTCATCAAAGGGAGATACTCTGCGTTCTGATGCAAGCGCTTTAAATGTTGGTGTTCTCCATCTTGTACCCACTTTGGAGGTGTTTCCATTACTGGCAGACCCAAAAACGTATGCAAAATCACACGTTGGTATTGCTTATTAATTTAGTTAAATACATTTCTGTGATATTTCGGTCAGAAATGTGTATGGTATCTGTAAACTGTTTAATCAATTATGAATTTGTAAATCCCATAAAGATGGTAAGAAGAAATGTAGAACCTCCTCTGCAGTGGCATGGAAGCACATCTTACTATATAACCTTATGGTTTTGTCCTTCTGATTGTTGTGTCTCATGTTTATCCACTTGGCCTTATTGCTGGCCACTTACTTGAGTGGTTAGGCATTTTACCTTATGGATTCTTTTCTACTGGCATTTTTCTTATAGAAACAATCTTGTATATTGTAAACTTCTTTGGATTAGATTCACGCATTGCATCACTCCATTCCATTACAACTTTTTAAGTTAAACATAAATTATATAGTTGATTAATTGATTCAATTTGAGCACATAAGAAGAAGGAAAAGATGGGCTTGATTTCGTTGGCAGTTGTTTGTCTCCCATTTGTTTTCAGTTGACGACATTTTGATGACTATAAATAATGTGCTGAAGTTAGATGTTCTTTGCTACACTTTGGTAGACTCACATCAACTCATCATCACAAAATGCTTGAATTTGCAAACAGTCGTTGGCTATTCCTTGTGATGCCATTCCTTTTGTACAGGACATTAGTTTTCAAATAAATTTCACTGTACATATTTCTAACATTTTTATTTACTTCACGTCTACAGGTATGAGCCTAACACTATTGATCTCGCAGATCACAATGAGCTAGAGTGAGTTGCATGCTGTTTGTTTAAGAAAACCTCTCGAGTTTATCTTAAGAGAACAAATTTATTGCTCCTTTAACATATATTTGATGTGTATGTTGCAATAGGTATTGGTTCACTGTGCTTTCAGAGCATTTGCCAGACCTTGTTGATAAGGTAAACATCATGTCCTCATGAATCCCCTAAAATATAGTGTCTCTCTCTCCCGCCCCACTAACATTAAGGCCACCACAAATAGTGGATCTCTCTCTCTCTCTCTCTCTCTCTCTCCCCCCCCCCCCAATATTAGGGGCACTACAAATACTGGAATAATGAAGGATTTTTCAACTAGGTACAAGTAATCAAACATTTGTACTTTTGGTCACAATATGGGTAAACCCTCTATGTGATATTAATATAGTAGTGAGAGTAACCCAAAAATTCTGAAAGCGACTAAAAGATAATAACTCCTATTTACTATTCCTTCATACATGGATATACATATTAGATTTTTCAGAACTTCCCTTCATAGTTGTCAACCCCTTGGAATGTAAAAAATAAAAGGACTTCAAATCCTTCTAAAAGTCTGACTTTATTTCCTAGGCTCCCTAAAGGCTTTCATAAAACACTAGATGAATTATATATTGACAGTAAACACAAGATTAACAATAAAATCAATCTTGGAAGCTGAGGGTATCAATTTTAATTTTGTTTTCTCCTGAGGCTCAGTTTGAGTGCCTAGAAGGTATAGGATAAGAATTGAACAATGAGGATTTTGCAATAACATAAAGGTTTAGCTGAAGGTGTGAAATATATCGAAAATATTCAACTTATTGTCTTGAAGTTACTTTCGTTATGTTAATGTTGTGTTAAGATGCCTAAGCTTTGCAAGTATCTCATCTACTTTCGTGGTAGCTTTTCTGATTTTTTAGATAATCAGAAGTAGGGCAATCCCTAATATTACTTTCTAATTGTGGATGATATATGTGAAATGTGCTAGGCAGTGGCAAGTGAAGGCGGAACAGATGATGCTAAAAGAAGGGGTGATGCATTTGCTCGTGCATTTTCTGCCCACTTGGCAAGGTGATTGTACTCTCTGATAGATATTATCTTACATTTATGGCATAGTTTTCTCTTTGTGAACAAAAATTGTAGTGGGTTGGGAAGGTTTCGGATACCTATTTGATTATATATGAGTTAGATTATTTTGCCTTACATGATCTCTGATGTTTTACTCGAGTGCTGGGTCCACCCTGTATGTTTGCGATGTTACTGATTTCTCAGTGCAGTAAGTTTATAACAATGATTTATAAATAAATTGCCTGTCTTTCCTATTCCTCTCCTCCCTCTTCCTAATTTTATGTTAAATGTTCTTCTTCCCCTAAATTTGATTTTTCTTCCCCCGTAAACCTGTTATCTTTAGGAAGTAAAAAACACCACAAAGAAATGACTCATAAAGTCATAAGAAAATTAGCACCACAAGCCCGAAACACGTGCACTGGAAGAAACAGAGAAATTGGACAATTCCGGACTTTATCTTGGCCATTACCCACCACCTAGTCTTAACTGTCTCACAGTCCAGAGTGATGACATCTCAATGTCTACATTGTTGTCCATGTTCTAGCTGTGCCTTTTTTCTATTATTTTGTCTACATTCTATTGTATACCACCATGTGACTTGATTTTGTATCCTTTGCCAACATCAAATCCTTTTGGTCAGGAGCACCTTTGTTTGTAGTATATGATTTGAAAGATTTATTATTTTTCTTATATCAGTTTGCATAGCCAAATTTATTTTTATCAGAAGTTATTTCCAAGCAGGATTATAGCCTCACCATTGGGATCACAGCCTGCTGATCAAGCCTTCAATCCATTTCACTGGATTCAAATGAGTTTATCTGTCTTCAGTAGATGAATCACTAGTTATCCTCTTACTCTTGTTAACACTCTTCAGCCTTACCCTTGCTTCTCATGCTCAACTAAGCTCAATACGGCTTTATCCCAACTATTTTAAATTCCATCACTTTAAAAACCTTGCCCCTCCTGCATGACAAAAGGTTTCTTTTTCTGAAACGGGAAAATGTCAAGTTGTCCCTTTGTTACCGGATCCTTCTGAAAAATCTTTTGGTACTAGGAGTCCCCATTACTGTTACAGTTACTATTAAGAACTCTTTAGACAGCTTGATGGATGAAGTTCTTTGATTATATACTTCTTAACTTCTTTCCTGTTAAATAGGCTGATGGAGGAGCCCACTGCTTATGGAAAGTTGGGACTGGCCAACCTTTTGGAACTAAGGGAAGAGTGCTTGAGGGAGTTTCAGTTTGTTGATGCCTATAGAAGCATAAAACAGAGGTATCCACAATTTTCTTGATCAAGTTGTGGAGATTTATAATTTTTTTGTTTGTATATGGTTTTCTCTCATTCATTTTTGATTAATTGTAAGCAGAAAATTTGTGGCTACAAGTCTCAATAACACACACTTATTGTATGTGTATAAATATCTTACTTCCATAGTTTATCAAGCAGTTTACTTGGACATGTTTACTAAAATCTCAGATGGTTTCTTGAGCATAAAGTAGCACTACAGAGATGTTCTGTGTAGTAGAATATCTAGTGTGAAGCCCCCTTTAAAGTTTTAATCTCTTAAAATAAATTGAACTTTAGAAATTGAATGGGAATGTTTTGCTATGTATTTTGTACTAATTATTTGTTGCAAGTTTAATAGATTTACATTTGGAAGTTAAAAAATAGCTATTGTGAAATTTGATTGTAGCTTTGGATGCACTTGTCCACTCACTTATTGATATCTTGACCCAGCTTTTGCTTCTTTTTCTGGTATTTTCTTTTGTTGTTTGCGACAGGGAAAATGAGGCATCCCTTGCTGTTTTACCTGACCTTCTAATGGAGCTTGATAGCATGAGTGAGGTATGCTTAATTATAAACTTACTCTTCTTCCCCCATCTACCCATAATGGAAGGAGAACAATAATAGTGGTAATGTGGAATGTATCCCATATTGTAATTATGTCCTGACATAAATCTTATCAAAATTATATTTTACTCTTATTCGAGATTGGGGCTAATCTATAAATTATTGTTTAGTGTTGCAATAATGTTTCCTTTCATTTCTTTCCAGAGAATTTCTCTCTTGCTGCCATTCTAGTGATTGTTTGGAACTGTGTTCAATTTGCAGGAAACAAGACTGCTTACTCTAATTGAAGGTGTTCTTGCTGCAAACATCTTTGACTGGGGATCTCGTGCCTGTGTGGATCTCTATCATAAAGGAACAATTATTGAAATATATAGAATGAGCCGCAAAAAGATGCAAAGACCTTGGCGGGCAAGTAGAGTGAAAAATATATTCTATAGAAAAAGAATATCAAAGTTGAATTAGAAGTTCTTTCATTCAAAGAAATTGTTGGATACAAGATTATTAGCATTTTTTGTTCTGTGACCAGGTGGATGATTTTGACATCTTTAAGCAGAGAATGCTAGGGTCTGGAGACAAAAACCCTTGTCCACATAAAAGAGCATTGCTCTTTGTTGACAACTCGGGTGCTGACGTTGTTTTAGGGATGCTTCCCCTTGCACGGGAACTCCTCCGACGTGGAACTGAAGTAAGTTTGTTTCTCTGCAATGCTTGGTGAAACTTAATCACTTTGCTGAAGGCTGATTATTCAACATCACATGATCTGGGAATTTCTTTCCCTCTTTTTCAAGTTTGATTTGATTCCAATTAATTGATAACCATGAAAATGAGATACTGAACAATTGAGCCTGTACAGGCAAGATGTGTTTTATGTCCTATATTCCTAAATGCAGCATGGAAGCTTATAGTGTAAAAATATATTTAAAGTCTGTCATCGCCAAATTCAAATAAATGTTGCTGTCCCATTTTTGTGCTCTGAATCTGAAGTTTATCCAATAGAAAGACATCTTTCCACAGTTTTCAGAAGATCATGCATATCCTGCATATGAATGCCTTGGTATCCATTAAAATGAAGGGGAATAGGTAGGCTTAGTTTTTGTGCACTTGTATTGTCTTGACTCCAGGGAAAAAATGTACTTTGAAAAAGGAAAAAAAAGGGGGGCAACTGATGAGATTGTTTTTGCAGGTTGTTCTAGTTGCAAACTCTCTTCCTGCTCTAAACGACATTACCGCTATGGAGCTTCCTGATATTGTAGCTGAGGCTGCCAAGGTTGTATATTTGTGAACGCTTAAAAGTTTTCATCTCTCTCTTATCTCAGTATCCTCTTGCCTTATTTCTTGACCTGTAAAATCTCACCAATACATCGTAAGCTGATTTATCTACCTTTCTTCTTCGTCTCATTGACATTGGCTTGTGTTTCATGGTCATGTAGTTGTTTGTTTATTCTTATGATGCACTTTATAGCATGTACAAGTATACATAAGTTACATTAAGAAGGCAATTGGAAAACACATGGCAATGAAATTATTTCACTTTGTTTTTACAAAGCACATAAAATGAATCTTTTAGCTTTCCATAGCATTTAAAAATGAGTTTTTTTTTTTTTTTTTAAATATTTCATGAAGGAATATTTTATTCAGATTTTATATTTTAGAGAATCATATGTCAAATCTTGGGGGAAACTCACTGACACAATTATTGGGAGTGGCATGTGTTTTTATTTGTAGACGGATAATTACTTGCTTATCATTGTTGGTGTTTGGACGCCACATGGAGATGAAATCCTTCTTCTTCTTCCTTCTTCTTCTTCTTCTTCTTTTTTTTTTTTCTTCTTTTGTTGTTGTTTTCCATGGCAATTTAAGGCAAAATATATATAGTCTTAATGATGGAACCACTGCCCAAAAAAACCAGAAGAAGAAGAAGAAGAAAGGCATCACCAAAAATTATGAAATAAAGTTCTCTTGAAATCTGAAAGTGGTCCTGCAAATGGAATAATATAAATTCAATTCATATGCGACAAAAGTGAATTAGTAAACTCATATTATGCTCTATGTAAAGCAAATGAAGCATCTTCTTTTATGTGGGGTTAAAAAAAATCCCTTGTATTTTACAGATACAGAATCAATAATTCAGCATTCATGAGTACCGTTAGCTGAATGAGAAGAGAGAAATTCTGACTAAAAATTGATCGATGGAAAATTTTGTAAACAGAAAAGATGAAAACATAATCTGAGCCAAAAAGACAGCCAAAAACTGCTTTTCCATTTTACTTTGTCACTCTCATAGTCTCATTACTTGATGGTCTTAGTTCCACTGTACTTTAATCTCAGTTTTCATGTAGTTTATTAATCAAGAGAAGGGGAACTTCTTCTTCTCTTCCACAGCATTGTGATATTCTTCGCAGAGCTGCCGAAGCAGGAGGTCTCCTTGTGGATGCAATGATTAACATCCAAGACAGTTCTAAAGAGAATCCATCTTCGGTTCCTTTGATGGTTGTTGAGAATGGGTGTGGGAGTCCATGTATAGACTTAAGGCAGGTCAGCTCTGAGCTTGCTGCTGCTGCAAAAGATGCTGATTTGGTACGGTGCTTTTTTTCATTTTCTGAAATCCCAGTCAAACTTATATCAAGAAGACAACCTTCTTGGGCACGATTAAATTTTTTTATTTTAGTTTTTGTTTTCTTTGATTTTTTTTCCTTTTATTTTTTAAAGTAAACTACTGGTAGCATAAAAATAAGGACCTAAAGGAAGAAAAAGTATTTTGGGATGGGCTGAGCTCTTCATATGCTGGATTTGCACTGTGCAGATTATCTTGGAAGGGATGGGCCGAGCTCTTCATACCAACTTCAATGCTCGGTTTAAATGTGATGCTCTGAAGGTAAGATTATTCCATTATATATATATATATATATATATATATATATATATATAGATATATATATTTAATTGGGATGTGAAGATGGAAAGATTGTCTGTATTATTGCCTGTCCATGTTGGTTGGGACTCACCATTGGGTGTGTCCTACACTCCTACCTATAGACATAGCCCAGCTTTGCCGCTTGGCGTTCCTCGTCATTAGAACATCTTCCGTTGAATTATCAGAAAAACCCGTGTCTCTCACAGCGATGGTATATGGCCATTGATCAAATAGCTGTTTACCATCATAACAGATTTCCATCTTAGAGGATTTTTTGTCTGACCTGCGTAATGGCAGTTTCCTACCTAACTGCACACCTGAAAATGCTAGACTTTGTTTGGAATGTAAGAATTATAAGCTGTGGGAAGTTTTCTTTGAGACTTCATATGACACAAACAACTTGTTTTGCAGCTTGCAATGGTGAAGAATCAGAGGTTGGCAGAAAAATTGATTAAGGGACACATATACGACTGTGTCTGCAGATACGAGCCATCGAATTAAAAGCTTCAATTTTCCAAGCTCTAGTAGTTAGGCTTTGCTGTTGTCATTTTCATCGTGAACTGAGAAATCGATGAGGGTACCGCCCAAGATGCCATGGAATTCTGCAGGAGCAAGTGCATTTAGTAACTTTGTTATTTGCCCTTTTATCTTTTTTCTTTCTTTCTTTCTTTCTTTTTTTTCTATCTTTCTTCTTCTTCTTCTTCTTCTTCTTCTTCTTCTTCTTTTCTTTTATGATAGATTATTCAGTGTTTCATCAGTAACATCGGTCAGGGCTGCAACTGAGCACTGCCAACTTGAGCTACTGGCTCCACCCTATTTCAGAAATCAAAACATGTACTTGCTAGAAAAATGTAGATTAGAAACATGGTTCACTACATATTGCTTCCATTTTCAAAGGAAAGTACAACATTTTTACTGTAATGCTACACAAGTATTACTGGATAAATGCAGGAAAGGTGCTGTTTTTCCTGTTTAGTGCCTCATTTTGTATGTGTTTTATTTTGTAAAATTACGCTGATGAGATGATATAGTCATATGATCGTGTTTTTATTGAATACCAGGAGAGTTAGGCTCTGTGGAGCAAGAGCTCCAAATGCAATTAGGGACATGATTCTTAACAGAATGCATTCAAAAGTGTTCAATCATCTTATTACAAGCTTTTCTCAGAAAAAAAAATCATTTAAGGAAATAAGTTGATCATTAATTATAAGTTGATAATATGTCACGAGCAAGTGGTCAACCCAACTATTGCCAATGAATGAATCCAGATAAATTATAATTATAACATGTATATTTTATTTTTAGTCATCCATGATTTGTTTGGTTGTTTGAATGAATCTATTATTTGTCATCTATGTATATTTTACTTTTAGCCAGTAGAGTGTAGCTTACTAGGCATTTCTCTTGACTTTGAGTCTTGAAGTTTTGAGTTCAAGTTCTTGTGGAGAAGGTTTGGTACGTGTGTTGATCCCACTTTCCCTACTAACGACTAACTCTACTGCTGTATATTGTCTGGCAAAAAAAAAAATGGATCTGTTATAATTTACATAATATAACGTATAATTTTGTGAACAAATTTATCTTTATAAATAGATAAATCAGAGACATTGGCAATTGTTACAAATGATGATAAAAATTAAACACAAAGGCATTTTGTGATTTTATTTTTTTTATATAAAAGAACTTATAATATTAATTATAGTGATGATTTTAATTTTTTGAAGGGATCTCTTTTCCTTTTGCTAAACTGAATGATCCCATTTAAAATGATTAATTTGTACGTTTAATATTATATCATGCAAATTGCAATAAATTTTTTCGAATAATCAAATGGGCAAATCCGAAACCTATTCCCACATGATAACTTTACTTATTCCTTTAATTAATTGTGAGATATATATCTTGAAAAAGAGACAATTGGATTATATATTTGTGTTATTAATGTCATACATGCCAAAAATTAAAGTCATCTAATATGAATATCTCAAAATACAAATTATGAAAAACTGTCACAGTTTTTTTCAGTAAGAAATTGATTGTTGCATCAATATAATTTTTGACATACATAAGAAATTAAGAATAGTATTTAATTTAATTATTAGTTTTTTAAAATACGTATCCTACTGATAGCTAAAGTAATAGGATCATTTCTAATCAAATCTATATATCATGCACATATACAAAGTCTCTAAATATTATTCAACTTCAGTACTTAAAGTGTATGGGTGGGCATTTGGTCTAGTGGTATGATTCTCGCTTTGGGTGCGAGAGGTCCCGAGTTCGATTCTCGGAATGCCCCATTTTCCCTTCTTCATTTTGTGAAAACCCTTTCTTTCCTCAATCCTCTTTGGCTTCCGCACTCCATGCGAAGCAGTTGCTTGAAAAAGCTTGGGCCTTTCTGAACATTTTCTCGAGAATCAAACGATGGTTGAAGTTTCATTACTTTTACTTGTCAACGGACTGCGCAGCTCGACCATGACCAACCTTTTGCTCGACACGAGGGAACCTCAGCAGACCACGAAGTTTTTAGCCAAACGATTATTTTAACTTGGCTGACTTGTATTTAGCAAATAGTGCTGTGGCAATATCACTTCCCTTCCTGCTTTAATTTTCCAAATTATTCAATAATTTAGGAATAATTCATTTAATATGTGAGAATCTTTTAATAATAAAGCCAACTCAATAAAAAACATTCTTCTTCTTCTTTATTCATTTCACAAGTAGGTCCATTTAAAATTTCTCTCTCTTTCCATAATAATTTTTTTATTTATTTAAATTATGGATCCCACCTAATTTTTCCCACATCTCTTATCTTCATTTTATTTAAAAAATTGGTTCCCCTTGGCTTTCTACTTTCTATTTAGTATTTTAAAATTTTTATTTTTTTAAATAGTATGTCTCACTTAATTTTCTCCGATCTCTTTAATATTTTTAATCATTTTTATATATTAAACTATATACTCTAACTCATGTATTGATAAGTCTTCTGTAGTACATCCACAGGAGTTTGCGCTTGTACAGTCCCAATCTAGTCAGCATATGCTTACATAGATTATGTAAGTCTTTATGTAAGCATGAAATCCATAGATAATTGTGTGGTGCATATATGTTTTGAAAAACTACCCATTAGATTATATATTATACTTATAGATAATGCCATGCGTACCAAAAATCAAGGTGATCCGATGTCGAAATTTCAAAATATAGTTATGAAAATTGTAACTGCTAAAAACTGTCACAGTTTTTTTTGTCACATAATTATTTATGAATTTCATACTAACATAAACTTATATAAGCATATACTGATAGTATCATTTATGTGTGATGCACCATTCATATGAGATAATATATACTGTTAAAATAATAATTTTCTTCTAAATAAGAGATTATAACGTCATGTATCATATCCCGATAATATTATTGTGGCTGTGGTTGGTGAGTTGAGGACAATACTTATGGCGAGTAAGCCATTGATTGGCATCTGGCAATGAATGTGTGTGGCCCATTTTAGGAGAGGAACTGTGGCAATAGTGATTTCTGTTCCACTTAATCATGAAATGGGGTCTTACATCTGACATGGACCCCCATCCTATTATATTAACACAGCAAAAAGTTTTTTTATTTTTTGAGTAGTGACAGCTGAGTGCCCTTCACTCTTTTGAAACTCAAGTTTTAGAATGCTCCTTTTATTTTTCTACATTTTTGTTTTTTAGTTAAAGTTACTTGTACCCACTTGAGGTCAAATGGTAATTATGTTATGCCCACTGCATTCATTTTCATATATTTCTATATGTGGGGATATACGGTGCCTTGAGAAAATAGTTAAATTGATTATTTATTTTTTTATATTTTTATTTTTATCAAAGTTTAATGTAATAGTATGTTAATACATACAAGTTTGATAACTAACAATACATATCACATCGATTGTCATTTTAATTTACAACGTAAAGAACTATTCTTATTTATATGAGATATTGGTCAAAGTGACTATAAGTGTCCTGCAACTAAGTATTGAAATTAAAGCTTTCCACTCTATAATTAGTAATCACTAGTCTTAATCTTGCTATTTTTTTTTTTTAAAAGGAGAAAATTATCGATTAACCTACTATATTATCAACGTTTTTTATTACGTACTTCTAGAATATCAATTGTGACACATTGACCACTTGTAGTTTTGATTTATGGTATTTTGCACCCTTTTTCAAATTAGCCATTTGTTTCTACTGAAAAATGGCGTTATGCTTATTGTTTTTTATACAGTATTTATCATAGATTGCTAATGTATTTACAAGTATATCGGTAAAGTTTTGTTTTGTTTTTTTTTTTAATTTTTTCAATATATATATTATTTATTATGAATTTTATTTACTATATAGAGAAAATAATTCATAAAAATTAATTGAGAAAAAACAAGTAAACTTCACCGATATACTTGTAAATACATTAGAAATCTAAGATAAATACTACATTAAAAAAAAATATAACATTATTATTTTTTTTAGTTAAAGAAACAAATTATTAATTCACAGAATGGTGCAAAATGACACAAATCAAAACAATAGGGGGTCAATGTGTCACAATCGATACTCTAGGAGTACAAAATAAAAAATGCTGATATGATAGTAGTACAAGGGGTCAATTGGTAATTTTTCAAAAAAAAAAAAAAAGAAAGAATGGAGGAGTAGGGATGTAAGGTTTGAAAAAGAAAAAAAATTAATTAGCGTGAATGTAATATTTATCAAGAGAAGTTAGCAAGATGAAATGACCTAGTAAATAAATTGGAAAATATCCCATCTATTGTAACCAACAAATAAATAGGTTCAAATATATATATATATATATATATATAGAGAGAGAGAGAGAGAGAGAGAGAGAGAGAGAGAGAATATATTGAGGGCATGATTAGCTATCCCATGAATATTGAACAACTTTATTTTTAATCTCTATAACATTTAAGGTACAAATTAATCATCTTGATTTTAGAATGATGTCATTAGAAAATGTATAATAATGTGCTTGAACCTCCTTCATTTTTTTTTTATTTTTTTATTTTTTTAAACTAGGTTATATGGCATTCGACCAACAAATTATTTATAAGCCATTAGCGTAATTAATGGTAAATTATGTCAATTTTAAGAATTGATAAACTAGTTACAAATTTGTCATAGTAGTGATAGAAATTAAAAAAAAAAATATTTCAATCAACATTTAGCCAACTAAAATTACAACACATACACAATATGTAATATCTAGAAATGATCCCGTCAATATATGCTTATAAAAGTAAATGTAAGTCTGAAGCTAGTAGATAATTATGGGATACATGTTTTGAAAAATGTACTGTCCGTTGGATTAGATACTATACTTGTATATGTCATGCATGCCAAAAATTACAGTGATCCAACTGTCAATTTATCAGAAAAAATATCACTGAGAAAAACTGTGATAGTTTTCAGCGGTCACAGTTTTTTCGGTCTACATTTAAAGATGTTTATATTGAATCACCGTAATTTTTGACATGCATGACATCCTTAAGAATAATATCTAATATAATTGTCAATTTTTCAAAAAATATATCACACATTTATCTGTTAGCTTTATGCTTACATAAGATATATAAGCATATGTTGATTAGATCAGGACTGATGTAACACACACACACATACACATATATATAAATGATTGAGTCAACATATGCTTACATAAATTTATATAAGCATGAAGCTAGTAATTAACTATGGGATACATGTTTCGAAAAACTGACAGTTGGATTAAATACTATACTTATGTATGTCATGCATGCCAAAAATTACAATGATTTAACGATTAATTTCTCATAAATATCACTGAGAAAAACTGTGACAGTTTTTAGCGCTCCCAATTTTTCCGGTTTATATTTTGAAATGTTTACATTGGATCGCCGTAATTTTTGGCATTTACGACATCCATAAGCAGAATATCAAATCGAACTGTTAGTTTTTAAAAATATATATCCTACGATTATCTATCAGCTTCATGCTTACATATGATATATAAGCATATGCTCACTAGATCGGGACTGTAGCCCTTTTAATTTTGGCTTTTAAAATACATTCAACGTAATTATAACCTTTAATTAGTCTTTTAACATTTAACAATAGGTGTATTTCAAATTAATGTTCTTAGTCTTGGTGTGCCTCTTGAAAATAATCATTTTGTGCAATACTAAAGGTTTAGACCTTATTTAATTCACTCCTCTTAAAACTTGTAAACAAAAACCAATACTATATCATCAAATTTTTTTAAAAAATAAAAATAAAAAAGAAAAGAAGAAGAAGAAGAAAAAAAAAGTGTCCCTACATTAAATTGTTATTCCTAGGCTTAGTTTGAATTAGTTTTGCTTAAATTTTCTTTTGGAAAACTATCTCTTCACATACATTTTTAAAATTACATTTAAACTATCTCTTCACATATGGACTCACACTTTGATGCAGATACACAACTCCTAATAGATGAGGCATGGCCAGAGATCACGATGAATATGACAAAAGTTAGGAGGACAACTTTATCAACTATCTTATCAATTCTTAACTTATTATCCCTTAAATAATTTAAAATTGATTATTACTCCATCTTTTTAGATTAAGTGATATTTTAAATTTTAAAAATAATTTTAAATAAAACCAATCCAAATGGAATCTTACCAAATTTATTGATCAACGTTTTATGTATTATCCTATTTAATTTCAAATAAAAAAAGAAAACAATTTTTTTTGTTAGTGACATATTTGCCATCATAATAGCAACCCTAACAAAATTTAAAAATTTATTTAACAAAAGTTAAAAAATGAATATAAAAACAAGAAAGACCAATAATTAACAACATCAATTCACTATTTGATGGAAATGATCATAATCAAGTCATGTCAATACTATTAAATGATCTATCTATTATTCGATAAATATCATCATATAAATCAACATGTAATGTCAACAAAAAGCAAAAAAGAAGAATGCACACCCATAACCTTAACAAAATAGAAAAGTTGGTAACTTATTAAGTAGAATAGTTGTTTATATGGTGCTCATGCCTTCCTATTCAAATTATGAAAGGTTTTAAGTTTATTATTCTCGTTAGATTAGTTATAAATATGCTATTTTTTTATATGGTAAAAGCATCTCCAATACATTAATGTTATTTGAGGCGGTTCTAAATTTTGGCTCCAATACATTAGTGACATATCTAGATTTTTTTTTTTTTTTTTGAGTAAAAGTATAATATAGCACAAATGACAGCGGTCATTTGAAGTGCCAAATTTAGCAACTCTTATTACTAATATTAATATGAATAATGCTATATATCCCAAATCAATCATACCCTTCATTTATTATTAATTGAAGAATTATTTAAAAAAAAAAGAAAAGAACAGTTAGATAAATAGTCACATCATTTGGGATAATATTTTCGGGAGATATATCATTTTTCTATTAATATTTAGCATTCTAAAAAATAGTTTATTGGAGCAACTTCTTTGAATGCGAATACTAAATTTGGCAATTACTAATAGAATTGAAGATTTGAATATTTTATTTAAAAAAAAAAAAAGGGAAAAGGAAAAAAATTGGTGCAAGAGTAGAATGATGATGGGTGGAAGATGGAATGGTAAAATTGGTAATGGGAAGCATCCCATCCAATCCCACTAATGTCCGTTGGAAACTTGAAAGCCAGAAAGGCACCTTTAAATACGGACAACTACATACTACTACATGGGCAGGCATAAGCATAAGCATTATGAGGCTCTGTGTCGGCCGTTCAGTGGTGGCCGTATCTTTCGCATAACATTGTTTCACAGAAAAATTCTAACTCCTCACTCAACCATTCAACAAACCAAACACCACCTCATAAAGTAATCTCTCTCGTAATCGTCACCGTCTGCAAAACTCTCTCACCACAACAAATCAACTCGGATGAGGCGGATCATACTGGTTCGTCGACTAAGCTCCAATGCATAACCCTCCGTTTTCTTCTTCAGGTATTTTGAATTTATTTTTTCTGTTACTGAAATGTTGATGTCTTTTTTGGGTAGTTGTTGATTTTTTTTTTTTTTTTTTTTTTGGGGGTACATTTGATATGTATATATATTGTTTTGTTTGGTTAGAAAAACTGGAAAGGGTTTGATTTATCTTGTTTTTCTGTCTTTGATCAGATTTGAAGTTGGTGTGTTGTTGGTAACTTGGGTAAAAAAAAGGAAGGACTTTTTGGAACTCATTGAAAATGGAAAACCCCAAAACCCTAGAAACCCCAGCTGAAAACCCAGATGATAAAATCTTAGAAGAAGCATCCATGGCGTCGTTGTCGTCTAGTTTGAGTAAGAATCTTCATGGGTCAGTGTTAGTGTCGGAGGTTTCAGTCGAGGAAAACGGTGAAAGGGTTGGTGTTAACGATAAAAATATTGGGGTCGACAATGTGGTAGTAGGAAGTGGAGTTGTCGAGGTTGAAAAACGGATTGAAGGTGCTGATGGAGATAATTTGGTTTTGCAGGTCGATACAATGGCTGGTGACGAAGAAAACTGCCTTAATGTCGGGGGAATTGAGAAGGGTTCTTTGGTAGATGAAGTTGTTGCTGAAGAAACTCAGGTGCAGGTGGCTGCCGTGGAGTCCCCATTAGAGAGAAGAATGTTAGCGTTGGATCAGGAAAATGGAGAGAACATTGTAGAGGGAATGGTGCCGGTGCAGGAAGTGGGTCTATTTGGTAATGGGAGTGGGGAAATTGGGGTTGAGAAGACTGTGGAAAGTGAAGGAATGAAAGAAGACGTTGCAACACAATTGAATGAAGACGATTCCGCTAAAAAAATAGAAGTTAGTGGTGATGATATTTCACTTGTTGTTGAAGTTTGTTGTCCTCCTAATGGACTCATACGAGATAACCTTGATGAAGCAAACTGTTTTGAATTAGTGGTTGATAAGGAGAGTCTGCTTTCACTTGATACACGGAAAAATGACACCAATGAAGAGGAAGCAAAAGAATCTGGAGGTCAAGAGAAGGGGGAAGAGGCAATTGATGATGAAAATTGCAGTTATTCTATCGGCGATTTGGTATGGGTTAAAACCAAAAGTCAGAGTTGGTGGCCTGGACAGATTTATGATCCTTTAGATGCTTCAAAGTGTGCAGCAAAGAGCCATGAGGGGAACTACCTCCTGGTTGGATACTTTGGGAGTGCCTATTTTGCTTGGTGCAGCCCATCTCAGTTAAAGCCCTTTCATGAGAACTTTGATCAGATGTCGACACAAAGCAACTCTAGAAGCTTCATTGGTGCTGTAGACAAGGCTGTGGATGAGATTGGTAGGCGTGTAAAGTTGGAGATGACTTGTTCTTGTAGTTCAAAAGATAGTCAGGCCAGACTTGTTAGTCAGATAGCTGGTAGTACTGGAATTAAGGAAGGAGTTTCCGAACCAATGCACAAAAACAGTGAACATTCAGTTACTCATTTTGAACCTGCGAAGTTTCTTGCATATCTCAAAAATATTGCTCACGTTGCTTCTATGCCAGGCAAGGTTGAGTTCACAGTTGTTCAGAGTCGTTTATCGGCCTTTTATAGTGCCATGGGGCATAGCCAATTGCCTTTGCGTCAACTCCGGGAAACAACTGATGCTGAAGACAGTCCTGGAGTAGGTTTAACAGCCAAAGATAATCGTGATGGTCAGATTGGAGATCAAAATCCATGGCCTGGTGAAGAAAACTTGCTTAGTACACCGGAAAAGAAGAATGAAGAGACGGCTAACCCTTCGGGAGGGGACGAGGAACGAGGATTAAAACCTAGAAAGATGAGGAACAAGGATTCTGAAGATGGAAATGGCAGCATTGAAGCTGAAGGTCTTGATGCCTGTAATTTAGCTTCTACATCAAAAGAGGAGGAGACTAGCCCCACTAGATCTCCAACAACAACAGAGACCAAAATTTCCAGTGTAGGAAATGATGATGGCAGGACTGATGGAAAATATGACAAGGGCTCTGAGTCAAGAGAACGAAAGAAGAGCAAGTACCTGTCGCCTCCCTACATAGACCTTAGCTGGGGCCGTAAAGGCCTGCCCACTTTGGAAGAATCTGAAACCGAAGATTCTAAGGTTCCCAAAGTTTCTCATGAAGGGGTGGGCATGAACATCACTGCTGACCAGCTTGGCGGGTCCCCTCCAATTGTAAAGTGTAGTGGCAAGAAGTTGCAGAAAAAATGGTCAAGGAAATCGATTAATACATCTGGTAATCTAGAGGGAATAAAAGCATCTTCAGTTGAATTACTCTCAGAACTCCGTTTGACAGCGCTAGATTGTCTTTATCCGAATGAGAATAGAGATTTTGATTCAATTGAGAGTTTCTTTTTCAGGTTCAGGGGGTTGGTGTTTTGTGATGGCAATAGCAAGGATATAGTAGGTCAGAAAGAGGATTTGGCTGCAGTACCTGCCTTGTTGGGAAAAGATCCACAGGACGTTGAGCGCCCTTCACCCATAGGTAATTCTGAGCTTAAGAAGAGGAAGCGAAAGGGAAAGGCAACTTTAGAGCGTTCAGAGGCTGAACCTGACATGTTGGGAAAAGATCTGCTGGAGCGCCCTTCACCCATTGATAATTCCAAGCTTAAGAAGAGGAAGCAAAAGGGAAAGGCAACTTTAGAGCATTCAGAGGCTGAACTTAATTCTAAGATAGCAGATGTGATGAAAAACAATGCTAAAACCGGCTCATCAGGGAAAGATCCACAGGTTTTGGGCCGCCCTTCACCAAAAGTTAAACCTGAACGGAAGATGAAAAAGAAAAAGGAAGAAACTAACTTAGTGGGATTGACGACTGAACTTAATGCTGGTCTGTCAGATGTTAATGGAAGCATGGCTACTGGTTGCTCATTTGTAATTGAATTCCAGAGGGCCTCTCTTGCACCTGATGAACCTCAGCAAAAGAAGAGAAAGAAGGCAACAACTCCAGCGTGTCTGCAGGCTAAACAACCTACTGGCATACCAGATTTGAATGGGAATGGTGTTGTACCCAGTTTTTTGGTAGAAGATTCACAGGTCATGGGCCATGTTGCACCCGAAGGTAAACCTGCAGCAAAGAAGAGAAAGAGGAAGGAAGGAGCTGCTTCAGAACATTCGAAGACTAAAATTACTCCTGGCTTTCTCGATACAAATAGAAACAATGCTAAACCCATCTCATTGGTGGTAGATTTGCGAGAGATGGGCCCACATTCACTTTCAGGTAATCCTGTGCTGAATAATAGGGAGGGGACGGAAGCAGAAGCAGCTTCAGTGGGTCTGAATAACAAACTTGCTGCTGTCTTATCAGATGTTGATGGAAACAGCACTAAACCAAGCTCATTGATAAAAGATTCACGGGATACGGGTTTGCTCTCCCATGAAGGCAAGCCTCAGCATAAGAAGAGAAAGAGAAAGGAGAAAGCGATATCAGAGTGTTCGAAAAATAAATTTACTGCTGGCATACCAGATTTGAATGGAAATGGTGGTGCTGAACCCAGCCTGTTGGGAAAAGGATTGCCGGAAAACTGCCAATCGCCAAATGGTAAACCTGAGCGGAAGAAGAGAAGGAGAAAAAGTGAAGCCTATTCAGAGCATTCCAGAACTAAACTCGCTTCCGGCATACGAGACATAAACTTTAATTATAATAAAGTGGAGACTAATGGAGAAGCTTTAGGGACCGCTCTTCTCTTGACATTTGCCCCAGGATTCCCCATGCCTTCAAAAGAAGTTCTAATTGCCACATTTTGCAGGTTTGGGCCGTTGAGGGAATCAGATACACAGGTGTTGAAAGAGCCTGGTTGTTCCCAGGTGGTTTTCATGAGGAGTTCCGATGCTGGCGATGCATTACGGAGTTTAGAAGCGAGCAGCCCTTTTGGCCCAGCCCTTGTAAGTTACCGGCTCCATCATCTTTCAGCTGCTTCCAGGGGTTTGGAAGCCGATAGGAATTTATGCATACCTCTAGCATTTCAGCCCATGGAGGGAATTAAGACCCCTGCTGGTTTGAAGCCTCATGGTACTACTGTTGGTGAGGCACCTCCCCTTTTCTTAATAAGACAGAATCTTGAGATGATGACATCAATGCTGGAGAAGTCGGGGGATAATCTTTCTCCAGCGATGAGAGCCAAATTGGAGAGAGAGATTAAAGGCCTTCTGAAGAAGGTAAGCACCATGGTTGGCTCTTCCTCATCTTAGTTTGACCAGTACGATATGGGGATTTCTATTCAGGCTGTTTATATGTAGTAGTCTCTTTGGTAGACTGTGCATCTTTTGAGTCCCTGTTCTGTACTAGTAGCTGGTGCTTTTGAAGCCCTTCTCATTTTCTCTCTTTTTCTCTCTCTCAAATGTGGATGTTGGATGTGGATGTTAGAACTAAGAACATGCGTACGTTATTGCATTGAGAGGACATAAGAAGCAATGTCTTATAATTGGAGCTACATCTATTTTGCTGCTCATAAAATGGTAGTGCATGAATTTTTACTACATACTGATATGATAATGATTATGATGATGATGATTATATAACTTTTGTTTCTCATTCGAATGAAAGCCATGAGTGGTCTTATTAGCTTCACCAAAATCAGATAATTGTTGCTGGTTTAACACCTGTTTAGGATGGCTTTTGGAGGGCCTAGAATCACTTTTGACCTTCTATTCCCTAAAAAAGTGTTTGGGCAAAAAAAAATGAAAAGTGATTTTGGGAATAAATTGTAAGGAGTAGATTTTCTCCAAAAGCTGGTAGTAGTGACTGAAAATTTTCTGGAAACTTGATGAAATTTTCAAAATGTTGAATTGTTAAGAGTGCCCTCACTTTATTCAAAGAGCAAACCTAAAATTCAACACCTATCCTTTTCTCAAAACACAAAATTCCCGAAAACAGTTAACCCTATCAGCCATCTCTCCCCTTCTTTCATTCTTTTCATTTCTCCTTTCTTCTATGGTTGATCATCGGTTTCTGCACTCTCCGGCTGCCAGTAGTTAGTTAACTTGCCAGACTTAAGAGGCCTGAAGATCATATCAAGTTCCATGGTTCGGTAGTCGTAGAGGAGGAATTGTGTGCGAGGCTCAAGAAAATGCTGTTGAAGGTAACCATCGTAATTTCACCATCTTTTCTTTTTTTCAGTGATTGTTTGAATTGATATTAAGCTCCATTTTTTTTTTGAGAAAACTGAGGAAGAAAAGGAAAGAAAGGAAGAGAAAATTTGGTCTGTTTGTTTTGTGGAGAAATTTGTTTGTTTTTTTTTTTCTTAAAAAAAATTATTTATCATAATATACTTTGTTTGTTTTGTGCGAAGAGAAAATTTTGGATCTCCAACAGTGTCAGTCATTTGAATTGATATCAAAGATGGCCTACCTTGTTTGATATTTTCCCAAAAGAGTGCTAGCATGTGATGAAATTATAACTATGGAAAGACTGAATTGTTTAAATACTCTGATGAAATTGCTACTGTAGGTGTGATAGTTTGATATTGAGGAGTTTTGTCAAGATTTGCGCCTAAGTGTTTTATACTGTATAGCAATTGAATTGTCTTTTATTTGATTTATCTAGAGTCTTATACTCCTTAATGGGATTTTATTTTAAAAAAAATTCTGCTGTGTATTTAAACTGTGCATATTTTGTCATTTGGATTCAATTTTTTTTATAGCTATTCTCCTAAATTAACTGATGAGGATTGGGGTCTGCTGATGGAGAAGCCTCAATTATGTTAGTAATTATTTCAGCAGTTATTTGGTTAGGTGACAGTGTCACACCGAACAGGCTGACAGAATCCAAACCATGCAAGTCCTCTGTTTGTGTAGAATGGACATGGTTGGAAATCACTCAACTAGTTAGGCGGTTTTTACATAATACATGGTAGGAGGCATTTCCAAAGGAGGATTTGCTTCTGTTAAAATATACAATAAGATTCATAAGAAGTTATGAGAAAATTTTGTTTTTTTTTTTTCTTTTTTATTTATTTATTGATCGGCAACAAAATAAAGTTTTATTACTAAAAAGATAAAGTACGGGGGAGAACAGAAAGTGAAAAGCAAAATTTGATCAAAAGGATATTTCTTGAGTCTGCTTCCTCATTCTTGTAATGTAACAATTAGGTGGATAGTCCACATTGGATTTGGGAGGCTATATTAATCACATGAATTGAAGTTTTACACGAGCTTCGAAAGTCCAAGATAATCCCATATATAGGTTGTGTGTAGTGTTAGCCTCTCTATGGATGTTGTCTCTTTTGGTAGAGCTATAGCAGAGATAATTTGTTTAATGAGCTTGCTTGAAAATAATGTGTTATATTGCTTTTTATGACTAATTCGGTAGTTTTACATCGGATTGTTTGCTCCCAAAGAATAAATCAGTAAGTGTTATTTAATTTAATGTAGTGTTGTAGATGTAGGCTGTGTGTTTGATGGAATAATAAATAAAACCCATTTTAATTATCACAGGACTATACTTCAAATATCGTTCTCCTACATAGAGAAGCTGCTGGCATTCTTGAATATGCTGAGCACGGATGAAACCAAAATTCAACATGAAGTCAGAACTATTTCATTATTTGTGTTGCGACCCTTTTTCTCTGTGTCTCAACACTTTAGTATTCTATATGTAAATTTATATAATTGTCAACATAAAGTCAGAGCTATTTCATTAATCATATGTGACCACCTCGATTAATTTGTTTCATATCCCAAGATTATCACCACTTGTTCGCTGGTGATCCTCTCTCAAGTATACAGGTAATTTTTTTTTTTCCAATTTTTATGTTATTTTTTCTGAATTTTAGTGCAAACATGTGCAAGTTCTTTAATGGGATATTTTTGCTGGTCTGACCTGGTTTCTCATCATTGCTTATATTATTATTGCCAGTGATTGGGTACAAATGTACAGGTATTTTTTTCTCCTGGATATGCATGAATGGTTCTGGAGGATTAATCCAAAAGTACTGTCTTCGCTGTGAAGCATGTCTACCATTGAGTAAACTTTTGGTAGTTTTAACTCATAATTTATATTGATCGTTTTTTTCGTTACAGTACTTTATTATTGGGCAAGGCTGGTTACAAAGATGTAAAAGACAGAAGATGACCTTCAAAGGGACATCTATGCCGCAGAAAATGGTGCCCAAATGTCGAAATATTTGAAGAAATATATAGTAGCTAGTTGTCTTTTTGCTGAGTACTGTGTTGGAGTGTAATGAAGGACCCCTTTTTTCTTTATCTTTTCCCCCCTTTCCGCATGTGTAGAAACAGGATAAGCATTTGTATACATTTATCACAGATCAGAGTATTGAATTTTTTTATTTACTTTTTCTTCTCCCTTTCGCTCAATTTACACAGATGGCTTTGTATCCCATGTTGTGAATATTGCTCTTTTGCATTCCAACAAGTTCAAAGGCAAAATATCACCTATATGAAGGTAAAGTTGTTGTTTCAGTGTTATTATAGTTTCAGCATATATTTTTGCTAAACACCCAAAATCACTTTTCAAACAAAGTTCCCAAACAAAAAAAAAATTGATTCTTTCATGCTACTATTAGCTTTTGATTCTCTTTCCTTAATGCACAAGCTGAAGCTATCCCAAATGGGGCCCAAAGAGGGATAAATTTTGCTTTTAGGTTCCAAGCCCAAAAGTAGCAAGGACCTATTGGTTGAGAGCAGCTATTGGAGTTACAATAACCCCACCTCTATGTTATATTCCTGCAATCCATCATTTTCTGCTTATTGACATTGAAAATTTAAAATGAAATCGTTAGGATTTATTACTTCAGACATCTCCTGTAATTTTGCATCAATACTTGAATTACCCTTTAACTCAACATTATAACATAACTAGGAAACCCCAATCCCAATCTTTTTCATTTTATTTCGCCCTTTTGGGATGCCACTATGTTAATCCTAGGGGTGTTCAAGTGAAATCATAGCAAACTTAGGTTGAAGTTACATCCATAATTTGGGACACCCAATTTTTTTTTTTTTTTTTTATAAATAAAATTTTGGGTTATTATAGACTGCAATTCTGAGTGAAATCCGTCCTCCCAATATCTATATTCTTTAACTACATGCCCAAAATTGTCTACACAATAAGCATTCTGATTTCCTTCTCAATACATATCTTGCAATTTGACATTTATATCTCAACATCCTTAATGAAATTCCATATCTTACATGGTATCTTGAATGATAATATTTTCACCTTCCATATTCACAAATTTTAAGTCTTTAGCTTTGGCTTGAACTAGGCCATTTCTAGCCAGCCATGGCTACCACCATAAGAATCGATCGAATTGTGCCCCGCAGCTCAATGTGGCCACTATGGGCTTTCCCATGACATCCCTAATAACATGAGCATTAGTCCCCAACCGATCCTTTTTAACCGGGTAGGCAAAGTTAAGTTTTGTCCTTGGTTGGTTAGGGGCCTTTCAAGAGACTGCTTTAATCAGTGTTCTATAAGTAAATACTTGGGAGTGCTAAAAGATAATAGCTTTACAAGGCTTAGAAGCAATGATTCTTCATTCAATTATGCAGACTAAATAGTCCATTAAATATATTGGCATCTGATAAGGAAAATTGGGAAACCAGAAATACTAACAACCAAATAAATTTTCTCAACAGGACCGAAACTTCAACCAATGTGAACTACAATCTAGGTGAGCAAAAATAGCAATTTTTCTATTAGATCTTAATAGAAAATCATAATCAAATCATGCATTACCATCCAATACTGACAAAATGCATATTGCAAAGGTTGGGAAACCAGCCCTTTCTTTCCTACAATGACAGAACCTAACCGACAACAGAAAACAAATAGGTTTTTTTTTACTCCATCACTGCAATTCCTCCGGCAGCCTTTATCTTCTCTATTATGCCGTTTGCCTCCTCTTTGGTGACCCCTTGTTTCAGCAAAACAGGTGCCTTCTCAACCAGGTCTTTGGCCTCCTTTAAACCCAAATTGGTAAAAGCCCTTACTTCTTTGATCACCTTGATTTTTGCAGCTGCATCAAACTTCTCCAACTTAACATCGAATGCTGTTTTCTCTGCCTTCTCCTCGGCCTTTGTAGATGCAGCACCTGCCCCTACCTGGGAACCCAAATCCATGCCTTCTGTTGAAATCGGTTGCATCTTGGGATGCCTGAGCTTGTCTCTTAGAGTAGGACCGATTTGTATGCGTTCTTCAGGGGGCAGGGCCGCAATTCGTTCAGCAAGCTGAATGATTTTATCAGAGGGTGGGGGTTTAGGGCCATATGGATCATAGAATGAGGGGTATTTGTACCTTTTGGGCTTGGCCTTGGGATCTCTGGGAACAAAATCAGGTTGGAATGAACGAAACTGTAAAGGGCCAGTTAATTCACGAATAGTGGGACGGACACGAACAGGTCTGAGTAGCACAATGAACTTCATGGTGTTGTAGATTAGTAAAGATGAAAACTCATTAGACGAAGATAGCTGGAAAGAGAGTGTCTAATTCAATAACGTGTTTGCAGTATCTGATGTATTTCTAAAAGGAGCAGCTTCACTCTTCTAAGGACAATTTGAATTGCATGCTTTCTTACCTGGAAAAAAGAATCAAAGACAAAAGCCAAACTCTTTAATAATGAAGAAGAAAACTATCCTCTAAGGCTTTGGCACAAGCATTTCAAACCTCATTCCCAAGGCAAAGCCAAAAAAAGGGGAGAAAAGACAATCTGCAATCAAAATACACCAAAATGTTTCCTGAAAAAGTGTTCTTCCAATTTCAAATAAATGTTTTTTAAACCAAACACCTATACTTTGTAGAAATGATCGAGTTTACTCAATTTGACCAAAAATTCAACCATATATTTCTACCAAGACACATCCTTTCGAACTTGAACTTCATCCCCTATTAATGGACTCTTTCAAACATTTCAAAACAAAACCAACCTCCAATCCCTCAACTCTAATATCTCTGTGTGTGTGTGTGTGCGTGTCAGGTTCCCTCTTAGCGTCTTTACGTAATGTTTGGAATCATGCACTACTCAACACATTAACAAGACCCCAATCCACCATAGAAAACCTCCAACAAAATATTGGTTGCACAAAGAATGAGGATTGTTTTGAAGTATAAAACTGATGCTCTTTTTCTCCCGTTGCTAACAACCACAGGCCAACTATTTGCAGTTTACATACCAGTAATAACCATGGCACAAAAGAAAAAGACCCAAACACACAAAATGCTTCTTGATCTATGTAGTTCTTCACAATGCAATTGCATTGAGACACAAGACTAAAATAATGAAGAGCCACTGTGAAATGAGCATTTACTAACAAATTATGTCAAGCCTAGGAACCAATGCGAACATTAATACGAAAACACTATCAGCAAAATGTCATATTACAATTCCAGCCTTTCCAGGACACCTAGGTAAGTTACATAATCAATGCGTCGAAATATATTATGCAAAATATAGAATATCTAAATATAATATAAATTAAAATTTTTAAAAATAAAATAAACTAAGAGGTAAATAAAAAATAAAAAATAAAATCAAACCAGAGGATAAATTATCAATCCTGGAAGACTGCTGCAGCATACAACTGCGTGCAAGCTCAAACCAAAACAAATCCCACCAAGCTAAGGCCATCAGTTAAACACTAACTTTTCAAAATAATTACAAACTCATCAAGACTGAAGCAAATGAATGTGGGAGTGCATATTAACTGCAAGACTGCTCTCTCGAGCATCCTCTTGTTCTAACACCCAAATTCAATAAAAACGTAAACTTTTGCATTAATATCAGTAGATATCACTGAAGATCCAAAAACACATAAAGAAATGGGCTAAATTAGATGAACTTCATGGATAAGTTAGAGGTTTCAACAATTAGCGGAAATGTTCAATGCCCTCCCAAACAAATCATGAACAACCCTATGACTGAACAATTGACAGAATGAACCCCTATTATCAATCAATGAAATCCCAAATATATGAACAATATATATATATATATATATAGGACCTGATAGGCTGATAGTTGAAGAAGAGAGAAGAAGGAATTAGTTCACAGTAGACGCTGTCTTCGTCAGAAGCTTAGATGCCCTAAGGGACCGTTTGGAATTTGAGATTTTGGGTTTTCTTATCTAGTTTATATCAAAGTCAATTTTAATTAGAACTGGTTCCTAGTTGTAATCTGTTTTTTAAAAGTTCATAGAAGAAATCCCAAATACTAACCCACTCCTTACAAAAATCTTAATTACGTTTCAATACAAAATTTTCAAATCAAAACTCTCATCTCACAAATCTACATCAAATCAAAATTTCTATTCTTTAAACCTAAAAAATCTCAAATCATAGCTTTAAACGATTCCTTAATCATAGCATTTGCAAGAAAATAATGCAGAAAATTCAGATAATCCCTAAAGATTCCTATTATTAGTTTTGTAATTGCCCTTCAACTTGTACTTGAATCTTGATTCTCCATCACCATTGACAGCCTCTTTTAGCTCAAGGCTTAACAAGTATTGCACTCTTCTACCCAGAATAAAGAACACTAGGAATGAGTATTTTTTTTTTCTTTTGATCCGCCATTGACAGCCTCTTTTAGGTCAGGGCTTAACATCGAGTGAAACCCTATATCCTAACACAATAAAAAGGAAGAAGAAGAAGAGGAAGAGGAGGAGTAAAATAAAAAAAAAATGTACTAAGAATAGGGCTTGAAGAAGAAAAACAAGAAGAGGAGGGAGAGGAGAAGTAAAATAAAAAATGTACTTAGAATAGGGGAAAAAGCCCTAAACACAACAGAGAGAAAAAACAACAAGAAAATGAAGAAGAGAAGGAGAAGAGCACAGACCTTTTTCCGGCGAGGCAAAGATCGACGGTGACTGGTGGGAGCAAGACGGCGGCAGTTAAACCCTTCCCTCTCCTATCGTTCCAACGTTGTTTTTTTTTTTCCTCTGGGTTTTATGAAAATCAAGTGCCTCTTGGAAGTTGGAACACAGAGAACAAGTTTTGGGTAGAACAATGGGCTGGTCAATTGGGCCCAAATTATATCAAGAAAATCCAGTTTTACAGATTCCCAAACCCCCCCCCCCCCCATAAAAGGGCATAACTTTTCCCATCAGGGATCAAGTTTCGAATTTAACTGCCTCTTTTAGATCAAGTAAAAAGGAGATTTTTTGGGGGGAAAAAACCTTGAATTCTAATTTTGTGAATCAATCACCCTTACCTCAACTAGCCTTCTTCATATATGGGTATAGTCCAAAATATTCAGCTGAACTATTGAGTCAAACCCAACGCGCGCATTACACAGGTGTTGTTTTTGTTTTGTTTTGTTTTTTTTTTTCAACCTAAATGTCTAATAAATATTTTTTCTTTTTCAGTTACGAGACAAATAACACGTACAACTTTATAGAACTATTGAGTTAGTAAATATTTTTTAACATGTAACTATACAAGAGTTGAAACCAAGCGTGAAATATATACGAGATCTGCATGCTTTAGCATTGCAGACCTATATATATTTTAAGCCCACAGAAAGAGATTCATAGATTACATCCCCAAAGCATGATTCGCCCTATATATAGCCGGCCCTGAGATTTGGGGGGCCCCAAGCGAATTCCTAAAGTGGGGCCCTACTACGTAATGATGCAAAAAAATTTGTATAAAATATTTAACTACCAATTGTTATTATTGTATTTGCTAGTACACACAAAGTTTGATGGCACATATCATTACTATAATCAAACCTAAAATAAGAAAAAAATTAAAAATTAGTTAACTTCTCTAAAATAAATTCATACTACCACCATATATAGTAATTAGTAAGAATATAGTCCTAATAATCATTTATTACGAAGACAAACAATTCAAACAAGCGAGAAGTATTCAATTTATTTGGAAATTCTGTATCAATGAAATATAGACTAAAGATAACATGAATGCAATAGATTTATTACTAAATAGATATCACTCTATGTTGAACTCTCACAACCACCAAAGGTTCAATGATGTCCCTCACAGACATTTACTACCCAGACTAACAAGTTGCAATCCTTGGACTCTTGAAGATACCTCCCCGTAGCAGAAACATAAACTCATTGGTGGAAAATTCATTTACTTTGGAGAGAGAACGCAACTGACCATCACATAAAACCCAAAGAAAACACTTATTATCTTTTTCACTGAGACAACTATACAACCAACTAACAGCATATTTTCACTCTCCTTAGAACCTTCTTCACAAATGAAGTTATTTTTTCTTGTATAGTGCCTATCTAATTTCAATAAGGTCATGCCCAAATGGCCAATCAAATACTTAGTACTCCTCTAGTATTGTGTGGTTCAACAACATCATTGTATATCACTCAAATAACTAAAGCTCCAAAATAGCAGTGTCAATGACAGAGATCTTCCCCAAGTACCCATAAATTGATAACCTTAGCATTACAAACCAATGGAACAAAATTAAGTCGCATTATCATTTATTTTGGCACATTAGGACCGCAATCAATACAAATGAAGTAGATGCAGCTAGCACTTCTCTAACAACAAGCAAGAGGCTCCGTATGAAAATGGCATACAGTGATACAGATGGTCTAATTTATATTCACGCAGATTTAGAAAATACAATTGGGACAAGGGATACTCCTAATTATAAAATATGTGTAGGAGAGGGAGAGAAAACCCAAACCAATGCACCTAAAAGGTCTAGTTTGTCAACTGACGGTCAAAGATGTACAAAATTAAACTAGAATTTTACAGTACTTAGGAATGAAGTTCAGTTTCCCAATCAATTTAACATAGCATACATTTGTACAGTTCATACAAATGGAAAAAGGATTACAACAACAACTAAAGAAGCAAGAGGGAAATGGAAAAAGGATTGAGATTATGAATATAAAAAGCGTACCTTGGAGAGATTTAGGGATTAAAGAACTAAAGAAGAGAACTAGAGAAGAAGAAGAATCACTGAATCGGCAATCGCAAAGAGCAGACTCGGCACTCGGCAGAGAGAGAGAGAAGCGACTCGTCACGTTAGGGGCTTAGGGCACTCGGCACTCGGCAATCGCTGCTGCTTCCAGTCTTCCACTGTTTCACACTTTAGCCTTTGGGGTTTAAAATCGCAGAGAATTGAAGGGGAAAGACCACAGTTTTAGCCGCTTAGGGCCTTAGGGGCCGGGGACTCGGGGAGGCTGACTGGCTGAGGAATTGAGGGGCTTTGCTGGTGAGGCTGCTGGCTGCGGCTTCCTCCGGTTGGGCCTTTTAGACTAGATAGATGGGAGAAGTATGGAGAAAGCCCTGGACTATGGGAGTATAGCTGTATAGGGCTTGAAAAAAAAATTGGGGGCCTCAAGCAAATGCTTTAGTAGGCAAAAGGGAAGGGTCGGCCCAGTATATATATATAACTAGCCATTTAATCAAAAATAAATTTGAATCTATGGGAGAAATGCACAGAAAGGCATTGAAATGTGTTTTCGTTGAAGAATCCATTTTATTCCACATTGCCGGTCTAAATAAAGGCTTGCTATAGTTTTATATACCTGTATGGTCCTCCACCTAACAACTTAAACTTCTAGATTGAAAATTTAACATGGTATTAGAGTATTATTTATCCACGTGACGAGGCTTATGGGCAGGGGCGGAACTAGAAGGAAGGTAAGGGGGGCCCCCCCCCCCCCCCCCCCGACTTTTTGGAAAATTTATATACATCGCTACAATACATGGCTACACCGAATCAATACAAGAAGAAAATGATGGCAGTTTTGGAAAATCACCAGTGGGTATTTTTTAAATTCACAGTCTTTGTTTCTTGTAGCGATACTTGTAGTGATATGTTGTAGCGATGCATAGCATTTTCCATAAATATTTTATAAGGGATGCTATTATAAATTGTACCTTACACAAAGTTGCGTAAGATAATCTCAATAGGGCCAAATGTAGAATAAATTTTGAAAAATTGACTGTTAGATTAGATGAACTGCTTAACAATTTCATGTTCGCCAAAAATCACAATGATCCAACGGTCGATTTTTGACATATGTCACTATGAAAAATTGTAACATTTTTGTTCTTCAAAATATCACTATTTTTTCCTAGTAAGTTTTTTTACAAACCGACCGTTGGATCACTGTGACCTTTTACGAACATGAAATTGATAAGCAGTTTGTCTAATCTAAAGACCGGCACCTTTGACATAATAATAAAATTAAAGGAACAAATTAAAATTAAAATTTTAGAAATGAATTGAGGCAGCCGGCGAAAAGAGAGAAGAGAGAAAGAAGAAAAAGATAGTACATTAGAGGGAATGTTAAGGAAAGAGAAAGAATTTCGGCTAGGGGTTCACACAAACATCATGCATTTATATTTTTACCCTCCTCAATTAAGGTAAAAACAATTCAATTTTTACAAATTTGTTTTGAGCAAACTTGAATCATATATATAACATATTTATAATAACCCAAGAAAAGTTTAAAATGAGAGAACTATACTCAGTTGAATTTTAAGAAAAAATATGACCTTAAAATAGGTTATTTTGAACCATAGACCACAAACTTTAACAAACTCTTATGGATTATACTGAATTCAGATGGAAATACTACATAACCTTTCGAATCCTTTGGTTGAATACTATCATCACCAAATAAATTTGTATGATTTTTTATGGTATTGCGATTCTGGTACTAATATTTTGTAAAATTACAATTTTACACATTATAAAAATGATTATTTTATGCAAGTGCAACTTTCATATATATATATATATATATTTCTCACACATTAAAATTTTGGCCCTTTCAAGAAAAAATCATGGTTCCGCCCTAGGGATGTCAACGGGGCGGGGTAGGTTTTTGCTTTCCCAATCTCGTCCCGTGAATAAAAATCATTTCCCAAACTCGTCCCTATCCCAACTTAAAATGGGACGGGACGGGTTTTCCCATCAGGTTTGAAAAAATAATTAAAATATTTTATAAACTTCATTTTTATTTTATTTTGGAATGAATCCTAACCATAAACTCAACAATATGATTTTTATCTTGGATTATAAGTATTAGTAGTTAAAATATATATTTATACACACTAACTTGGTGAAAAGAACAGAAAAAAATAGAATTAATAAAATATTTAAACACTAAATATTGTAAATAAATAAAAAATATTTTAATATAATTATATATACATAGATATTCGGGGCGGGGAAGGGGAGCCATATCCCATTCCCGTCCCAAATCCTATAGGGTTTTTAATTTTTTTCTAAAACCCTATAGGGTTTTCAAATCTATTTTCCAAACCATTCCCAATAGGAACGGGGCGGGGCGGGGGACGGGCGGATTACTCCTTTAACCCATCCCACTGACATCTCTATTCCGCCCGGCCTAATGACACTAAAAAATAAAAGCCTATGTTTTTATGTTGGATGCTTAATAGTTTTTTGGTGTAATAAATTTGATTTCTTTGGAAAGAGGAAAAAAAATGGCAGAATGGCATACTTATGGACAAACCCCATTGTGTTTTTCTATGTGATATGATGCTCTCCTTGTCTTTAGCTCTCTCTTTATGGGAGAGAGAGGGATAACATAAAGCCAGTGATATTGTTTTTTGTTTCCTGCAATGAGAACTTCGATCCAAGTTTATGCAGTCGAGAGCCAAAACACTGTCATCTTCACAGCACAGAGAGAAAGAGAGAGAGAGAGAGCTGACATCCTGAAACAATAATCAGGGAGAACAGGCCCATGGAAGTACACTGGAGTCACATGCAATTGACACACTACTCGAGGATTTTGCTTTCACTGAAAACTCTGCTTTTCTCTCCTTTTATGTCTGCCTCAACACTCACTCAAGAGAATTTTACAGACAGTTAGAAACCTTTATCAGCAGCAAGTTAGTCACACACTCACCCAACATATATACCAAGCCAAATCACACATGTAATCATGTAAAAAGATTACACTAAATACTAACACAATATTTTTAAGTACAATAAAGCACTACAATATCTTCCTCGGTATGACAACAAAATCCTACTGTCTTTCATCCCCAAGACATACAAAATTAAAACATTAAAAAAATCAACTTAAGGGCACTATTAAGGCAGTCATTTTTGGACCCTCCAAGTTCTTCATTCACATTCATGCTTGTTGAGTCAATTAGAGCTGAAAGACCATCTTCATAGGGAAAAAAAAACCCAAAAAAAAAAAAGAAAATCCATCAAAGGCATATTACTTAATTTGGAGTAATATATTCGATATATATATATATCTAGACTAATGGCTTTGTTTTAGATAATCCACAGCCATTCGATCATCGAGCCAGCCGTGGCTGCAATCCTAGACCATTTGAGTAGAAACTAGTTGAATTAGTTTAGGTTCTGTTTAGATCTTGGAAAGAACGAGTGAAATGTACGTAGGGGAAAAGTGCAAAAATGTGCTTAGAAATAAATTCCTTTCTAAATCATTTTTGCTCTTTTCCTATTCTTTCCCTCGACTTTTCCAAGTTCCAAACAGAAGCTTAGACTAATGGATTTGTCGTCGACGATCCGTAACCACCCATCATGCCAGTCCATGATCCTAGAGTGTTTAAATAACCAAATGAGTCCTTCCCAGCATCAGAACAGCCTTGATCTTGCCAATCAAGGGACAAGAGCTTAGTATTTGGCTTCACATCAATTGCATTTTGATCCTGCAGGTGATGATGATGATCATGTCCTTCATAAGGAAGCATTAACCTTTGACAAGTATCCATAAATGTTCCACCATTACCATCAATAGAGATCCCATAAGGAGAGCAAAGCCCATGAAAATTTGGACCCAACCCATGACCCAAATCTCCAAACCCACCCACAACACCAAAATCACCATTACCCATAAAATCATGGTTCCTTGAATTCCCATTAACAATGGCTTCAATTTTACTCTCCATGAAATCAATGGGCCTTGGATTTTCAAGCATAAAACTACTAGGATTTGCAATATTATTGCTTCCATGGGTACTACCAAGCAAATTTGTGAGGTGGGAAAATTGCATCTGATCAGGAAATGAGAGGTGAAGATCAGTTGGGTTATGAGAGGATATTGATGATGATGATGATCCAAGATTGTGATTTGGGTTAATTGGAGATTGATGATGATCATTTGATGATTTCTTTGAAGAAACTTTCTTGTTCTTTCTACACCCACCACCCACAGGAATGTTTCTAAGAGTACCTCCTTTAGTCCAGTACCTTCTGCAGGTCTTGCAAAAGTACCTTGGCTGAGAAAGGCTGTAATTATTGTAATAGCAAAATTTGGTGTGTGTTGAGTCACATCTTGGGCATTTGAGAGCCTGGTCATGCTGTGGCCTTAGCCTTCTCTCTATCAAGGGTCTTGAGCATGTGAGCATGTCCCCTGATGGTGAAGAAGAATCCATTCCAGTCTCCTCGTGAATTGAACCCTGCACAATTAAAAAAATAATTAGAAATTTAAAAATGAAAAAGGGAAATTGTGGAAATGTGTCAGACATTCCTTGTCCTTTCAAATGTCAATCAGAATGTCTAAAATGGTGCCTGCAGAGAATGTATAATGCCCACACGACACGCGAGAGAAGCTGTTTTAAACTTCCAAATTTAGTTAAAAAACAGCTTGACAAATTTGGAACTTGCATTATCAATTCTTTCATGAAAATGGCTGCAGGTGCAGCAGGTTCACACTTCATCACATTATTAAATTATGTTCATTTCTGTAAAATTGAACTGCACTATCACTAGACTTAATTGGTTTCTAATAAATGTGTTTTTCCAGCTAGTTTAATTAGCTTCAACTAGCTAGCTCTTATGGATTTGTTAGAGCCGTGGAGAGAAACTTAAGGCTGTGTTTGGACGTCCCCAAAAACGAATTGCTCTAATAATTCTTATTTAATTACATGCCATTTTCAAGGAACAAATCCATCCATGCACTAGAATGAAGTCATCCCAGGAAATGAAGCTAGCCAATATTATGAATGGTAGTGAAACATGCACAACATTGGAATAATATCCAATTTCCAGGGAGTTTCCAACACGTCCAGGGTATATAATGAACAAATATTTCTGAGGTACCAAACATCCTCTCAAAATTAAAGCAAAAAGGAAAAAAAAAAAGAAGATAAAGAAAGAAAGAACAAGCTAGCTATAGAAGAAGAATAACATGATTTTGATAATCAAAGAATCATGCAGGGAAATGAATGACATATATAAAATACCTGTAGCCAGTCAGATGAATCCATGCAAACTTGCAGAGAAGTAAGACCCATTAAACAAAACCAAAAACCCAACTACAATAACAAATGCAGCAACTCTTCCCAACCAAATCAACCTTTAATTTCCTTCAAAAACACTCCATTTCACTCCTACTCACTACTAAATAAAAACTTTAGACAGAGAGATTAAGAGGCAAGATAGGAACTTGAGAGAGTGAGCTAGGCAAGTGAGAGAGAGAGAGAGAGATTGGTTTGTTGTCTGGTTGGGATGATGGGGCTGTGAATAAGAAGGGAAGAAAAAGGCACCGGGAGAGAGAGAGGAGGTAGAGGTACAAGCCTCGGCAGCTACGGTCTACAGAGAGCGTCGGTGGCATACTTTCGTGGGTCCCAATAATGTCTCACTAATGTCCCAACACTGACCCCACACTTAGTTCACCTTGACTAAATCCCAACTCTACTGGGAAAGAACCACAGCCGTCGGATTATGGTGGGGTTGTGTTACACGTCAGAAATCGCGGCGTCGTCATCACAAAACCAGCTAATGTCATGTCTAGACGTGACAGAACCCAAGAATATTTGGGTTCTCGATAAAGAGCATACCGAAAGAGCACTCTACTTGAGGGTCCCGTTACAATGGACCCCGCTCGCTCGCCTCCTACAAGCAAAGGATATATTCTTCCCCCCACCCTCTCTCTCACGTGCCACCTCCTCTTTTGCTTAATTCTCTCTTATGCTAAGCCTTACTTCGTATTCTTTTGCTTAATTATCTGTAATGCTAAGTCTTAATTCGTATAATTCTAATTTAAACCATGGTTGAAAATAATAATAG
This sequence comes from Hamamelis virginiana, assembly GCA_017140935.1. Classification (NCBI taxonomy): domain Eukaryota; kingdom Viridiplantae; phylum Streptophyta; class Magnoliopsida; order Saxifragales; family Hamamelidaceae; genus Hamamelis; species Hamamelis virginiana. The sequence continues at coordinate 6,750,824 of JAESVK010001301.1, forward strand.
TTTAAGAGAATTAGTTTAATGAAAAACAATCTTATAATTTATGATTTATTATATGTTTAAATTAATTTTGAACTTCAAAACTGAATCTATATAAGTTTTAAAAAGGTTAATCCAAACTACATGGGAATATATGTTTTATGTAAGAAAAATGATATGTGTTCCAACAAAAATGTTTCTATCAGTGTATGCTGGTTTTCGTGAAAGTCAACATGTTTTTTATAAGTAATCATTGGATATATTTTTTGAAAAACTAATCGTTGGATTAGATAATATGTATATGTATGTCATGCAAGCCAAAAATTATAGTGATCCAAATATCGATTTCTCAGATATATAACTTAGAAAAATTATCACATTTTTCAGCGGTCAAAATTTTTTAGACTGTATTTTGAAATGTTGATATTGGATCATTGTGAGTTTTTGCATACATGACTTACATAACAAAAATATCTAATCGAACAGTCGGTTTTTTAAAATACATATCCCATAATTAATTGAAGACCTCATTCTGACTTTTACGAAAGTCAGCATATATGAATAGGATCAGGACTGTATGTTCCAATACCCTAATTTTAAGATTAATTTATGTGAACTATTTTAATATCTTACTTAGAAAAAAAGAAAATAAAGGAAAAAGAAATTAATGTAAGGAATTTTGATGGAAAATGACTTGTGTTGCTCCATTTAGTAGGAAGAATGAAAAAGTGAAAGGAAAGTAGAGGAATAGATTTTCCATCCTCAACGAAGTTATATTAACATTCTTTTTTGTGTGTGTGATGTGTAAAGAGGAGAAAAATGATAGAACACCGAATTCATTATTTTACTCTTGGATATACGGTATATGACTCGTTTGTTTTTGTTGTCAATGTAAATAAAAAAATGTTGAAGGGTAAAAGTGTACTTTCCTATCCTTCCCTCCCTCGTCTCATTCGATACAAAAAAAAAAAAAGAACATATTGCAAAAAATGGCTTGGCTTTTTCTTTCTTCCCTTCTTCCCTCCTTCCCTCCTTCCTCGTCGCCCTCCATACCAATTCAAACACACCCGAACCCTATATACCCTTCCCTCCCCTCTTCCCTCCCTTTCCCCTCTTCCCTCCCTCTACTCTTCCTTCAAATCAAACATAGCATTAAGGTGGGTCAATGCATGTGAAATGTTCTATAAAAATATAAAGAGAAGTTAGCCTATTAAGTTTTCTCATTTTAAGTGTTGTTATATGAGCCACCACTTTGTTTCTTTATTATATTTTACTCCTTTCAATTTAATTAGTTCATTTTCTCTTTATTCTTTAATTTTATTTTACTACGTACAAAGCGTCTCCTATGACTTCAAGTAATGATACATTATCATTATTCATATTAGGAAGAGAATTAACATTTACTATTAACAATCTATAAACTTAATTGTAATTAAATGGAGTAAAGTGTAGTTTTCAAACTATATATAAAGAGGTATAGTTGATGACAAGTTGATCTAGCGGTATGTATTTCCACTTTTAAATAAGAGATTTTGAGTTCGACTACATGGAGGTGCATTGATAGGAAGAAAAAAAGGGTTAACATTTTTTTTTAACGTTTTCCATGTCTTTTGGAACTTTGAGACTGTTTTTAATGGGTGAAAATTAAAGAGAGTAAAATGTGATTATTTTTTCGAATTAAAATCACTCTTATACCAATAAATTAACCGTAAGCAATAAGGGGAAAAAAAAAGGTATATTTTGTAAGGAATTGTTTTTGTTTTTTTTTTTTTAAATGCTTTTATCTCTATATCATGACCCCATCAGTAAGAAAATAAGAGATTTTGAGTTCGAATACATGGAAATGCATTGATAGGGAGAAAAAAAGGGTTAACATTTTTTTTAATGTTTTCACTTTTCCAAGTCTTTTGGAACTTTGAGACTATTTTTAATGGGTGAAAATTAAAGAGAGTAAAATGTAATTGTTTTTTCGAATTAAAATCACCCATATACCAATAAATTAACCGTAACCAATAAGGTAAAAAAAGAGTATATTATGTAAGGAATTGTTTTTTCTTTTTTTAAAAAAGGCTTTTATCTCAATATCGTGACCACATCAGTAAGAAAATTGCTTCCTATATGGACTCATTCGTACAAACAGCTAGTTCATGAAGTATATGGCACTTGTCATTTGTGCCATATTATACTTCCTCTTCAAAAAAGTGGAAAATGCCAAAATATAACATTCATGCACTGGAATATATTGGTGCCAAAATTTTCCATTGATGTCAAAATTTGGATTCTAGTATAGCATTTCCAATGGGCGTTATATGAGCTGTTATTGCCAAAATTTGGCATTAATATCCAAATAAATTGCTTAAATGGTGCCTTTTAGGGTGTCAAATTTTTGGTAATGGTAGTCCTTACTGTCAAATTCAGTACCTCAAATGACACTTATCATTTGTGGCATAGCATACTACCTCTTCAAAAAAGTGGGAACGCAAAATTTTAAATTTGTACATCATATGGCATGAATGTTCTGGAGATGCTCTTACGTACAATTAGAAAACACACTAACTCATACAATCTTCAACTTATTTTATTTTTTTTATTTTATTAAAATGCAGTTTTCAATTTTGTATAAATACTTTTAAAAATATAACCTTCATCCACTGATTAAAGACTATGCAAACAATTTTACATTCACTTTTGCGAATCGAAAAAAGTTTCACTCGGTGAAGTCCTAAAAATTATAGTTAACTAACACTATGTTTGGATTGAGAGATTTGGAGAGAAGAAAATAAATGAGAAAATAAATATTTTTCTCCCAACTTTTCTTATTTGGAAAATTAAGTTGAGATAGAATAGAAAGAATGAAGAGAAAGTGGAGGGATTTTGGGTCATTCTTTTATTTCTCTCCAAAATTTCTTCAAAATCGGAGAGATTTGGACTGAAATTAAAAGATTAAAAGAAATGAAATACATAAATAATAAAATGATATTTGTGTCCATATACAACTTCACAATACCAAATATATCCATATGTACACTTTCTTGATATAATACACAAATATATGGTAAATTTAAAAATTATATATATATATATATATATATTCCCGCTTCTCTTATGAAATCAAATAAGAGAAAGTTGTAGATGGAAATATTTATATTTTTTTTTTTTTTTTCAAAGAAGTTCTTCTTTTTTTTTTTTTTTTTTTTATCTCTTTAATCACTCTATCCAAATAGTGTAAAAAAATCTCAAAAAACATAATTCGAGCGATTAATTATTCAAACAAAAAAAGAAAACTTTTAAAAAATATGACATCATGTACACATGGTGATAGCGTGTAGAACACGGTCCAGTCAACAATCAAGGCACAAAGTACAGAGTCTAATGAATAAAGTGTGCACCCACGTTTCACCGTACACCAGACAGTTCCCTTCTGTAAGGACTGTGGGTCATATCACCAATCCTTTCTCTCACAATAATAAAAACCTTGCAATCATAAGGCCTAGAGCTCCAATAACTCCATCATTTCTCCCTACATTCTCTCATATCTCACAACCAATGAGTGGGTGATAATTAGTTTTAGGTTTGCCCAAATTGATTAGATTGGGTGCCATTTGGATGTGGGGTTCCAACCCAAATTAATTTTATTTGATCGGTTGGTGCTTGGTGGTTAAGGACCAACTACTACTACAACATGGGTCCAAGCTATTTTTTAAAACTTTTCGGCTAGTTTTTTTCCAAAATAACCTTTTAAAAATATATATATACCACACTAACTTTTTCCCAAAAATATATACCACAATAATCTTATAACCGATCAAAAGGTATAAACCGCTATTTGAAATAGTGACCCGTCAAAAGATATAAACCGCTGTTTGAGACAACGTTTCTTAAAAGATACATGAAACAGTGGTTTTACATAAGCATAAAAAATTAAAAATAATTTTTTCTCTCTCCTAATCAAAAGAGACATTTTGCCTCCATAATACTATCTGGGAAAAAAAAATTAAATTAAATTTACGAAAATATTTTGAAAGTTTTAAAAAATGATGGTTTATATCCAATGTATAATATCATTGTATCCCATTAATAATAAAAATAAAACAATAAAGTTGCTTGTCCAAGTAGAAGACCTTTGCCACAATCAGAATAAAATAAAAAATGTATGATTTGTGCCTGCAAATAAAAAAAAAGGGTGAGACTTGTTTATCTCTCTCTCGCCCATTTATACCTGCTGCTAGCCTACTACTCCTCGCTAGTCTTCATCCAAAAAAATTCAAGACTTGTATAACATTCAATTCTCTCTCTTTATCTCACTCCCATTTGGGTCCTGTAAGGCTGCAATATGCATGCCTATTGCCTAGCCTAGCCTATACTTGAGAGGCTGAGGAGCAGACTGAGGAGTGCAGCAAGCCTTCACGGGTCTTTGCAATGGGCATTGCTTTTTATAAAGTAAAATTTCTTTCATTTCCGTCCTATTTTTTAATTATTTATTATTTTAACAATATCAAATTATTATTTTTTTATAATTTTTTATATTTTTCGGATTAAAAAAATTAAAGAAATTAGAAATGTTGAAACTTTCAATCGTACAGATATTTTTAGATTTGAAAATAATATTTGTGAAAAATATTTCAAAAATAATATTTTTTCAAACCAAAAATATTTTAATATTTTAAAAATTTTCAAAGTTCACTAAAGATGTATTTTTCAAAGAACAGCTGTTTCAAACAGCGGTTTATACCTTTTGACCTGGTTAGAGAGTCATTGTGGTATATATTTTTGGGAGAAGGTTAGTGTGGTATATATATATTTTTTAAAATGTCATTTTGAAAAAAAAAAAAAAAAAAACTCCTTTTTGGCAGGTACAGAATTATAAAAAAATTATCTAATCTATCAGTGAATTTTTCAAAGTACATATCATGTGGCTCCTAGTAAGGGTGGACTAATAATAAAATGGATAAGAATGTCCTTACTTGATCATATGTACCTTGAAAAATCCACAGATAAATTAGGTAATCTTTTTATAATTGTCATATCTGCCAAAAAATATAGTAGCAAATAGTGTTTATTACATGAAATCAATCTTTTATTAAAATTACCAATGCAATTTAAACTTCAACCCCATTAGAGAGGAAGAAAATTTTTAAAAGAGGAAAAAGAAAAATTTTCTATTAGTATTTTTGGTATCTCAAAAATGACCAAACATTCTTTCATTTGCCAAATTTGCAAGTAACATGGAAATGGCTTTGAGTTGGGGGAGGTCAGGGGTCACCATCATATCTGTAATAGTAGACACAATGTAAATTTTATTTACTTTTCTATCTTTTAGGATAGTCTAAATGGGCCTCAAACTATAGTATTTGGTACAATTAATAAAATTAACTTGAGTTTGGAGTTACTAATGTAACTGATTACGTTATTAAAAAAAATTTATATTGATATTGGCGAATACCACATATGATCAAGAAAAGAATACCTATAATCGCATGAAATCCATGAAAGCCAGTTGCTAAGGAAAAGATAAACATCGATTAGACCTGAAAACATTCACATCGTGCATGAGTTAGAGTCGGATAGAAAATTTTATTAGATTCCGTCTAAAATAAGTAATTTATAATTTTAAAATTTCCTACTCATCTTTATTTATTTCTTTAAACCAAAAAAAAATAAAAAAATAGTAAATATCATGCCAAAAAACATGCCGACGGGACCTAATTCTAATAGAAAATGCCATGCACCACTATAAAAGTATTACTAGAAAAGAATTTTAGACTAAAAAAGAAACAACGATTTTAAGACTAAAAAAAATTGATGTTGGAAACAGCGTTTTTTTATTCTATGTTGACACGTGGCAGTTGACTTGTCAACGGGGTCAGATCCTCATATAAGTTCCCATGAGGGTCATTTTCAGGAAAAAGGGATTTTTCAAAGCGTCATTTTAGGAAAGCACTCTAGAAAATATTGTGAATTTTCAAAACAAAACCTATTCATTACTTATAACTATAATTGTGACCGTACTTTGTAGCAATACATATAATTAATTATTCATTTTAAAATAAAGCGAAGCTCTTCAGTGCTAATTCTGTATTTTATTTTTTAATTTTTTGTTGAAAGGGACATTTTTTTAACATTGGATGAGCAAGAAAAGAGAGAGAACAAATAAATAGGCAAATTGTTATGGCTGGAAAGTTAGGGTTGCAACAAAGAACAAAGAACAAAGAACAAAGAACAGTGGTGAGGACCATTTGCACCCTGAAATCATGGCTGGCAACTGCCAAATGGCAATGCCATTTCAGTTCAAATTTCAAATTACCGGTGTTTGTGTGCGGGTTTTTGGATAGGAGGATCAAACGGTTTCAATTCAAAATGAGAGTATTGTGGTCCTTGTCATGATGATGGTCAAACTAAAACCCAACCTCGTAATGGGTGCGGTCAATCTGATTCCTTTGGGCTAGATCCGTCACAATTAACTGCGCCCCCACATCATGAAATATTATTGGATACTCGTGCAAAAGTTCCTCCGGGCCACATGTATGGCAATGATGCACTCTAACATTACCTCCCCAAGTTGGTTCCGGGACCATGATCGCATAAAATCAATAAGTTCCGATCTAGTCACAGATATCCGTCAAAAATCAAGTGATTCAATGTAAACATTTAAAATATATAGATCGAAAAAATTATGACCATTGAAAATTGTTACAGTATAAAAAATCGACTATTAAATTACTGTAAATTTTGGCATACATGGCATACATAAATATAAAATCTATTATTTCACAATTATCTATTAATTTCATACTTAAATAAAAGTTATGTAAGCAATTGTATCATATATGCTGCAAATTTTTTATCCAACAACTTATGTCTTTTGGCATCAAATTAATTGTTCGGGTTATTTAAAGTCGTTCTTCTGGGAATAGTTATTACTTAAACTAAGTGACAAGCAAAATGAAATTAATAATTTTGTAGTAACATATAATAATTAAAGGGCACATCTACCATGAAGTTACCAATTGATTTGCATAAAAATATATTTTTTTATTTAATTATTTAAAATCCAGATTGTGCTGATCAAGAATCAAGATCTAGGGTTCCCTAGTGTGGGAGAAGTCAATACAAATGAGGTGAGGATATTAGGTTTTCATGTCTAGTCGTATATCATCTTGTGAGAGAAAATTGCCGACAGACGGACTATGCAAGTAATAATTCACACTTTATATTACAAGATCGTTTTAAAGCCACTTGGATAAATGCTCGAGTATAATTAAATTCAGGTTGTTACCGAACTAATCTCTAAATTCAAGAGTGTGAACATCTACGTGTAAGGGAAGTGGAACTAGAGTATGGCGCAGCCCTTCTTTCCCACGTGTACATTGGATGAGCTAGTAATTATTACATGCGCATGCGTGACAACTCCAGCGGTGACTGCGGCGCAAGGTAGCAAACAAGTAACAATATGTCAATATATATTCCAATGTCAAAACTGAGAATGGACGAATCCCGAATGGGCGGTGGACAGGATCTACTTCCATATATATATTACTCGATTCCATTGTTAGCTTTATTCCCTTGTTCTCTAGCCTGAAACACTATGATTACTGTACATGTGGTTTTCTTATGAGTCCCCGTCCCAATTGGGTCCCATCCACGCACATATAAGCCGACCGTGCGTACTCTCTCTTCGTATATTTTGGTTTTTTCTTATGACCTGGCCATCTCAGTGTTTTTTTTTTTTTTTTTTTTTTATTTGGAGTGTTTTGATATAAATGTCTGTATATTGTATCTCAATCTAAAGTCACCTATGAAAATTGAAATTAAGAGAGATGCTATTGAAGTTGAAGGCAGAGAGATCGAAAAAATACTGTTAAATTATTAATTTAGTGGCAAATTTTCAAAACAAAAACAATTGAGAAATTAGATTTTTATTTTTATTGAAAATCTCTGTATATATATAATATTGACAATTATTGTACTGAGAATCTAACAAGCCGTGAAGAGAAAGACAACCCCAGAATCCAGAGTTGAAAGATGGGACAATTTGTCCCCATCCAACTCCAAGAATTTACTCTATGTCTATGGTTTTGGTTTAAGAGTGGAAAATTTGCCGCGCATGGTTAGATGGTTGGTGCATTGTGGCTCTACCTTGATGTGCCTTGTCTAGGTCAAGTTTAGCCCACCAATTAAGAATATTAACTTGTTTTTAATTGGAGCTAATCACGTTTTAATGCAAATGTTTAAGGTTAATTGAGTTGCATGTGTGAATAGAATTCGAGATGATATATATTGTTTGACTAGGTTTTTGGATATAGATTATGTGTCGGATAGTTGTGAATATGGACAGAGTTTTGATGCTAGTTGTAGAATTGTGGTCTATGGTGATGTTTAGGTGATATAAAAATTCAACGAACCCAAAATGTGTATGATTTTATTTTATTGTTGTTTGATAATTGTATATGGTATCGATCCATTCACGATCTGTCCTTAAATTTGAGGACCGCTCACCATTATGATAAGTAATTTGAAAAATCAACCGTTTGATTATATAACCTTCTTAATGTATGTCACGTCTGTCAAAAATCACAGTAATCCAATGGTTGGTTTTCAAAATACGGACTATTAAACAATTGTTACAGCATTCAACGATAAATACTATTATAATATTTCACGAACTCTATTTTGAAAACCGATTGTCAAATCATTGTGATTTTCTTCATCTTTTTCTCTTTTGAGTTTATCTTGTATAATGATCCAATTGAGTTCCAAGTATAGAAGTGTAAGCTTCAAACTTGGCTTAAAGGCAATTGTCAAGAGATTCATGTTTGGTTTTATTTGTATTCACTCTTATTTATCTATTTAGATACTGTTTGGTTGAACTTTTTAAAGTTTTTTTTTTCAAAAAAAAAATAGCAGTATTTAATTTTTTGTTAGCAAAAAAAAAAACACTTTAGCTTCTAATTCTTTTTGCTTTTTTTGTTAAGAAATCATACATTCCTAATTTGAAAAAACCAAAAACCTATAATTCTAATTTTTGCTAAGAAATTAAATATTGCAAAAATTTTAAAAAGTAAAAAAACAAATCTAAACAGAAGGAACAAAGTAGGGTTTAACCAACATTACTGATAATCTTGTATACGGGATTACAGTATACTCACATGGATGGGTTCTACGTGTGGAAAGTAGGGTCCTTTCATTTCATCTATGCTATTCATTAATCAATTACTTCCTTTTTTCTAAAAAATAAATAAATAAATTCAATCGCTTGTAGCTATGCATGGAATCGCCTGCAAATAATTGCATGTTGCGACTTGTGAGTTGTATCCATTAGTTTTGCTAAGTAACAGTAAGGATACACAAAACACTGGCTTTGGTTCAATGGTTCATGTCTCTGCGTATGTGGAATAAGGTTTTGGGTTACATTCCTCATAAATGATGTTCTTGATCCAATTTACTTCCACTTTCGTTAACAGCTAATCACTGACTCTAAAAAAAAACTAAGAAGATAAAAAAACTGTAGGGATACACATTGGGCCGTGATTGGTTTGGGGTAAGGTTTGCCCACCCACGACCCAATACAAATTGTATGAGTTTGGGTTTCAGCCTCGCCCAACTCAACTTAAAAGAGCTAAGCCCAAATCCAAAACCCAATGTTCATGGGGTTTTGGTCTATCCAAAGCTCATTTACTTCATCGAGGAAGTAAAATACTAAATGGGAAGATATATCATATATCTATGCGACATGCCATGAGTTAAACTCCCAAATCTTTAACTGGTTCTACTCGATAGACAGCTACTTTCTATCGTATTTTCTTACCGTTTCTTCTCCCAGAAAATGTGGGATCTCCATAGATTTCACCTATTGTAAAAGGCAGTAAAAGTAGTAGTCTATACTTTATACATTTTTTTTAAATTAATTTTTATGCATGTTGCATTAGTTTCTTTGTTTTTCTTAGACTTTACTTGGTTTTTAGCCAGGAAGCTAGTTTGATTTTGGTTTTTACCGTGGGAAGTTTGACCTTAACTTATTAACGCAGCCAATCGCGTAAGGCCTCATGTAAAAACGAAGCCCTTTGAGGCCTCAACCCACTTAATTGTCTCAAGTCATAGGACATGAAGGCCCGCGATTTAAATACTTTACTTACGGATTCACCCATCAAATTATATACATCTTACACTTTGCACTTTTATAATTCATTTTCAAATAAATTGGGTCATTTTAATATGTAATATTTACCTGTGCTAAACCGGCAGTTGCTGGGTAAAATTCTCCCATGACACATTGGCAACATAAAGTAATTTATATTAAAATTTAATCATTTTTTTCATGTATATTATTATTATTTTTTGTTAGGATAAATAAATTTATCAAAAATAATATACAAATCAGAAAAATATTAAAATTTATGGAATGATGGATGGTGACCTTTGAATGTCATATAAATTTGTATTGCTCAAAAACAAGTTAGTCAAAGCTGTTTTTCATCAAATAATCAAATTGCTCACTGATAAAAGGGTGAAAAGTGTTACAATCCAAAACTATAGGGGGCTAATGTGTTTGAAAATAAATTATAGGGAAAATAACATTTTAGTACCTTAAAAATTGGGGTGAATACCAATGTGTTCTCTAAACTTTACTTTTGTTGGATTTAATCCAAAATTTTAAAAAGTTGTACCAATGTGGGATTGTGGGACATTATTTGACGAAATTAACACATTGTCTGTTAAAATTGATAGTTGTTGATTGGACTGCTAGTCAGTTAATGTTAATTCTGTTAGCAACCGGTCGACAATCATTAATTCAAACAGACGAAGTGTTAATTGTAATAGTTAATGTCATACATTGATATAACTTTTAGATAATTTGGACTAAATTGAGCAAAAGTATGGTTCAGGGACTACATTGGTATTCACCCCAAGTTTAAGTTACTCAAATCTCATTTTTCCTAAATAATGAGAATAGAATATGAAAATGAGCGTAAGTTGAGGGAGTTAAACTGTAGTTTTTTTTTACACTTGTAGATTTGAATCCACATAATCTTTCCACAGTAATTATAAGCAATTACTGTGTGAAGATAATATGGTTAAGAATTGTAATAAATAAAATAATAGCTACGAGGCCATCTTCAATGGTGCACCAAATCCATATCCATAACCAATTTTTTGGATATGGAATCCATCTTGGGTGCTCTAGTAGTGATCCACATCCATTTGCAAACATGGATGTTCTCAATATATTTTTTGGATATAGCTATGGATCACCATTTGTGCACCATTAGTAGTGCAATCCATATAAAAGAAGGATATGCCACGTCACCATTTTCATAGCATGTTGCTATTTTCATTGCCACGTCTCTATTTTCCCATATTTATTATTAAAGTAACAATAAGCTCCAACTAGATTAATATTTTTATCATTTAGTAAATTTTTTAATTATTTTTTTAATTAATTTTTTTTTATTATTTTTGTAAATACCGTTGACGATGGAGGAATGGTGATTGATTAGCGAAAAAAAAAAAGTAGTCCGTGAGGAAAAAGGATGATTGAAATGTAGGAAAAGATGTTGAGCTAAAAAATGGATATGCATGGCACCATTAAAACATCTATATCCATATCCATATCCATATCCATATCCATATCCATATTCATTTTCACATTTTGATCCAAAAAATGAAAATGGATCACAAAAAATGGACATTACCATTGGAGATGGCCTAAGTGGACACCAATAATGTGTTGGACTAGCATGAGAACTTGGTATCCCATAGGTGTTCTTAAATTACTCATAACTTGATTAAGGATTGTATTAATATTATTTTGAAAATAATATGAGTGTTAAGTTGAAAAATATTTGTAAAGAAGGAAATGGAGCGGTTGATTTCTTGATAAATAAAGGTCATTAAATAAATGGTAATAGCATTTGGCCATTTGGGTGCCAATTTTTTCAAATATTATGCTTATATCATTTGGAAAGATGTATTAAAAAAAAGGAAAAAGAAAAAAAATTATACCAATATGGCATCAAGACAGGTGAAAAAATTGTTGGAAATTATACTTAATGGAAAGAAATAGCATTTTCATTAAAAATGCCTCACAAGTGTAATTGAGCTAAAAAACCAAGAGAGAAAAAAAGAAAGGAAATATTTATTTAGGCACCGTTTGGATTTGTTTTTTATAAGTATTTATTTGTCTTTTTAAAACTTTGCAATATGTAATTTTTTAGAAATTTTTTTAAAAATATATAAATACTTATAAAAAATAAATCCAAACTACGACTTATTTATTATTATTTTTTAAGTAAAAACAAAAACATTAAAAATAAAAGCTCCCTGTAATTACGAGGAGGAGGTCACTGTAATTTACCACTTTTTATTTGCTGTAATTTGCCAACTCCGCCGCTACTGTGCATAAAGTGATAAAACACGGCTTGGCTCATTCACGTTGCCAGAAAGACTCATTTTGTCTGCAACAAAACCCCTCCCTCTTCACACTTCACTCTCTTCTAAATCCTCTTTCCATTCCCCGCCATTTCTCTCTCCACAACCGCTGGCGGGACTTGCAGAAAAACCCTAGCACTCATCGAAGACTCCTAACGTTCATCAGATTGAAATCTCTCACCGCACATCCACTCTACTACTCTCGAAATCGAAGCTTTAAAAAATGACCATCGTCACTTCAAGAGACGTTCAAGAGATCGTCTCAAAGCTATCATCAGATAAAGCTAAAGCTCGAGAAGTAACAACTACTCTTCACCTGTTTTTCTTTTTCCCCTTGTTTGGTTGTCGAGAAAATGGAGGAAGAGAAAAGAAAATAGAATTGAATATTTTGTTCGTTGTTGATTAGGTTCGACGAACAGTTGTATTAGAGATGATTAAGTGAATATCAGTTTGCGTTCCCACAAATGAAAAAGAAAAACTAAAGCTGTAGTGTTACATCAACTGAGCTAAACAGTGGAATTAGGAGTAATAAAGTGAATATGTGAATTTATGATTTATAATCTAAGGTTATTTTCATTTCCTGCATTCTTTTTCCCCTTCGAGTTTTTGATACAAAGGAAATGCAGGAAAGGAAAAGAAGGTTTCGAATGTTATGTTTTATGTTTTTTGGTTTCCTAAAAACATAAAATAAAATTGAAAAAAATAGCACTCTCACGTCTCAACCAACCCGTGTAGTTGTATCAGGCTTAATTGAGTGAATATAAGAATTTAAGATTGAAAAATTTTAGTGTATTTTCATCTGTACATTTTCTCAATGACCAAACGGAAGTCCCATGTTATGTTTATTTTGTTTGGTTTTTGTGCTAAGTATAATGTGCGTATATAGGAAGGAATAAAGTTGTTGAATAGCTGGTTAGAAGGAGAAAGATCGATTGGGTTCTGTAAATTTCTCGCACAGAACACTGCAATGCTTAAACCCAATAAAATTCCTCACTGTAAGATTGATATCTTTTCAAGATTGCATCTTCTTTGATAGGCACTACGTATACATTGTTGAGAATGAATTTGAAAGATTTGAATTGTTTGTGCAGCGGAAACATGGCCATTTCTTATCAAACTGCTCACACAATGTGTATCATCGGAGGTATCTGCGAGCAAGCGGCGCTTGCCAAAGTTAATATTTGCAAAAACTCTTCGAATTGTTGTGCAACGAGCAGAAGATGTTAAATTTTCAGGTTAGTTATATAATTAGTGCAATGCACATGCATTAACGCCCCGTTTGGGATAGCTTTAGCTTTAGCTTTTAGCCAGTAGCACGAGAATCAGTTTGTATTTGGAGACTGTTTCAAAAGTGCTGTTCAAGCTTTGAAGTGATATATTTCCTGTTTGGCCAGAACATATGTTGAAGCTATTATAAGTTAAAAACTATTAAAAAAAAGGATCACGCTCGTTAACACTGGCACAATATTTTTCCCACTTGTATAATCTCATCCTCTCTTGTACTTGGTTTAAAATAAAACAGCCTCACAAAGTCACGTATTGGGACATTAAGACCTCAGTTACCAATATGTGCAATATTGTGCTATGTTGTGCTGCATTGCCATGTTACCTTCAAGAAAAAAACGTGCTTTAATTCCATTACTTTTTTTGGAATAATTTTTAAAAAATGTATTGACACAAAAATGGGGGCATTTTCTGCATTTTTAATGGAATGGCGTGGGTCTTCCTGGCACACTGTAGTTGGGAAAAAAAAAAGAAAAAGCTAGGCACCAAATGGAGAGGAGGTGCACCCATCAATCTATCCACTTCTTTGATAGTATATATTCCCCATGATGAGCTACCCTGGTGGAAATCATCCTTTATCATAATATCCCCTCCTCCTTGCTAAACACATCATCATTTTTCATATTATATTCTACCCTTTACAGAATGCTATTTAATTCATCAATAGTAGCAAGTGCCAATAACAAGTAAAAGCAGCCAACCAATGTACATGTATAATACACAGCATGAGAAATTTGTTTGTATCATCAATGGGTTTGCAAAACTTCACAAGGCAATGGACGATCTTTTTTTTCTTCCTCCTGTTAAATCTCTTGCTTAGTTGAGAGCTTTTCATGTCAGCACAAAATATTGGCCTCCTATACCAAACAGCCCATATCTCTTTTTCTTTAGAT